>CAIGQV010017532.1:10747709-10758625 GCA_903798115.1 Danio jaintianensis
CTCACTCACTCACTCACTCACTCACTCACTCACTCACTCACTCACTCACTCACTTTCCTTTGGGTTATTCCCTGAATTATTAGGGGTCACCACAGCAGAATGAACCGCCAATTATTTACAATACAATTATTGGCAATTGTTTTACACAGCAGATGTCCATCCTGCCACAACCCAGAACTAAGAATACACTAACTTGTGAACCCCCAGTGCTGGGAAACACCTACACACTCTCCCATTTACACACTATATGGAAAAATGAAGTTTATCCAATTAACCTATACTGCACTGGTTGTGAAAGTCAAACTGAACAAGTTGGGGGCTTTGGGTTGCTAAAAGTTTTTTGTTTTATTTTCTTGTCTCTATGTCTTGAATACAGTTGTGGCCAGAGGTGAGGAATGTCAAATGTCATCTATCTTGATATTATGTTGATGAGCATGCTTCACATTTCACTTGCTTCATTTGTGATAACACAAGGAAATATTATATACAGGAGAATACCCAATAATCAAATAAAGGTGTTGTAACACTAGCTACGTTTCCATCCACCTATTTTTATGCGCATTTTGGATATGCGCATAAAAAATCGGTTGATGGAAACGCTAAGATGCGCATACATTTTGAAAATGCGCATAAAAAATGTATGCGCATAACTGAGTAGGATAAACTTTTTATTCGATAAGAAAAGATGCGCATAAACTACGATGGAAACACTTTTACCGAACAAATTCCAGTATGCGCATTAAAAAAGGTCATGTGATTTGGTTATAAGAGATCATGTGATGATAAAAATGTTTGTAAATGGCCAAACCAGGAGGCTGACCACATTGTAAAACATCTGAAATGTTGTTTTGGTCATTCTAAAATGCCTTAACCATTTCAGTATTAGTGTTATTATATTATTAATGACCTCCAGAATTGTTAAGAGCGTCTGTGCTTCGCGTCTCACGCCTTCAAACGCCACCACGCGTTCACTGCATGTCAGCATTGCCTTCTGAGGCGCAAGTCATTTATTAAATGAAGAAAAGATTCAAATTACCTCAGCAAATTCCGTTTTTACTGTTGATATTTGGCGCCATTTAATCAGGAAGTGACGATTTTGTTCTCTTTGACTCGTTGGATGGAAACCATGCTTTATTCGCACATCTTTTATGCGATATTCCAGTTTTCCGCATAAAGTTAATTCGCATTTCTGGATGGAAACATAGCTATTGTAGTCAGTGTTTTTATACACTTTGCATACAAAATTAAACCCATGTTATGTTATAAGCAGCATTTTGCCGTTTTATGTCAGTAAATGACATTACATTCATTCATTCATTTTCTTTTCAGCTTAGTCCCTTTATTAATCAGGGGTCACCACAGCGGAATGAACTGCCAACTTATCCAACATATGTTTTTACGCAGCGGATGCCCTTCCAGCTGCAACCCATCACTGGAAAACACCCATACACTCTCATTCACACACAAACATACACTATGGACAATTTGCCTTACCCAATTCACCTATTCAACATGTCTTTGGACTTGTGGGGGAAACCAGAGCACCCGGAGGAAACCCACGTGAACACGGGGAGAACATGCAAACTCCACACAAAAATGCCAACTGACCCAGCCGAGGCTCGAATCAGCGACCTTCTTGCTGTGAGGCGACAGCGCTACCCACTGCGCCGCCATGACATAACATGTTCTTTATATTTTGATAATTTAGTTAGACTTCTAGATTCATTAAAAGCAATTGCTGTGCAAACGTCTCCTCCGGACAGCACTTTTGGCCACTGCTATAGATTTGCCTTGTTTTTGATAAATGCTTTCGTTCAAAGCAATTCACAGGATTACTTCCACAAATGGTTTTAAAACCAAATATGAGTATAGTGTGAAATTGCTTTTGATATTCTGTGTATAATATGGTTATTGCACACAGAAATTACCATAGATGTAGCCGATGCCATTGGGTTTTACTCTGGGATTTCAGTGCTTTTTAAATGGAAATGTCCTTTAATTGCCTTCCTCTGGGGATTTTATTTATTCTTTAAACCATAAGAGCTCATTTAAAGTTCATCTTTACTAACACAGTAACTGCATCTCACTGAAGTTAGTCAAAGGTGCAAAATGTGAAAAAACAGTTTCGCGGTATTGAAGTAGATTAAATATGTGTTGTTTTGAGATCGGTGAAAGTCAGAAAAACGCTTTTGTTGCTTGATTTGTTTTTGTCTCTTTGACTTATAAAATAGTAGTGATGTCCGCTCTTAATTTAGACACAATGATAATATGTTATATATTATATTAGAATATGTTATATTTGAATGGTTTCATTAATGATGAAACAAGAAAACATTATATAGGAAATACCTAGAAGAATAACTGCTAATCAACTGAATGATTACCCAGTATTCATAGTACAGTATGTGTTATGTTCCTGTTCTATTTGAGTTTTTCTATGCATTTTTTGCATAGGAAATAAAACCCATCTTTAGTGATAAGCAGTGCTTTTCTTTTTTTTTGTCAGTGAATACCTTAATCAAATACCTTTTATCAATTAAATCACTGTTTTTCCTTGACCTAAATACATTCTCATATTTTGACGGTTAAATTAAACTTCTAGTGTCATCAGAAGCTACTATTGTGCTTTTTCCTCCCCATTACTAGTCTTTTCCCTTGTTTTTGATAAAGGCTTCTTTCTCAAGCAATTCACAGGATTGCTTCCTTAAACTAAAATGATTTAATGCTAAAAACGAATTGCTTTTTATATTCTGTGTGTGATATGGTTATTGCACACAGAAATGGCCTTAGATGTAGCCAATGTCACCGGGTTTCAAAGAAGATTTCAGCGCTTTTTTAATGGAAATGTCCTTAAATTGCCTTCCTCTGGGTGAGGGATTTTTACCCTTTAAACCATTAGGATCTAATTTAAAGTTCATCCTTTCTCGCAGCGGCCACATTTTACTGAAGTTAGTCAAATGTGCAAAATGTGATAAAAATTTGCATTGTCAAAGTGGTGTGAGAACGGCAGCAGTGAAACGGGATGAGTCGGATGAAAGTGTCTCCCTCTATTTGCTCTCCAGAACGAGACGTAAACTTTTTTCCAAATAATGCCTTTTGTTTGCTTTATTTCTGCGAACTCATTAGCTGTTTGGTATGCAGAGATGTATTAATGTCTGCAGTGTGTGACATTGGCGTGATTAATATTCTGCGTGTGGCTTTGGAGCTCTGAAAGCCTCTTTACTGAATTTGTGTTTCTGAAGTGCCTGAAGATGAGACTCCTCTGCAATATCTGTGCGTATTACCACCACTTCTCTCTGGCTCTTTGCTTTGAATGTCTCACATTCTGGATCATCCATAATGATGAGATTTTTTAGTTTTCGAAGCATTCTGAAGTTTCATTCCCCCTGGACAACGCTGGACGTGGATTTTTCTGAAGTTTCTGCCTTTATAAACAATGAGACGTCTCATTTTTTTTCCCAGTAAAATAGTTTTGTTTTTTTTTCATTTGAAGTCTTCCAGCAGGAGCATGTGGTGCTTTTCGGTGCACTTTTCACCTGGAATGATTTCCTTTTTAACGTTGATCAAAGTGCCCCGTGTTTGCTCCATAAGATCATCTTCAAGCGATGCAAAACGATCCACTGTGCAGATTTCCTTGGCATGGCGTTCGGATGCTTTTATGTTCTGTGTTGGTTTAAATGGGTATGCGTGAGTGTGGCTGAAATCCAAGTACATGCACTCAGCCGTCGGCACACAGTCTGTTTTAGCTGACATAACGGATGTGGCCGGACGGCCTGCGAGTGTGGACTCATTTGTGTGTGTCTGCAGATGTTAGCGATAGCGCAATATGCAGTGCTAGTGACTCTGATAGGGACCTGCAGGAGCTACCGAGTCTCAGGATGTGATGATGACCTCTTTTCCTCAATGCCTGCTTGATTGGGAAGTTCTTACCGCAGAAATAAGCCTTCATTCCACATACCAAGTATGAACGCTCACATGCATACAGGTCTCTTTGCCATTCTTGATTCTGATTGGTCGGACGTGTTTGTATAATGATTGTTAATTTGTACATTAAGTGACTACCAATTTTCACAGTGTGCTAGTTTCATGTCGCATTGGTTCAAGCTCTTTTTCTTCTTATATAATAAAAGTGTCAGCTCAGATCAATACTTCACGTCCATTTATGTGGAGTAATTGATGTTTGACTGTACATTATGCCTTGGGTATATTCCCATAATTCTCATTTATATTTAATGACAGTATAGCATACAATTAGCAGTTTGTTTGACTTTGTGTTTTTAACACAATTATCAGCAATGATAATAACAATTTTTGTTAACATTGACTTAATTCAATGTGGAGAGCATGACTGACAACAACATGAAAAAGAAAATAACACAAATATATATTTTATACTTATACAGCGGGGAAAGTAAGTATTGAACATGTCACCATTTTTCTCAGAAGAATATTTCTAAAGGTGCTGTTGACTTTTCCCAGGGTGTTGGTAACAATCAAAGAAGTCCATATATGCAAAGAAAACAAGTCTTATTAATTTATAAATGAAGTTATGTGTAATAAAATGAAATGACGCAGGGAAAAAGTACTGAACACATGAAGAAAGGGAGGTGTAGAAAGGCAGTGAAAGCCCAGACAGCAGCTGAAATCTTTCAGTAGTTATTCAGCAACCCTCTGGCCTTCGTCATTGTAAATGAATATTAGCTGCTTCAGTCCTACATTACCAGGATGATGAAGATGAAACCAGGGTGGACATTTCAGCAAGACAATGATCCAAAACACAGCCAAGGAAACTCTCAAATGCTTTCAGAGAAAGAAAATCAAGCTGTAAAATGGCCCAGCCAATCACCTGACTTAAATCCAATAGAAAATACAAAATAAAGATCAGATTCGATAGATGAGACTCACAGAACCATTAAGATTTTTACACTCTGTTGAAGTCTGTGAAAAACACAAACCTGAGCAATTCATGTAACTTCATTCTCCATATGAGAGGCATCTTTAAGCAGCCATCACCAAAAAAGCCTTTTATATAAAGTATTAAATACATTTCAGTAGTTCAGTACTTTCTCCTTGTGTCATTCCATTGTTATTACACAAAAATAATTTTTCAGATTTGTTTTGTTTTATTTTTATGTTTGTATTGTTTGGGTTTTTGCCAAAATCTTGTTCAATTCCATGTCAACTGCTCCTTTAGAAATATTATTCCCAGGAAAAAACGTGACGTTTTCAATACTTATTTTCCCCGCTGTATATATAATGCATATATAATTTTATACTTTATAAAAGAGAAGAGCCATATACATAATGTCAGCGAAGGATACAGCTGTAAATGGATAGAGTTCCTAATATAATAAATGTAAAACAGGTCAAACAGACAAAATGATGTCACCTATATCTCAATACAGTTTGCAGATTTATACAAAAATTATGTAACAATCTATATAATAACGCCTGTCTGTCTGTCTAGAAATGTATCTGTAGAATAACATATTACTAGTAATAATCTAATAAATAGAATCAGAATTTGTGTCAATGGTAACAATGTCAAATAAGATCTGATTTTATATATTTATCTTCAGTACTCACTGTAAAAAGTGATTAGTTACTTTACTTTTCTTAAGTGAGTATACCCATTGCCTTAAAAGAGACCAGTTGACTTTACCTAAAAAATGAAGAAGTCCCATTGTAATTTGGAACTGTTGAGTTGACCTAACCATATTTTTTATAATTATACACGTCATTTACTTAATCATTTTAAGGTAATAGGTTTGCTCACTTTTTAAAGTAAAGCCAACTAATTGCTCTTTACAGTGTTATCCCTTAAACAACACAATGCATTGATCAAAAAACTACAATAGTTACTTAGTGATACAATAATAACACTGCAAAAATATCAGTACAAATTACTTTTACAATGTTGCTTTAAAGTTGTTGAACAAATGAGAAAACTAAGCAAGCAGTGCTGTAATCTAATGATGCGTTTAGCTATAACACTCTCTCTGTCTGTACAGCTTTGTTGACCTGGAAGCACAGAAATCAGGTTTATTTTGCCTGAGCCCAAGAATAAGTCACCTTTCTGGATCATTGGCCCAGTGTAGAGGAGGTAATATACAGTAGCAGTGCATGGGAAAAGAACAGCATCAGCAGAATTGTCTAGAAGTTGAGGCATGTTTTCTTCTGTCACCTCTACCAATAAAGAGAGGGCTGGTTTGTGTCCCTCCAGAGGGAAGAAGTCATGATTCTGTCCTAAAGCCCTATATTTGTGCAGACAGAGCGTAATCAGAGCTCTCAAGACACTTATAAATAAAAGGTATTGAGATACTAAGGCCAGTCTTAAAAATACTGAAAAAAAAATTTCACTGCTGAAAGTTCAAACACTAAAGGGCAAATCCATTGATGTGCAATTCCACAAGTCCCAAACCAAGCAAGCCAGTGGCGAGGAACAAAACTTCACCAATTGACGAAAGTGAAGGAAAAAACCTTGAGAGAAACCAGGCTTAGTTGGGCACAACCATTTCTCCTTATGTCCATCAACAGTTGAAACAAATATTGTTAGTCATCTATAGTCGATCTAATCATCTAGTTTACCCCAAAATTATAATTCTGCTATCATTTAACCACCCTTCACTTGTTAGTAACATATTTGTTTCTTCTGTTTAATACAAAAGAAGATATTTTGAAAAATGCTGGTAGCTGGCACTCATTGACTTCCGTAGCATTTTTTTTTTTTCTTACTATGGAAGTCGATTGGTGCCAGCAACTAGCATTCTTCAAAATATCTTCTTTTGTGTTCAACAGAAGAAAAAAAAATCTCAGAAAGGTTTAAAAGCACATGAGGGAGAATAAATGATGAGGTAATTTTCATTTTTGCGTGAACTATCCCATTAAGGCATTGGGGAGATTATTGAAAGAGTTCTTAAAATCATCGTGTTGGATTCAATAGTAATGGGCAGGGCTAAAGCAAATATTTGTTTTTATGAATAAAAAAAGACACATCATGCATCTGTTAAAAAGGATTACCAAACATACTGTTTATAGCAAAGAAGAAAGTCACTGGAATAAAGATCCAATTATACAGTTGTGGCCAAACGTTTTGAGAATTACATAAATATTGGAAATTGGAAAGGTTGCTGCTTAAGTTTTTATAATTTGCATATACTCCAGAATGTTATGAAGAGTGATCAGATGAATTGCATAGTCCTTCTTTGCCATGAAAATGAACTTAATCCTGAAAAAAACTGCATTCCACTGCATTTCATTGCTGTCGTTAAAGGACCTGCTGAGATCCTTTCAGTAAACTCAGGTGAGAATGTTGACAAGCACAAGGCTGGAGATCATTATGTCAGGCTGATTGGGTTAGAATGGCAGACTTGACATGTTGAAAGGAAGGTGATGCTTGAAATCATTGTTCTTCCATTGTTAACCATGGTTACCTGCAAAGAAACGCGTGCAGCCATCATTGTGTTGCATAAAAATGGCTTTACAGGCAAGGATATTGTGGCTACTAAGATTGCACCTAAATCAACAATTTATAGGATCTTCAAGAACTTCAAGGAAAGAGATTCAATTCTTGTTAAGAAGGCTTCAGGGCATTCAAGAAAGTCCAACAAGCGCCAGGATCGTCTCCTAAAGAGAATTCAGCTGCAGGATCGGAGTGCCACCAGTGCAGAGCTTGCTCAGGAATGGCAGCAGGCAGGTGTGAGCGCATCTGCACGCACAGTGAGGCGAAGACTTTTGGAAGATGGCCTGGTGTCAAGAAGGGCAGGAAAGAAGCCACTTCTCTCCAAAAAAAACATCAGGGACAGATTGATCTTCTTCAAAAAGTATGGTGAATGGACTGCTGAGGACTTGGGCAAAGTCATATTCTCCGATGAAGCCCCTTTTCGATTGTTTGGGGCATCTGGAAAAAGGCTTGTCCGGAGAAGAAAAGGTGAGCGCTGTCATCAGTCCTGTGTCATGTGTCATGTGTCATCAGTCCTGTGTCATGCCAACAGTAAAGCATCCTGAGACCATTCATGTGTGGGGTTGCTTCTCATCCAAGGGAGTGGGCTCACTCACAATTTTGCCCAAAACACAGCCATGAATAAAGAATGGTACCAAAAACCCTCCAACAGCAACTTCTTCCAACAATCCAACAACAGTTTGGAGAAGAACAATACATTTTCCAGCACGATGGAGCACCGTGCCATAAGGCAAAAGTGATATCTAAGGGGCTCGGGGACCAAAACGTTGAAACTTTGGGTCCATGGCCTGGAAACTCCCCAGATCTTAATCCCGTTGAGAACTTGTGGTCAATCCTCAAGAGGCGGGTGGACAAACAAAAACCCACTAATTCTGACAAACTCCAAGAAGTGATTATGAAAGAATGGAATGCTATCAGTCAGGATTTGGACCAGAAGTTGATTGAGAGCATGCCCAGTCGAATTGCAGAGGTCCTGAAAAAGAAGAGCCAACACTGCAAATACTGACTCTTTGCATAAATGTCATGTAATTGTCCATAAAAGCCTTTGAAACGTAGGAAGTGCTTGTAATTATATTTCAGTACATCACAGAAACAACTGAAACAAAGATCTAAAAGCAGTTTAGCAGCAAACTTTGTGAAAACTAATATTTGTGTCATTCTTAAAACTTTTGGCCACAACTGTTGACTTTTCAGGTTTTTGCTTGCTTAAATCTAAACTGACTTTTTTTGGCAGGGCAGTGTGTATATATATGTATACATTTATGTTTATACAGTATACTATCTCTATTAAAATATATATATGTGTATATATATACCATCAATAATACACTGCTTAGTCTTATTTGAAGTAATTCAAACGAAAGTAAAAAGCAGCTTTTTAGACACATTTTTAAAGCGTATGTGAACAGATCTGTGAGTGATGTAATGAATTAAATTGGGTTTAGACATGTTTTAAAAAATTAAAAAATGGCACAAACACCAGTAAACTGCATCTTCATGTGATCACTGTTTTCATAACTAATGTTTTACTCTGTGTCTTCAGTAACAGCACTGCTACATTGCTTGCATATTAATCTACGACTATTCCTCCCATATGTTTTCGAGCATATTTTCATGGAACATTAGATGCTTACTGGCTGTTACTTATGTAGCTCAAAACAGAGTGTTCCTCACAACACTCTACCATTGATTGTTTCTGCTGCAGAAGCTTGAAAAGATTGCGAAAATTGATTGTTTTGAAGCACTTTCTTTGCAGTGGTTATATCTTATGTTTACTGACAAATTCTCATTGACCCCGAGTCATTATACGTCCCTCACGAGGCCCGACAATCACTCAATCTTGGCTAAATTGAGAGCTTCTCTTTCTCAGTCACTATTATTGAATCTCACAACCATGCACTCTCTGGCTTTAGAAGCAGCAGCTGAGATGAAAAGGACATTTTTAATTTCTAATGACCGTCACCAAAATGCTGCAGGAAAATGCGTGTCGAGTTTGTCCTTTATACCAGTGCGAATTTGCTGATCGAAATGCCGCAAGTATTAATTCCGAGAACTTTGGTGTATACACAATTGGACAGAAATCCATTTTCTTCTAAGTCTATTTGAAAGAAACTGGTTTTAAGTGACAACGCAGCCGTTAGTGCAGAAAAGCTTAGCTTACAGGCAGCGCGCGTTGATTAGAGTGTCTCATGAATTTTAAGCAGGGGCCAGTTTTGTTTGAATATATGCTTTGGAGTTTGAAGATTTCCGAACTATTTCACTTAAAATGGGAAAAGTGATGTAACTCCCCCTAAACTGCGAGAAGCACACACACAACCTTTCCCCCGGAGAGCTTTCGTGAGAAATGAGTGCAGAAATGTGCGGATTTGCCTGATGCGGTTAGGTGAGATTGTAGGCTAGTCTGCAACTTGGCATGCTGGTTTTATCCAATTGACGAGTTACTTTGGAGCCTAAAATTGCTTTGGATATCAGTCCCTACACATGATGTTCTGAAGCGCCCTGAATAGTGTTTACATCTGAGGGAATATATTTTGACAGATGCAGCTGGCAAGACTCGAGCAGCTAAAGAACTTCCTGCATGCAAATTTGTTTTCTTCTGAAAGCACTTCAAAGGGATCGCTGTGGCAAGTACGTCGTATTTTTAATTTATTTATTTAGAAAATTTGACACATCATCCGGAATGTGGGATTAAATCCACATATTTTCATTTTCATTATGCAACTTGAAGACTGCTTAATATGATCAGATTCTCCCCAGCCTCCCCCGTCGCTCTCATTTCCCTCTTTGTAGTCTTTTTGTGCTACAGAACTTTTTACACAAGGGTCAATTTCACACCTTTCTGCATTTGAGCGTTTGGGAAATGGGGTTGCATTTTCTTCTGTCTTTATTGAACGAGAAACCTTGTACTACAGTTTTATTGCAGAGGGCTTGTTGTGAGATTAGGTTTCTGTCATGCTTTAGTACCCATGCATCCGTTTTTTAACATCTGCAGCAGCAGATTATGCTGCTCTCTCCTTTCTGTGTCTCCATGGAGAGAATCATTTTAATCACTTGCAGCCTGTTTGGTTCCTCTGACTTTACATATAGATTTACTGTATAGCCAAACTTAGTTGTACCTTATATTTAAGGACATGTATGCTTAAGACTTTTTAGATGTTATTGAAAAGTCTCTTCTTCTCACCAAAAATACATTAAAATAGTAATATTATTAAGCAATTTAAGCTAA
Organism: Danio jaintianensis; assembly: GCA_903798115.1. Taxonomy (NCBI): domain Eukaryota; kingdom Metazoa; phylum Chordata; class Actinopteri; order Cypriniformes; family Danionidae; genus Danio; species Danio jaintianensis. The sequence goes on from CAIGQV010017532.1 coordinate 10,758,398, forward strand.
TTGCTTTGCATTTTATTACATTTTAAATTGTAATTTATACATCTTATTGCTAACATACATTTTTAGGTTTAATGTTTTTGTGTAAATCAGAAAAAAATACACTCTTTTCATTTTATTTTATTTTTATACATTTTTCTCAAATTCTGGTTATATTCCTCAATTATTTTCATTTTATTAAATTTATATATATATATGTATATGTATATGTATGTATGTATATATATATAT
>CAIGQV010017532.1:10759025-10786321 GCA_903798115.1 Danio jaintianensis
GCAACCCATCACTGGGAAACATTCATACACACTCATTCACACACATACACTACGGACAATTTTAGCTTACCCAATTCACCTATAGCGCATGTCTTTGGACTTGTGGGGGAAACCGGAGCACCCGGCGGAAACCCACGCGAACACGGGGAGAACATGCAAACTCCACACAGAAATGCCAACTGACCCAGCCGAGGCTCGAACCAGCGACCTTCTTGCTGTGAGGCGAACGTGCTACCCACTGCGCCACCGCGTCGCCCTTTAATAAACACATCATTAGAAATATATTTTTGTCATTATTTATTCAAGTTAATCCAAACCGTTCTGACATATTTTAATTAAGGTGCTTAAGTTTCTATGTGTATATCATATGACAATAGTTTTTCTCTCATAAAAAAGTGAGTGCATAATACTTCCTATCTTCATATATTGATCTATACCTGTTTGAATATATTTGTAGTAAAGGAAAACACACAATTTATTCACAAAGACATGCAGATATCATATTTTAATACTCTCATACAGTTTTATATTCATAGACTCCAGTATCAATTGCAATTTGATTAGGTATACAGCACTACATTTGATTTATTCATCCAAAATCTGCTGAGATTACCCGTATATATGGTTAATTTCCTCTTTATGACTGGATTCCGAGATTCCATCAACATTTTCCGACATTGTCACCAGAGGTCTCAGACATTTGAACCCCCCTTTGTAGAGTTTTAAATGAAAACTGAAAAATGTGCAGCTGCAGTAACACTTCTCAGTGCTCAAAGACTGCCTACATGGCATTTTCATTGTCAGCACGGACATTCTTGACTAAATGGATGTCAAACTTTTAATAAATCATTCACAACCTCAAGCACGAGTCATAAAATGTGATTTTGGTTGATGTAACCTTTAAGAGAGTCACACTTAGATCATTTTAGCCAGTAAGCTCATTTGTTGGTTGGAAAACCACATGCATTAGCTAAATAAACACCCATTATTGCTTTTTTTGTTATCACGTTGAGAGATCATGCAGTTAACACTGTTATTATCTGTTTCCGTCTATGACACACACCAGTCTCCCATCTGTGTGCAAGACGTGCTTTGAATATTAAAACGGTAGATTTTACTGTTCAATAGTGATGAGTCTCCTGACATCGACTGGGGTAGACATGTTTTTTCTCTTCGTTAGATGCTATTGGCTATGCCTGTAGGTTCGGGACATATTAAAGAGCATGGGTGGAATATTCTGCCTGCTCTTCCTAAATGTATTATAAAAGCTGTGTTGAATGTTATATGCTCTGACTTTCATTTGACTTAAGGCTCAAGCTTTATCTTTACTCGTTCTGCTTCATCCTTTGCTCAAGGAGGAGTGCCGCTGTCATTTGCTTGCAAAATGGCTGATATTAGCAAACAATTCAGCTTGTGTTGACACACAGGGATTGAGAGGTGTGACAAAAGGGGTTTATTTTAAGCAAGATTAAGCAAAATGAGGACATCGCTATGACTTCTGATGTCAGCAGCCACGTTGGCTTTGCTTGGTGACATGTAATAGACTAAAGCTTATTAGTGATCAGTCACACTTTGGGTTCCCTCCAGGCAACGCTTGATTTAGACATTGAGGCAAAGCGGGGACAAAGTTTCTCACTGATTTGAAATGATTAAAGGCATTAATGTGATGAGAGGTATATTCAGAAGCCTAAAGTCTGGGACACACCAAGTTGACGTCAGAGAACTAGTGGCGACGAAAACCGTCTGTGTTGTTGCCACGTGTTGGCTGCATCTGGTTTTGCGCCTGCGTTAGGGTATGTATCTTTACATACCCACAGGTGACAGTAGTCTGTATTGTCATTCCACAAAGGGAAACTGAAACTAGTGCTGCACACATAAAAACCGTAAACAAAGCAGCATTTATGTACCATTTCCTTAATGCTTCTCACCACAAATACAAAAATGTCTGATAATTCAATAATCCATATAGTTTGCAAATATTTAAGAAATGCAATGTAATGACAGTCGGCTTCTTTGTGTTCCCTCTTGACTTGTGTCGTTTGCTTAGTTTTGTCACTTTAGTTTTTGTTTTCATGCTCTGATTCATAGCTGAACAGCCAATCAGAGTGCTTTCTTTCACAGATTTTGCATGCTGAATCGGCCCAGCGAGATACACCAACACACCAAACAAACTTATGGGTTAAAGATGAAACACAGAATCCAGCCTCTAATTGCCCAGAAAAAATCCTCTTTGTCCTTTTTTTGCTTCATGATCAACTTAGTTGGCTAGTTAATTTACCATTGAACAAATGTCATTAGTTTAAATCAACAAAACTTATGGAGCCCAAAGTGAACCAAGACAACATGAATTAAATTAATGCAAACCAAACTAAATCAAGCCAATGCAATCATCACCAAGAACATGTAACCCAAATTAAGACTATGAAAAAAATGCATCCCAAACAAGCACAATGCAAACCAAATGAACACAACCCAAACTAAACCAAGACAACACATCCCAAACCAAACTAGTGCAACACATAACATTGAAACTCCACCCAAACCAAGCCAATGAATTCCAAACTGATACAAATCAAGCCAACCAGGCCCAAACCAATTCATGCCAAAGATACCTAATACAAACCAATTCAACCTTGAATAAATTCAACACGACACAAACGAATGCACTCCAAGCATCGTAATACAAACCAAGCCAATGCATACTAATTCAACACAAATCTAAACAATGCAAATTTAAACATTAAAAATCCATCCAAATGTACACAAACCAAACCAACCAGCCCAAGACAACTCAAATAAACGACTGAAAAAAACACAACCCAAACCAGTGCAACACAACCCAATTCAAACCAAGCCAATGAAACCCAAACCAACAGAAAATAGCACAAACAAAAACAATGCAACCCAGCACAGCCTAACCCAATACTAACCCAATTCAATACAAAACCACCCAATCCAAAACAAATCAATGCAACCCAAACCATGGAAGCCCAAACCATGTTTTCCAAACCAACTCATCCAAGACCAAGCAAACGCACTCCAAAAAATCAGGCCAGTGCAACAATTTTGGGAAAAATTCGGGTCCATGAGGTATTGGTTCTTGGTTTAAAAAGTCTTAAGCTATTTACAAGTAGCATAAAATAAAATATATATTTTAAATATTACCCTATGAGAATTCACTCTAATATTCTCATTTGGCACCCAAGTAAACTATTCATTTTGTTAAAAATCTTACTGAAAATGCATTGTTTGGTCAAACAAGCAATGCTGTCAGATGAGCTAACACCCTCTTCCCAGCACACACTGTGGTATGAATAATTAATCGAACTGCATTGTTTGACTGTTTGCCAGTTTTATGTATGCTTTTGTTGACTTTGTTGTTTCTTGTTAGCTTAGTGGTTGTTCCTGTATAGTGTTGGGATTTTATTTATTTAATTATTATTTTTTTTTTTAATCAGTGTGCTGTGTATTCATGTAAATGTGGACATTCATTTAACAATCAACTAAATTTCTTTTTTCAGATGACAAAAACAGCTTATTTTCAGTCCGTACTATAAGGGGCTTGTCTGATTTTGACAAAGAGTTTGTTGTTTGCAGCGAAGACACATGATTGACTCAACATGGCAGCAACTTTTTGATTTTGACATAACTTGGCTATGGGCAGTAGTCATGTCTTCATCAGGCTAAAGGCTTCCTGTTCTCCACAAATGCCGGGATCAGCATTGCTCGTCTATGAATGGAAGTAAACAATCCAAATCCATATCACTGGCACACTATAAGTCAAATTTATGGAAAGGAAAAGCAATCCTCTGCACTCTTCATAACCGTCTTTTGTCTCGTGTCTCCATCAGACTGACTAACGGGAGGATGAGGTCATTTTCAGCAGACGGAGGGGAAATGAGATGCGGGTGAAGAGATTAATTCATGCAGGTCTTGGGTTTGTGCAGGATGAGTGATCCATCTATCATGCGACTGAGAGCATGCTCTCTTTGCACTTTGGGGTGAGATGTCTAGATTGTGGAGTGGAAATGGCTGGGTAGAGGTTGAGTTTAGTGAGCACAGCGTCTTCAACAACCCCTTTTGAATTTTTTATAGCTTTTAGATTAGATGGTGGAAAAAGCATCTAATGGTCCGATATGTTGTTTAGTTCTACTTCACCTTAAATCAAACTAGATTCTGTTTGTCAGGTTAAATTGTGAGTCATAGGATGATGAAAGATTTAAAGGGATTTAGTCATCTTTGAGTGCATATTCTTGTTTGTGAATGGGTCTTTTGAGTAGTGTTGAAATACTTTTAAACGCATTGAAATTTGATTTATTTTTATATTGTCACTTGCGTTTGTGCAACATATTATGCTGAAAATTCAGATTTTTATTTGATTAAAATGTATATATTTTTATTCACAAAAGGTAAAAATAGTTCAAATACATTAAATGCTGGCGACGCGGTGGCGCAGTGGGTAGCACGTTCACCTCACAGCAAGAAGGTCGCTGGTTCGAGCCTCGGCTGGGTCAGTTGGCATTTCTGTGTGGAGTTTGCATGTTCTCCCCGTGTTCGCGTGGGTTTCCTCCGGGTGCTCCGGTTTCCCCCACAAGTCCAAAGACATGCGGTATAGGTGAATTGGGTAAGCTAAAATTGTCCGTAGTGTATGTGTGTGAATGAGTGTGTATGAATGTTTCCCAGTGATGGGTTGCAGCTGGAAGGGCATCCGCTGCGTAAAACATATGCTGGATAAGTTGGCGGTTCATCCCGCTGTGGCGACCCCAGATTAATAAAGGGACTAAGCCGAAAAGAAAATGAATGAATGAATGAACATTAAATGCTTGTTATAAACATAGTTATTTATAATAATAATAGTGTGGTTTCCAAATATAATATTGAAATAATATAATAATACATGGAGAATATTAATATTAAAGAATAGGTTAATAATGCATATGAAATTAATGAACTCACTGTGAGATGTTAGTCACATTATAAGAAATTAAAATATTAATTAACTGCAAAAAAGTGTTTACACTTTTAAAAGACATAATTTTTTCTGAAATAAATAATAGTTAAAAATAAACTTAACAATGTGGAAATGTAGAACTCTAATGGCTGCCTTGGATTTAAAAAAAATAACAACAGCGAATTTATCATAAGAAATAAAGTCACGTTACAAGAAATCAACAAAAGAAAAATAAATGAAGATAAAAAGATTATGGTCTATTGCGTTTCACTTATTTATTTATTTGCAGGTTTTCATTTTAAAAGCAAGTGTTGAAAGTCTTAACAACGAGACCTGCTGTGAAGAAAATATGCTCAGCAGTTTGCAGTTTCTTTTAGTCATTAAAGCAGCTCCTCATCCAGTGGGATGCACAACTCTAACAATAACCAAATATACCAATAAGATTCAAAATAATGTCACAGTCGGATGTGCCTGAAAGCACTTACCGTTTCCACCACATCACTGTGCCACACAGTGCATTCAGGTTTAAAAGTACCTTTTTCAGTTTTGGTTGGGCAAGAACAAGAAATTGATCCATAAATAAAGGTGCTCGCTATAAACATTTCCAACAACATGCCTTAATTGTAAAATTCATAGATACAAAATGTTCCTGATTGGCTAAAAAGCTTAGAACTGGTGCAATCTGTTTCAGTCATGTAGTTGGATCATTAATGCCTGCTATTTCGCCCCCAAAAAACACGATGCAGCACCTGTACGTGAGTCATGACACGAACACATCCATGCAAAATCATATTTGCATAACAATGTACTGTTTGTGAGTTTACGCATTTAGCACCCTAAACAAATCCTTGTTGCTCCTCCGAGTCTTATTTTGTGTGTGTGTATGTGTAGGAAAAGTTTGAGCTCTTGCGTTCTCTTTTTAGAGGTGTTGAGAAGTGCTGACCCACTTTCCGTCTCTGAATATGACAGGCGGTGGCATTCACACACAAACACCCTTAATTGGCTCAAGCCTTGTCACAGGTTCTCCCTGTAGTCCTTGCTTTCCAAAGGCGCATCATCGAGGCATTAAAAATCGACGTGCGCCGTGTCAGTGCTAATCTGCCTCAGGGACGCCTCTACCTAGCCATATTTATCTTTGCCTTGCATGTAAAAAGTTCTCTTTGACTGTTCTCTCAGTAGGGAGACGAGGCATATATAGAGCCTACTTACATTTGCATTTATATTTCATTTAGCAGACACCCCGTACAATACTTCTTCTTTGGTATTTGGTCAGGTAGTTCTTAATTTCCCCAGTCTGAATGTAAAAAAGCCAGCAGCGTCTTGCATCTCATGAATACATTTTGCATGTGGAATATTCCACAGTATCAAAGGTAATTTGATTTCACTGTCACTTATCAATTTGAACCGAATGTCATCCGGCTTTTAAAGTCTTAATTATGGTGCTGCGCCACTTTATATTGAGAAATGCCAGTGGCAAGACCTGTTTGAACTTCATTTGTGTCCTTGTGGATTGTGGGAAAGCAAAGCCTAATGTATACAAGGGTTATTATATGTATGCTAGTTTGTATGTGTGTGGCTTCATTTTTTTAACTGCTCACAAATGCGCTTTGAATTGTTTTTGGACTAATTGGCCACTATGTATATAAAGGTATATTAAATAAAAAAATAAAGGTATATGAAAATGATATGGAAGGTGGTTGGGGCAAAAAGTTTTTAAACTCAATCCACATCAACATGTGGAGAACAACAGCCCAACAATTTGCTGTAATTTCAACAATATTTAATAAATATGTGCCACAATGGATATCATAATGGCCTTTATTCAGGGGCGTAGCGGACATTTTAAAAGTGGGGGGGACAGCTGAATGAGATCCAAGAGTTTACATTCATATAATTATAAATCACAAGTGAGGGGGACGTATCCCCCCATCCTCCCTGGTTGCTACGCCCCTGCCTTTATGTATGCAAACATTAGGCATTTTATTTCCTAAATGGATATAAAAATAGCCACGTCAAACTTTTTGTACTTCAGTATTGCTGTGACATTATGTATTGACACATTTCATGTGTTTTGGGACTCAAGAGTTTTGGGCTTGACCGCCTACCATGCAAGAACAACAAACTACTAATGATGGAAACAACAATAGGTGCCTGTGTTGGCATCAATTCTCTTCCATACAAGAACAACAAAAAACTATTGATAATAGCAAAAACAATAGACGCCTGTTTTGACTTTTGGCATCAATTGCCTTTCATATGAGAAATCCAACAAATAACTGATGATGGCAACAACAATAGATGTCTGTGTTGACAGGTTTCCTTTAAAGACTTTTGGCACCGATTGTCTACCATTCAAGAACAACAACAAACTACTGATAATAGCAACAACAATAGACCCCTGTGTTGACGTTTCATTTAAATACTTTTGTCATCAATTGCCTTCCATAAAAGAAATACAACAAACTATTGATGACGGCAACAACAATAGATGCCTGTGTTGACAAGCGATTGTGCGAGGACATTAAAAGGCACCCTTAACTCTAGAATACAGAGATAAATAATCTCTCATAAATATCATGGTTGTACGTGCTTTCAAACTGAGCATATTTTAAAAGGCTGTGCATTTGACTGCGTATGCATGCAAACAGTGTTGGGTAAGTTACTTTAAAAAAGTAATAGATTACAAATTACTGATTACTACTGGAAAATTGTTATCTGATTACATTACTAATTACTTAATGTAAAAAGTAATCAGATTACTAATTGCTTTGAAGTTACTTTTAAAACATATAAAATATACCTATAAAAATACAAAATAAACTGCAGGTCTATCAGTAATTTAATATTCACTCAAAAACATTACAATGGGTTGATCACAGCAGCTTGACATATTCAAAATACTTAAAGAGTTCGCCCAAAACTTAAAATTCTCTCATCATTAACTCCAAAACTGGATACCAGTAGCCATTGACATCCATAGTATGAAAAAGCACTACAGTGTTTGAGTGTTCTGTGTTTGTCATAAGTCTACCTAAATGTGTATATTCCAAAGTATGAAGCTGATCGGTCAGTTCTTGTCACATGACTCGCTCGCACAAAAGACGCGATATGTGAACGGCCCCATAAGCAGCTATGCTTCTCTTCACATTCAGAAGGTACCTTCACTCCCAATCCTGCACAAAAATTCAATTTAGCCTGTTGGGCCACTGTGTTTTTGGGTGGCGGTGTCCTCCTTGGTGACGAGTATTGTCGTAGAATGCTTTCTATTCAAGTGCTTGAACAAGTTGCTGGTTGCAAGTTAAAAGCAGTCGAAAGTTCTTTAGACTGCATTTCACAGCAATATTTTTGTTTTTACGCTCAATGAAATCAAAGTAATATCTGTATTTCCACTTAAAGAAGCGACCACTCTCGACAGCAACCATTTCAGCTTGCGGTCTCCAGTAATTTAAAAGCACATGCTTATTAACTGACGTTGCAGCAGAAAACATAATTTAAAAGAAGCATTTTTTTCTTCCAAAAACTATATTTGTAAAGTAAGTAACGCAGTTACATTGACTTTAGTAACTGTAATCTCATTCATTCATTCATTCATTTTCTTTTCGGCTTAGTCCCTTTATTAATCTGGGGTCGCCACAGCGGAATGAACCGCCAACTTATCCAGCATATGTTTTACGCAGTGGATGCCCTTCCAGCTGCAACCCATCACTGGGAAACATCGATACACACACTCATTCACACACATACACTACGGACAATTTATCCTACCCAATTCACCTATACCACATGTTTTTGGACTTGTGGGGGAAACCGGAGCACCCGGAGGAAACCCACGCGAACACGGGGAGAACATGCAAACTCCACACAGAAACGCCAACTGACCCAGCCGAGGCTCGAACCAGCGACTTTCTTGCTGTGAGGCAAACGTGCTACCCACTGCGCCACCGTGACGCCTAACTGTAATCTAATTACACAAATTTAAAATGTAATTCGTTACAATTCTACGTTCCTCAAAAATGTCATTAGAATACAGTAACGCGTTACTGTGGAACGCGTTACACCCAACTATGCATGCAAACATATGACAAAGTACACTTTAGAATTTTTTTGGTGCTTGACCATGTGAGTATGCAAACGTGATCTGACCTCTTTGATTAGTAGGATCAATATGGACGTTTAGGCCAGCAACCTGTCCCACAAAACTGCTTATCTATCCCATTGTTACATGCTTCATTACAAGTGTAATTGATGCTTTGTGCTCCTTGTAGCTCTAATGTCAATTTAATTCTCTGTAGCTTTTTTTCTCTAAAAAGGCCCGGCTGCATTAAAGAGAGAAAAAGGGGAGAAAAATGTGTAATACAATTCAAAGGCATCCAGCTAGTCCACTGTAAGCCCTGGGCTGGTTATCAAAGGGTCAGAAGAGGCTTTTATCTTCAAAAGCTTTGTCAGAGCTTGTATTGGAATCTGTTTTTCCAGAGGCTTAAATTCAGCGAGAAGGCATCTAAAGCATAGTGAGCTGTACTGCAGGATGTCTCACTAGGTGGCGAACTGATCAAAGATTTCACCTGAGGAGGGCAGCCGCTCCGCTTCTAGTGTGACACGGCTGCAGCACACCGCCATGCTAACAATCATGCCTACCAGTATTTACTTGGCTCTGTGTACGGACTTGACCTCAATTTCCTCCCTCTGTGAGCAACTGTGAAGCTCCGGTGTTAAAGATTGAACAAGGATTTTCTGTAAATGTACCTTAGTGAGACTGATGAAAATGAGCTTTGATGGAAGAGATCATCAATCATTCATTTGAGCTGTGTTCACAATAGTATGCTATCACACACCACTATTCCTGTGGTTTGCATTTAGTGCAGAGTATGAAGATTCTCTGTTTAGTATGCAATTCAAGTACTGTTCAGTTATTTAAAAAATAATAATTTTAAAAAGTTTCTTATGCTTACTGAAGGAAATGCTCATGTTGAAGATTGAAATTCACTGTTAGCGGACATGAATGTGTGTTATATGTACTGTAAATATCGGTTTGCTGTCCTCTCATTCATTCATTTTTCTTCAGCTTAGTCCTTTTATTCATCAGGGGTTGCCACAGCAGAATGAACCGCCAATTTATCCAGCATATGTTTTACACAGCGGATGCCCTTTCAGCTGCAACCCAGTACTGGGAAACATCCATACACATTCATTCACACACATACACTACGGCCAATTTAGCTTATTCAATTCACCTATAGCGCATGTCTTTGGACTGTGGGGGAAACCGAACTCCAACACGGGGAGAACATGCAAACTCCACACAGAAATGCCAACTGACCCAGCCGGCACTCGAACCAGCGACCTTCTTGCTGTGAGGCGACAGTGCTAACCACTGAGCCACTGTTGTCCTCTCAACAACATCAAAACAATTTGTAGCTGTGGAAAAAAACAGCAGTTAAGAAAGGACCTGATAATAGGGATATAGCCTTTCTCACAATTCTGCAATTAGACACTTTAGCCACTTTAGTTGTATAGCACTTTATACAGTAGATTGCTGTAAAGTGAAGAACTTCATGGTGTTAAACAGTACACTTGATCGTATAAAATAGTGCCAGTTTTGCTTTTAATTAAAATTACTTTTTCTATTAAAAACCAGCTCTTCAGTGTTAATTCAGTGTTAAAAAAGACAAATCCAATTACTGTAGATCACCATGGACAAATGGTAGTTTAAATGTAGTTTTAATTTATATAACAAAATTCAAACAGGGCGTCACGGTGGCGCAGTGGGTAGCACGTTCGCCTCACAGCAAGAAGGTCGCTGGTTCGAGCCTCGGCTGGGTTAGTTGGCATTTCTGTGTGGAGTTTGCATGTTCTCCCCGTGTTCGCGTAGGTTTCCTCGGGGTGCTCCGGTTTCCCCCACAAGTCCAAAAACATGCGGTATAGGTGAATTGGGTAGGATAAATTGTCCGTAGTGAATGAGTGTGTATGGATGTTTCCCAGTGATGGGTTGCAGCTGGAAGGGCATCCGCTGCGTAAAACATATGCTGGATAAGTTGGTGGTTCATTCCGCTGTGGCGACCCCAGATTAATAAAGGGACTAAGCCGAAAAGAAAATGAATGAATGAATGAAAATTCAAACAAACTTAGTTTTGTTCAAAATAACATTAGACTAGTTCAGTCTTAGATTTCCCTTTATTATATTTTTCTCTTCAAATATTACTTAAATTGTTGCTTTTTTCTTTGCCCTTGAGTCTACAATAACTCTATAAAGATTCTAGCCTAATGTCAAGTGGATTTACAGTATGTTGAATTGTCAGTTCAATAGCTTGAATAGCAACAGTTGAATAGCAATTCTGAATGTTGACTGAAAATAGGCCTACCTTTCAATTGACATTTCAAGTACATTTTTACAGCATGAATTAGCAATACTATTAGTTCATATTTGATATATTTGCTTTTCCTATATTTTATTAATAAGCAATTTTTTTTACAGTGAGTAATTAAAAAATGTGGATTAAAAAAGCGGAAAAGATTAGCCTCAGCAGTCTAACAGCGCTCATCAACGTCAAAATGACTGATAGCCAATCAAATCAAAGTAGTAATCAAGTTTTCTGTTGTCAAATATTGTCCAACTTAAGATTTAAATGATGGAAGTGTGTTTGAGATAAGATGTAAGTGGCTAAATAATTAATATTTTATGTCTGTTTCATGATTTAGATGTCGACAATAATATCCCTTGATGCTTCTGGATTTTTTGGTCCATTTTTGGGGTTCAGGCCAACATAGGTAGGCTTTTCCATTCATTACTTATAGTCTCAGAATCATTGCAATGTATCGTCATAGAATACAATGGCACTATACATACTTTGTTACATTTATAATGTCAGTATACAGACAGAATGTGCCAGAAACATTATTATTGTGTTAGTTTAATCACCTTTTCACATTTCTGTTTTGCTTGGGTTGCTATAACTTTCATTAGCCATATGGGGGCAATATTGTCTCTTTAAAAAGTCTTTTCCCCACCTGTCTGGCTCATCCTAATGTGATTTAACGCTTGACTCATACACCATAAGCGACGAACAACCCCTGAGTGCTAAATAATAAAAAAGGTGCCAAGACACCTTCACTAAAATTATTTTCTTTAAAGCAGGGAATCAGTCAAGCAGCAACGTGAGGGAGAAACAGTTTTCTTCCTCCAAAGCTCATTGTTGATTTGGTAACACTTTTTAGTGCTAATTGCAGCTGCTGAGGTGTAATGAATGCAATTTAATAGCAGAATGCATAAAGATCAGCCTGATTGGCATGCTTTAATCTGCACATATAATTGTGAAACTGCATGATGAGAAGCATTTTTTGTTATTTGGATTCTAGCTGACGTTCTTCCCCTGAAGACCATAAATGGTTGTGAGAAGAATATGATCCATAAAAACATTTGATAACTGTTGAAATAAGAATTAGGAACTAGTAGCTCTGCTGATAAAATTTTTGGTGTTTGTATTGAGAATCTCTGGGATTTTAGCAGTTGAATATATTAGCATAGCATTAGCATATAATGTGTTATAAATAGAACACACAGATATAGCTCTAAAAATTGTGTCATTTGTTATGATATTAATAATCCTGTGAAATATAGCATTTTAAAAACATATGCTAATTAAAAATAATAATTTTGTAATAATGAAAAATGGGATACACGCACACATGCACGCACACACAAACAGTTGAAGGCAAAATTGTAATGTGAAAATGTTTTTGTTCTTTTTTAAATATTTCCCGAATGCTGTTTAACAGAGCAGTGAAATTTTACACAATATTTACGATTATATTTTGTCTTATTTCTAATTGTTTGGCTGGAATTAATGCAGTTTTTTTATATACTGTATATATAATTTTTAATGTCAATACTTTCATCCCCTTAAGATTTGATGTATTCGATTGTCTACAGAACAAATCATTTGTCCAATGACTTTCCTAATTAACCAAACTTGCTTTTAAATTGCACTTTAGGATATTAAGAATAGGGTGGCGTGGTGGTGCAGTGGGTAGCGCTGTTGCCTCACAGCAAGAAGGTCGCTGGTTCGAGCCTCGGCTGGGTCAGTTGACCTTTCTGTGTGGAGTTTGCATGTTCTCCACGTGTTCGTGTGGGTTTCCTCCGGGTGCTCCGGTTTCCCCCACAAGTCCAAAGACATGCGCTATAGGTGAATTGGGTAAGCTAAATTGTCCGTAGTGAATGAGTGTGTATGGGTGTTTCCCAGTGATGGGTTGCAGCTGGAAGGGCATCCGCTGCATAAAGCATATGCTGGATAAGTTGGCGGTTCATTCCGCTGTGGTGACCCCTGATGAATAAAGGGACTAAGCCGAAAAGAAAATGAATGAATGCTACTAAGAATACTAGTATCTTGCAAAATAAATTGCTTACCGTAAAACATTACATTCTGTACATAATATTTACAGTTGAAGTCAAAGTGATTAGCCCTTCTGCAAATTTTTTTTTCTTTTTAAAATATTTCCCAAATGATGTTTAACAGAGCAAGGAATTTTTCACAGTATTAAGTAATACTTTTTCTTCTGGAGAAAGTCAAATTTGTTTTATTTTGGCTAGAATAAAAGCCATTTTAATTTTTTAAGGTCAATATTATTAGCCCCATTAAGCAATATTTTATTTCGATTGTCTACAGAACAAACCATCATTATACAATGATTTGCCTAATTACCCTAACTTGCCTAGTTAACCTAATTAACCTGGTTAAGCCTTTAAATGTCACTTTAAGATGAATACTAGTATCTTGAAAAATATCTAGTAAAATATTATGTACTGTCATCATGGCAAAGATAAAAGAAATCAGGTATTAGAAATTGTTGTAAAAAACTTCCGCTAAACAGAAATTAGGGAAAAATATGCTAGGGGGCTAATAATTCAGGAGGGCTAATAATTCTGACTTCGACTGTATATAGCACATATTTATATCTTTAGGATCCTAAAATGGCTAATAAAGCTAATAATGAACTCAGAGCTCTAATGCTTTGATAAAATTAGTTTGCTTTGAAAATCTCTGTGATCATAGCAGTTGGGTAGGCAATTAGCACTAATCATTCTGTCTGAATGCTATAACTGAGAATAAATCAAGACCAGCGGCTTGTGTGAACTGTTACAATTGGCTAAGGAAAGGTTCAATTAAACTATGGGGTTAATGTACTTTGAGGAGCAGATCAGTGTGAAAAAGTTGTAGTCTTGGTGCACCATGATTAAGTGTGACAGGTAAAAACTAGTTCTCTAGGGGCTTTGATCAAAAATGTATTAGTCTGCTTAGTGTGCTTGAAATAACCGGGCTACGGGTCTTCAGAGGTGATTGGCTGACATTTGCTAAATGTTACTTCATTACAGAAACACACTCAACTCTGACTTATTAGTAAGTCTCTTTCCTCTAACGTTTAATGCTAATTTATTCACCGCTAACATTATTGCGTTTGTAATTGAGACAGTTGAGTACTCAAGTAACCCCAATTAGTATGTTATTTATGCTTCGGTGGTGTTTATGCTGCATTTAGTCACTGATTGTGGGCTCACTTCCCAGGATTACAACAATTGTTTTATAATACATTCATGAATTCTTATGTAATTTAATTTAATATAAGATACATCAATCAATATGACATTTCATTTATAAATAATAATACTACATTTATTTCTAAATATTATAAAAATGAGCATTTTTATTACTCATACAATTTCGAATATTATTTTATCATTTCATTACATATTGGAATATAATTTTTCATAAATTTAAAATAAGTAAAAGATTAGGGCTGAGCAAAAATTAAGCGCAATTAATCGCATCCAAAAATAAATATTTGTTTTGACATAATATTTGTGTGTGTACTGTGTATATTTAATATGTATATAAATACACACATGCATGCATATATTTGAGAAAATGTTTATGTTTAAATATAAATTATATATGTATATGATACAAATCATATATAAATGTAAATATATGTGAAGCAAAGTTGTTTTGTATAGTTTTATATATTTTTTCTGTGTACAGTATGTGTGTGTATCACATATACATAATAAATATATATAATACACACACATATCATATATATAATGTTAAAATAAACTTTTATTTTGGATGTGAGTTATCACAATTAATCTTTGCTAGCACTATTAAAATAAATATTTTTAAAAATTATTTATATATACATATACAATGTAGTAATTAGATATATACTCTACAAGGTGTGTTGTATGTATGGTATGTAATGTGTATATACATAATAACATATGTTATAATAACATATAATATTGCTAATTTTTTAAATATATTTTATTTTATCATAAGTATTTGTTAAATATAATACTGTGATTTAAAAATGTATACTATACATAGTCAAGTCAAGTCAAACTTTATTTATCGAGCACTTTACAAACACAGAAGTGAGCCAAAGTGCTGTACAGAAAATATACAACAAAATAAGCATAATAGTCTATAAAATCCATAAAATAAAATATAGCTAAACTACTTAAAAAGGCACATAAATTAAAATAACCAGGTATTAAGATCAGGTGTCAAATGCCAACGAAAACAAATGAGTTTTAAGAGCTGATGAGAACACGGAAGAGGCCTGTCTAATGGGCAGTGGCAAATCATTCCAAAGTCTAGGACCTGCCACAGCGAAAGCATGATCCCCTCTAAGCTTACGCTTTGTTTTTTGCACAGTCAGGAGAAGCTGATCCGCTGACCTGAGAGAACGAGTGGGCTCATAGGGGTGTATCAGCTCAGAGATATAAGGTGGTGCAAGATCATTTACAGATTTAAAAACAAATAAAACAATCTTAAACTGTATTCTAAAATGAACTGGCAACCAATGAAGCGTAGCGAACACGGGGGAAATGGAGTCATATTTGCGAGTACCAGTTAACAGGTACAGGTTGTACATTGTATTATATGTATTTCTTTAGATATCTAACAACATGAATATCATAATTTAAAAAACACATTTTCCTAAAATTACGTTACTGAACTATAAATAACAGTTTTATTAATATAATGAATATTATGAAATGTATATAATATACGTATATACAGTGCCTATAGAAAATCATCATACCTTGTGAAAATCTTTACCTTTACTGACATTTACACCCTGCTTTCAAAAGACTTTCAGGATAAAGTTGTAGAAAGGCACAGGTTAGAAATGTGAAATGTGATTTGAATTCAGGGTGTATGACAAATAAAGCAATTATTTCAAAGGGGTATGATGATTTTCTATAGGCACTGTATATTTGTGTGTGTGTGTGTGCACGTGTGTGTTTAAAAAAAAAAAATGGCTGTCTTTTAAACCCATCTATATGCTTTTGATAAAAGTGTCTGCCAGAAGCGTATGTGAAAATTTTCCAAAAATGGCAGTAAAATGAATTCAGAAATCTGTAAGAGCAAAAAATGTGACACAGTTGGAACTATCATCTGGCATGTGTCTCTAATCATACACAATGGTTTATTTGTTTATAAAACACTCCACTGACCCTTCAAACAAGGTGATGTTCAATACAGTTCTCAGTGTAAAGCAGTCAAGCAATCTTTGGAGGACAGCCATGGGAAAAAGCTCTCTGACTGATAAGAGCAAAACCTTGCGGCGTGTGTGACATTAACATTGATCTGAGAGCAAAGGAGAGCTGCTTTTTCACCATGGAAACCGGCACTGAGAAGGTCTTAACTTAAACTTTCATTTATTGATGTAGGGAGTTTTCCCCTTCCTCATTTGAATTTTGATTATAGCCGCTGTTGAAATACTTTGAATTTCGCGGAGGAGAAAAATGAAGTTCACACTATCTGCCTTTTTATTGTTAGTAGAAGGAACTGCCAGGTCCTCTCAGCAGTCTTATCGGAAAGAGGTTTTTATACTTCAATAAATATTAATGCAATTACTGACAGTCACAAGTACAGCGCCGCAGCCGTGTGCAGCCAAGAAGCTCAAAGCCGTAATATAGGGATGTTTCGTAAAGTTTTCACTCAGTGGTCGTGGCATATTTTGTGCTACCAAAGAGAATTTAAGTCTCTTTGTGAACTTTTAAACAGCGTGTTCGCTTCATACTGAATGCGCAAGAGGGATTAAAGGGTTAGTTCAACCCAAAAGGAAAATTCAGTCATTACAAACCTGTAAGAAATTGGTTCATCTTCAGAACACAAATGAAGTTGTTTCTGTCCAACCATAAAAAGTTCATCCACACAAAACTCTGAAATATTTTTAAAATGTTCATGAAAAGATTAAAAACATAATCTGATCAAATCAAGCCGTTTAACCAAAGTTTTATTTTCAAGCTTTATTCACACCAAAAAAAATGTTTACAGCTTCAACATTTGTCATGGAAGCTCAAGCATGCTTGCTTAACTCTTGAAAACCAATGAGATTTATTATTGCATGACACTTGCATGACTGAACCAATGAGGTTCCACTGATCATGGCTTATTTGCAAATGAAAAAAAGCCCAATTATCTCTTAAGTGGTGCTTTCCTTTTGTTTACACTTTTGAATTGCATTATGGAAAATTTTATAGTACACTGTAAAACATAATATGACAAAAAGCCATCACAACAAAAACTTGTATGTTACTTCAACTTATTTTAATAAGTTAATCGGGTTTTATCAAATTTTATTATATATATATATATACTTTTGATGTTTGTTAAAAGTTTAACAATATAAAAAAGTAACTTTTATTTGTATAAATGCATCTGTGAAATAACAGAAAAAGACAGCTCAACTTTTTTTACTGTAATTTGTATGACCAACCCAGACTATATCATTTAAAAAAGGCTAAAACTATCAATAAAAGTCACTTTGTTAGAATTTTTACATCAAAAGTTGTTGGAGCAGAGATCAAGGTCCCATAATGCAATTTGAATGCACAGATAAATAGAAACATGAAATTACAAACTACAGGAAATTGTTAATCAACATATTTATTTTAGTAAAATCTTGCGTGTCATATTTATTCAGTACTGACCAAAAACACACACCAGATCTTTATTTAGACTCTACGGGACAAAACGGTAACCACATTTATGAAAATCGCCCTGTTCAAAAATCCACATACTCTTGAATCTTAAGTGTCTTTCTTTATTCTGGATGATTTACTATTTTTATGTTTTGGCATAGCTGTTTGTGAGTCCCTTGTTTCAGCAGTTAAACTGACTGAACATTATTCTTCAGAAATGATCCTCTGGGTCCTGCGCATTCTTTGGTTTTCCAGCATCTTCTGCTTATTTGACCCATTTCCAACAGTAAATGATTTTGAGAACCATCATATCATACTAAGGATAACTGAGGGATACAAACAAAATGAAGTTTACATGCCCTGGCTCTTAATGATTTCTTGATGATCAATAAAGGTCTTTGTATTCTATTATATTATTGTGGAAATATCCTGATTTTAAAGGTGCCATAGAATGAGAATCTAGATATATCTAGGCATAGCTAAATAATAAGAGTTTAGTACATGGAAATAGCACACTGTGAGCCTCAAACGCCATTATTTCCTCGTTTCCATATAAATCCTATAAGTGTAAAATCCTGGTGAAAAACAGGCCAATTGGAACAAAACACTGTTGAAAGATTGTTACGTTGCACACAGGATCATTAATATGCATGCCCCAGGCTGTGTTTTATTGGACATTAATTTCTTGCCATGCTGCACCATGTCTTGACACTGTTTTCTCTACATTGCAAAGTGATGCAGACAAATGCCAAAATGGTGGCGCCAATGTGCAAAAACTCTTGGAAAATAATGTTTAGAAATTATGTGGTGCTTCATGTCCGGTGTACGATTTAAGGAGCAGTACTTTGTCAGTCATCTGTTCACATCATGTCAGAACCCAAAACGAGGGATAAACACATTAAAAATTTATTCAGTAGCACCCTGAAGAGGCATGAGCTCGGTTTAAAGCAGTGTTTCCCAACCCTGTTCCTGAAGGCACACCAACAGTACACATTTTCAACCTCTTCCTATTTAAACACACCTGAATCAAGTCATCAGAACATTAGAAGAAAATCATTAATTAATTAATTCATTCATTCATTCATTCATTCATTCATTTTCCTTCGGCTTAGTCCCTTTATTTATCAGGGGTCACCATAGCGGAATGAACCGCCAACTTATATAGCATATGTTTTACACAGATGTCCTTCCAGCCGCAACCCAATACTGGGAAACACCCATGCACTCTCACATTCACACTTATACACTACGACCAATTTAGCTTATTCAATTCACCTATAGCGCATGTCTTTGGACTGTGAGGGAAACCGGAGCACCCGGAGGAAACCGACGCAAACACGGGAGAACATGCAAACTCCACACAGAAATGCCAACTGACCCAGCGGGGACTCGAACCAGCGACCTTCTTGCTGTGACACGACAGTGCTAACCACTGAGCCACCGCGCCGCCCCTTAGTAGAAACTCGAAAACCAGAAATGAATGGTTCAGATAAGGGAGACATCCAAAATATGTACTGTTGGTGTGCCTCCAGGAACAAGGTTGGGAAACACTGGTTTAAAGTATCTTTTAGTTTAACATGTATATTGTGAACTTTGGCACGTATGTTTGTAACGAGGCAACAGCCACATGTAGATTGCTGAATATAAGTGTTCAATGAACATTTAAGCACAGTGTCATATCACTCAACCCTTACAGTGATTTCTCTGGAGTGAACGGAAAGCAATAAACTTCAGGTTGATATGAATTCCTGCCTGTGTTTTTATAATGTCAGTGCTTCAAAGCACAACTCTAAATACATCTCTGTTGGTCCCCTTTGTCAAATATAATTATAATTTAGCCTATATTTAATCCACAACACAACTCAGGAGAAAAATAGGTGACTCTGGTGGTTTGCTGATAACTCAGTCCTTCTAGTTAAAATATACCTCTCCAGTACTTCGGTTGAAAATATTTAATAAGACGTACTCAGTTTGGGGCCGACACTCTGGCTCAGTGGTTAGCACTGTCGCCTCACAGCAAGAAGGCCAATTGGCATTTTTGTGGAGTTTGCATGATCTCCCCGTGTTGGCGTGGGTTTCCTCTGGGTGCTCCAGTTTCCCCCACAGTCCAAAGACTTGCGCTATAGGTGAATTGAATAAACTAAATTGGTCGTAGTGTATGTGTGTGAAAGAGTGTGTATGGATGTTTCCCAGTACTGGGTTGCAGTTGGAATGGCATCCGCTGTGTAAATCATATGCTGGATAAGTTGGGGGTTCATTCCGCTGTGGCAACCCCTGATGAGTAAAGGGACTAAGCATGAATGAATGTACTCGAATGAATGAATGTACTCAGTTTGGAGTAAAAATATTTTGAAGTATAAAGTAGGATTATTTTGGAAATGTTTCATTCAGAGTATATCACAGTGTGTGTGAGAGGCCATGAACTGAGCTGCTGAGCGTCAGACAGATCTCATTAATATTCACAACCATTCCAAATATGATAAAAAATGGACCTTTTTATTGTTGGGGTAATTTCTGGGGTTATAAATAAGCATATAAAACCATTTCTGAAGAATTTTGAACTTACCTAAATCACATACCTACTATATAGATATCAGAGATCAATTTAACATATTGAGTCAATGCAGGTACCTTTAAGGATAAAATGTCAATTTGTTTTAGTACATCCATCCTTAGCGTTACATATCTTATTAGTTTTAAGTTACTAAACTTGACTAAAGTTTTCAACCCAGGTCAGGAATATTTAAGTTTTTGAGAAGTTTTTGAAAATCCTTATGAAAACAATTCACCTACACGCAAGTTAAATGTAAGACATCAGGTTAATAATTCTATCGGGTCTCAATGTGTGGCATAAGGAACATGAAGAGAATTCAATTTAAAGTCAGTTGTATAAATCTTCCGGACTGTGTAACTTTTCTCAAGAGTCAGCAGAACTCTTAATGTATCCCAACTGATAAGGGTGCATTTATAAATGCCCAGGTTTCACGCCACGAAAGTGCTTCATTTTATCATTTCTCGCCGTCTGTGTCACATTGACAGCTCTGCCCGATGGACTTATTCAAGATTATTAAAATCAGATGTAGCGCTAGCCGTAATTTGTTTACTTTCAACCAATATTAGTATTATTATTATTTGTGCTGGGCTTCTGCTTCGGCTTTATCTAGTGTGACTGCTGACGCACAAACTTTTTAAATGCTTATTCCCTCACTCTCTGCTTTAATTCCACCTCTGCCTAGTAAACGTCTCTGACAGTGTGGTTGCATTCAGCAAGTCGGGACTGTAGTTTGCAAGCGCTTGAGGGCTCATGGGGACTGCAGTTTGTGTATGCCACTGATTAGAGGCTTTGTGGAGGTGCTTACCCGGCCCCATGTTCCTCTCAAAGCCAAAGAAGCCTGTTGCACAATGAAAGTGGAGGTGGTTGAGGAGGCCTCGGGGGAGCCGCTTGACAGGCTGGGAAAATGGCAGCGGATGGATGTAAGCTGAGGGAACAGCGTAGCGGTGAGGTAAACTGCTGACCTGCTTCACTGTTTGTTTTGGAGATGCCTAAAGTTATGGTTTGTCTGTCTACTATATATAGTTCTCCAGTTCACCCCAATATGAGGTTTCTGTCATCGTTTGCTTACTCTTATGTCATTCCAAATTGAGCGATTTTCTTTCTTCTGTGCAACACAAAAGGAGAAGTTTCTTTTTAGTTTTCAATTTATTGTAGTTTTCACTACACTAAAAAATATCTGTTAATTAACAGTTTTCGTATTTTGTGTTTTCTGTATATTTACGGTTGTGAATTGCATTATGGGATGTTGATCTCTGCTCTGTAGACTTTTGATGTTGCAAATTCAACTCTGCAGTTTAAAAACGCGACTTTTATTGACACTTAAGAAATAATATATAGAGAACCAAGTTTGTAAAATAACAGAAAATGTACTGGCAGTTTATTACCAGCTTTTTGCAGCATAATATACAACACCAACCCAGACAATATGTCACTTCAAACTATTAAAAATGTTCATAAGAGTCACTTTTTCAAACTTTTCAAGGTTAAAAGTTGATCAAGGTCCCATAATGCAATTCAAAAGCCTAAATATGTGAAAAAAACACGAATCACAAAATATGGAAAACTGTCAATTTACAGATATTTTTTACAGTGTAAATTGGACAAAATGGTATTATTTTGGCATTATTTCTATATTTTAGAGTTCATTTTAAGTCCAGATTCATGTTTAAGGATGGAAAGATTATGGTTAAATTTTATATTATGCATCAAAGACTAAAAATGTATTTATTTTGTGTTATTAATGTTATGGATTTTTGAAACCATTTTAATTTTTAGTTTAGTTCCTATGTTTTGCTTTTAATATTTATGTATTCATTCATTCATTTATTGACTAAAAGTGTCATGCATACAATATAAATATGGCCTTTATGAATTTATTTGTATTATTATTTTCTTGTTTACATGTTTGTATTATATAGCATTAGAGTTATCAGGACAATTTTTATTATTATACCATTTTATTTTACTTTATTTTTTTAAACATTAAAAAAGCTCCATAAAACTAGTCGTGCCACTAGTCTTGTTTAAATTTTTGAATACGTTTTATTACAGATATTTATTTGAACAAAAACGCTTTTGTTGTATGAATAATAACACTGCATAAAATCCTACTACAAATCGTCCTGTGTGCTAGAACTATTTCTTTAATGCTTCAGACAAGCTTTGATTTATATTTTCGGAAATCACCACATTTACGTTTGTATTTTTTGCCTCTACAGAGGACTGACCATGTACAACACTTTAACAAGCCTCCCTCTCTGTCTCTCGCTCTTGCTTGAAGCAAATTGCAGAGGTGCAAAGGTCTAAATGGTCACAGATGGCTAACACATGCTAAAAATCACAGACTCATGAAGACGGCTGCTGAGTGAAAACAATCATATGCGTGTATAATCTGTCCCACTTATCTCTTTTCCTTTTTGGCTTGTCCTGTTGAGCCAAATCATCGTGTCCAAAGCTGCAAATGCATTAACTCTCTTTGTATCAGGAATGCAGGTGCCGAATCGCCCAGTCTGTCTCTCAGGAGACCATACAATCAAAGGCACTCAGGGAATGGATTGCACACTGTCAAAGATAGTCGTGCATTACGGCGAGGTAAACAACAAAATTGCAGGTTCCTGAGTGAGTGATGCAAATGGTGTGGAATTCTGTTATGATATGCAAAACAAAGGCTTGGAAAACTATAATAAAACTGTCAGAATGGTCTAGGATTCCTCTGCCTGGCAATTAGCGTGACTATTGCATTTGCCCTATTCTGGAGTCTGATTTCACCGTGTGTTTGCGCGCCTAAAAGAATGCAGCCATTTCTCTTTCCGTTTCTTTTCTGTTTTTGTCTCCATTTTGATTTGGTTGTGTTTTTCCTTGGTAATGGGCCGATGCTGAATGCGTTCCCTGATGCACTCGGAAACCTGCGAGGGTCCAAACATCCATTCATCTAACTCTGCTCCTCACTTTTGAAGTGTGAAGCCATTGGAAAGCTCTCAAATTGCCTTGGCAGACGGTGCCCCATAGTGACTCCTTTTGCTCCCAGCAGCTACAGAGGAATCAATGAGCTCATCAGATCCCCCCTTGAACATAATAGTGCTCCGAATCTGTTTCTTTCTTGTTTCCTTGCTCTTATGTTTTGTTGCTTTTGTTCTGAAAGCAACAGAGATGTTGTCATCGAGCTAAAGCATGGAGGATAAACTGCTGTTACATCTCAATATGAGCGTATCATGTCGAGGCTGTGCTGAGCACTCTGACGCCGGTAAGACAATGATTGGAATTTGTCAGGTATTTCCATATTTGCAAATGTGTATTCAAGTGTGTTTGAAAAGATGTTGCAATGCACCGTAATCCGTTTAATCCATTTAACGTTTCTGAAAAATGTGTGACTAATGAGATGCATGAAATTCCAGTAGCCTTTTTTTGAATATTTTTGTGGTATTAATGCTGGTTTCAGACTACACTAAATTTTGGTCTGTTATGGTAGTCAGGATGTGAGATTATGATATTTTGATTGCTTTCTTAATAGTCCTAAGTTGGTATTTTTTTCTTACCTATGTGTTTCATTGAGTAGGCAGAACTAGCAACTGTATTTGATATGGAAATTTTAACACCTTATACTTTGGAAAGCTGCATTGATATGGAGATTTTGGCCCATAACTGTTTATATTTGAAAGCCTGTACTGATATATACATTTATGTCAACACCAATGAATGATTACTCTTGATATTTGGAAGCCTGTACCTTTATGGAAAGTTTTGACCAATATCAATAACTGATGTAACTATGTATATTTGGAAGCAATAAGCCTGGGTTAATTTCCAAACAACAATAAACAAATAAGCACTTGCTTATAATTAATTATATAAAGATTGGTCACTAACACAAACAACCTCTATAATCCTATATAGAAAATGAGCAAAGTGCATCGAGATCACAGAACCTGAAGTATAAAGGGATATTCTGTATAGAAAAATGCTCTCTAATCTCTTTCCGGGTTTCCTCAAACTTCATGAATTAAAGTAGATTTAGTCTGTAGCACGATGACATTATAATGGAAGTTGTAATGCCCATGCTACTGTGACAGTTGGGTTAAGGGTTGGGGTAGGTACATATACGTTAATAACTGTGAGGGTTGGGTTTAAGGTTGGGGTAGGTGTAAACTTTAATAACGCACAATTTAATGGGTAATTTAATAATTAATATAAATAATTCTCGTTTCTAGCAACAACCGCTCACACATGCGGGTCCACTACCTATTGGACTTACACAGAATGTCATTGTCCTACAGGGTGCATCCAGGACAAATTCGTCATTTTGTCAAATTGAGGTTGTAAAAAGCATTGAATAAAACATGTATTTGAATGTTTTACATGAAATATATTTCATAAAAAGTTCTTACTCATTTTTATTTGTTTTATTTCAATGAAATATGTTGCAATGTTTTTAAATGAAAGATTAATACAAAAAATTACAAAGACAATGCAAATGAATGCTTTCTTTGCTCATATTTATCAAGGGTGCCAATAATTTTGACCACAAATGAGAAAAAACTACTATGTTTGTATCCTATAAAAAGGGCATTATGTGGTTTTAAATATATGAAATACTATGATTGCCTTCTCAGTCATGCAAGTCTAGTACCGGGCCTGTTTGAAAGCCAATAACCGATATATAGGCCAATAAATATACATCTTAAAATAAATATTTCTTAACAAAATGCAAAGTCTATAACTAATTGTATTGTACAACCATACCTCCACAAAACAATGAAACCACAAGGAAACATCTAGATCTTTTCACAAACATCTTCAAATGGGGCATCTTATACAGCACATACCTACGGTCAATATATTGACTCCTTGTTCACAAATCTATAGAATACCCTCATTCAAACTTCCTCACATAACATTCTTTTCACATAATTTAAATATTTCAACAGAATAACAAATATGAGAGAGGCAGCCAAAATATTATAACCTCATTAATCCCAGTTTATCAAATTCCCTTCCATCCAAAAATAAACTCTGGTGCAAAACTAATGAACATTTGTGGTCAAGCCTGATCAAAATGCATAACAGACCTATGCGATTCATTTTATCATCTTATCTTTGGCTCATAAAGAACTGATCTCTCCCGAATCATAAAACCCCAGCTTGGCTTATGACTCTCAAAATCATTTTCCACACGTTCTCAGAAAGTTTTCATATTTTATCTTCTGTCGGAACGTTTAATGTGTCATTTCGCTCTTCGAGAGAGCGGTGCGTGTAGTCATTTGCATGGTAATGTGTTCCAGGGGCCACGCTGGCAGGGTGAGTGAGTGGGAGGCCCTGTGTTGGCTTCAGCATAGGGCTCTTCTCATCTCCTGTCAGCCTGCGAGAGAGAGGACACCAGCCATCAGTTGTCATCATCTGAGAGCAAGATTAGAGATCAGATGGCCACAGGCTTGGTTCAGCTCTGTTTTTTTTTTCTTCCTTCAGACTTTCTCTTTCATGTCTCCACCAGGGAATCTGCAGTCTGTTGTGTGTGACGACACACTGTTCTCTGATGTAATTACGAAGCTGTCACTTTGAACAGCTTGAACTTTATTACATTCATCTCTCAGATCAGACTGTAATGCTTCATTATGACTGACATGCACACAAAGAGTCAGCAAAGAGAAGTGCTTAACAAAATTTTAACGGCAACAAACAAATCTTGAGATTTTATTGAGTTGTAAGAGGAAACGGTGAAAAACACCGCATGTTTTTGTTACCAGGAAATCACATTGTGAAATATTACATGAACTGGTGGGTGGAAACATTCAGCATTTACATCTTTACAGTGCATACTGTTAAAGGACTTTCAAATCCTAACACACAAATCACAGTAAAAAAAAGTCATTATCTGAACAAAGTCACAAAATGCATAAAGAAACAAATTTCCTTTTAATTTTCAAAGTAAAGTGTGATATTCTTTATTTTATTTAAAATTATAATATGTTAATATCTCAGTTTTAGTGTTTCACAATAAAGCAATAAAAAAGTAGTCTTTGAATCATTCACTCAAGCGATCCACTTAAAGTGTTGATACATCTTGTAATTAAAATGTGATTCACTTTTATAAATGACTCACTGAATCATTCACTGATATGATTAAGTGAAAAATACAGAATCATAAGAACCTAAACGGTTAATTAAAATTAAACCATGCTGAAACCATTGTCATTGGTCATTCAATCTATGTAAGTCTCTTAAAGGAAACTTTTATTTTGAAAAATAGGCTAATTTCACATCTCCCCCAGAGTTAACCAATTGAGTGTCACTCTTTTTGAATACATTCAGCCAATATCCAGGTCTGGCGGGAGCCCTTTTAGCTTAGCTTAGCATCAGTCATTGAATCGGATTGGACCATTAGCGTCTTACTTAAAAAAATTCAAAAAAGAGTTTACATAGTTGTCCTGTTTAAAGCTTGACTCTTCTGTAGTTACATAATGTACTAAGACCAATGGGAAATGAAAAGTTGCTGTTTTCTTGCTGTTGCTTGCATGTTTTCACCTTTAATTGATGGTACAGTAGGGAGTATAGACAGGAAGAGGAGCAGAGAGAGGGGAAGTTTGGATATAGGACCTTGAGGCAGGAATCAAACTAGGGTCACTGTGAGCCATGTGATTGCCATGTGTTGATGCACTAACCACTATGCTATTGGCACCGACAAATGTTGCCAGTTGCAGCAGGCACAATGATATTATGCATCGTCTCACAAATGTCTCCATGTTTAAGATTTTCAGGCACTGCTTAATATCAGAATCAGAATCAGAAAGAGCTTTATTGCCAGGTATGTT
>CAIGQV010017532.1:10788848-10804432 GCA_903798115.1 Danio jaintianensis
AAACAAACAAACAAACAAACAAACAAACAAACAAACAAACAAACAAACAGTTAGGGGTTCTTAGTTTTGTGAGTTTTTGTGAAACTCATAATATATGTATGTATATATTTACTTAAACCTATGAATAAATACCTACACATACTTTTAAAAACTACTTAAGTAACACTACTCAGTGTTAACACCAGTTTTCAGAGAATAAATGAAAAAAGTCTGCTAGTGCAGTAAAACAAAATGCACTTGTTTTCAATATGCATTGCCTGTAAATGGATCTGTTCTACACAAAGATTTATCTTGTTTCAGGGATATATTCTAGTAGAAAACAAGAGCAGTGAGTGTATCAATATGGGTTGTAAGATGAGGCATTTTATCATGCACTGAAATAGAAAACAGACATAGAAATATATATAGTTATAGAGTTCAGCAATCATACAACCATATTTCAGTCTTTGAATTGACCATAATCAAGTATTCCATAGAGGAGTGCAAAGGTAAAAAAAAGTTATGAATTGTATTTGTAATATTTTGCAACCTACAATTCAGCAGTGCCGTTTCTAAGCAACTTCTTCCAATTTTAGTGAATGAACTCAATGTTTATAAAAACAGGATTACTGACTTTTATCTCCAGAGTGGTTGAGGATAATAAGGAAACAATGTGATTCCGTTCCAGCATTGTGTTATGCCACAGTCAGCAATAGCAGAGATATTGTGGTATTTCCTGAAATGCGATTTGAGCATCTCCGATCACACAAAAAAAACAATCCACCCATGGAAAATGGAAGTAATACTAGTTGGAAAACTCTCTGAAAGCAGACAGTAGCATTTATTTGCTGTCTCCGGTTGAAGGTATCTTTCTCAAATCTTAAATGACCCCTGCAATGCTGTAGCTGACTGCACCACATTTTAAATCCACACCTCAGTGTGAAAGGAAGATAGTAAAAGCTCTTTCATGCCCTTGTGCTTCTGTTTTTGCTGGTAAGGACCTTTGGATCTGCTGAGTCACATCCTCCCAAACTTAATTAAGTTTTCATTAACTGTGCATTATGTGATCAAATTGGTCCTTATTTTATTCATCTAGCGAATGGCCCCCATATTCTCTCACTTGTCAATGGTTGCTGCATAGTGTATAAATATTTGAGTTAGCAACCCAAAAAGTTCCTGTCCTTAAACAGAGATTGACTTTTTTTCCCCCCTGGCTGAGGGATTTAATTGTTAATAGGGATGTATATACTGCAGAACAGATGGAATAAGTAGAGTTGGCTATTTTCTTGAGATTTTAAACAGTGAAGCGTATCAGACAGGGCTGCTTTTGATGCATTGAGTGCTAACTAACAGGCTTCCTAGTTAACTGACAGCTGCAGGATTCAATAGCTAGACTCTTAAAGAGACGGTTTACCTAAAAAAAATTTAATATCTGTTATTGTGTACTTATCCTTTTGTTGATTCAACCTGCATCACTTTTTTTAAGTCTTAATGATATGCTAATATAAAATTCAAAATAATTAATTTGGTAGCACTTTATTTTACAGTTTTGTTTTGCACCTAAATACTATTATGCATACTTAATAGTCATTAATAAACTGGGTATTAACTACTGTAATGAGGATGCGGCAAAAGTCAGGTTTGAATCCAACATTGGCTCATTCTGAAAACATAGCCCTATATACATTTCTAGAGATTGCGAATTATGTAACCAGAAGTACGTATGGCTGCATTTCATCTTTAAAACGAACGCTACGGGGCGGTATGACGCTGTAAATGCTCAGTCACACAGGTCATACAATAGCAATGGAAAGAAATCTCTGTAAGACAGGCAATATTTAGCTTTGAGTGTTTGGCATGTCATAAGCAAAACAGAAATTGTTCATGGTGGTGTGGAGTTCTATCACTAACCCTACTCCTGAACACAACCTTATCCTTTGTTGTTACCTTATTTAACCCAGTAAACCCTTTTTTATTTAAGTACAGTATAAGTATATATACTGTAAAACAGAGTGGCTTAAAGGTCAAAATTGCAATGTTCACTGTCCAGTTCTGATTCTAATAACAATTCTAAGAAAAACACATCTGCTCTTGGAGTCGTTCTAATGTGTCGAGGTTGTCTCACAGTATATGAAACCTAATTTCTACTTGTGCGTCAAAGTGATTACTGTACCACACGGTGCATAGCTTGCATGTAGCTGACAATGTTGCGGGCATTTATACTTCTGCATTCTCTCTGTTGTGCTCTGCAATAACACTTCCAAAACTATAGTAGGCAGTGGGGTCACAGTGTTTTTTGCCAGTGTTTTTAGTTTACGCCAGAAATGTGTAAAATGCTACAGTAACAGTAGTTAAACTCACACTCATTCAGGGAAGAAAGAGGTGGGAACCAGCCAACATTTAACAACTTTAATCATAAAATAAACACAAACCAAAAGTATCCATCTAGGGCTCCTTCGTGGGACGCAAGACCTGTTAAAAACTCATGCCACCAGCCTTGTTTCGCTCCCATGGCTCTCAACCCTGCCCGCACTTGTCACCACTATCAAGCCGACCAATCGCAGATCATGTTTTCCATATCGTCTTGATGTGTAGTTGCATTTTTTGAGAGCTGCATGTCAGGGTACAGCGAAGGGTATGTGACTGTGCAAAGGCTACACTGGACCTACAACGTGTACTAAACACAGAAGTATACATTTTTTAATCAAAAAAGTAGTCGAAAGTGGACAAAAGTGACAGATTAAAACATCTGGGGCAAACATGAATGCGTCTTCCTCGTCTACTTGCGATCCAGTCAATCAAAATATGCATCTTAATGGGACATCATGAGTGTTAGTAAATACATATCTCTTTTTCTGTCTGTATTATTATCACTCTTTCTGCACGACCCTGCAGCATTGGCTTGTTTGCCATCAGAGCTGAGTGGAACAAAAACTGTAATTATTGTACAGATATGTCAGCATTATTTTCCTGGCCAGCTGAGGTCAATGCCACACTGAATGCTCTTCAATGTGAGGTTGTTGTTGGGGGGGAAAGAGTGATGTGCCTCTTTTAATTTGTTGCAAATGCTGATGCACTGATTGATAGAGGCAAACAAGGGTCAGGCATGATTGCTGGAGACTATGAATAAATGCATTCAAATGGGCATGGATGTGAGATTTCTACAGTGGTAATGGACTTACAATAATTCTGGCAGCCTTCGCTAAGTGAGAGGGATTAATGGTAAATGGAAGCTTGCGCGGGGAGCTGCGAGCCCATGGGAGAAGGATTAGAGAAGGGCAGACTGCATGCCAATGAGCCCTATCATCTGGAGGTTTACAGCAGAGCTTGATGAGCTAACCAAGCCAGACACATACCAGCTGAGACCATGCACACGGGTACACCTACGCCAATGAAGGCAAACAGGCTGCTCGCTGTGATGGAGTACAGTATTGAAATTACAACATTGTGAAGGTTTGACTTCAGATTCACACATTTTTTTTTTTTTTTTGCTTTGTAAACAAGCTGAAAATACATTGATAGCAGTGTTGAGGAAAGTTGCTTTTGCAAGTAATGCATTACAATATTGAGTTTCTCCCCAAAAAAGTAACTAGTTGCTTTACTTAGTTACTTTTTATGGTAAATAATGCGTTACGTTACTTTTGAGTTACTTTTTTCATTACTTTTTCTTACCTGACTGAGGCTTTCTGGTCTGATCTCTTTCAGAACCTGTAGTTTTTTTTTTCTTCTTTTTTTAAAAGAGGAGCTCTGCAATTAACAACGCACTGTATAACCTACACCTTCATTTACCTTTTTGTTCTTCGATGCATTCAAAATAATGTAATAAACTAAAAAATAATACTTTCCAATATATGAATGCATACTTATCATTCATTTTTTATTTTTTCCCTTTTAAAAAAAAAATGTTATTTAATTTAATTAAAAAAAATTTTTTAACTTATTATTTATGTTTTAGTTTTTCAATGGGAAGTTATAGGCTGTTGAGGGAGGGTAGTATTTATTCGGGATAGTGTTAGCAACAACATGGAAGGATAATTATAAAATGAATGTTGTAATTGATATTCCATGTAGAAAACCTAATAAAAGAAGTTTGAAAAAAAAATAATAATAATAATAATACTTTCCATCGCAGAAATGTAAGACTCAGCTTTTGTTCCCGCGAGGAGCAAGTTCTCTCATTGAGTGCACGATTCAACATTATACGTTCATTTTAATTCAGCAATTTCTTTTTTAAAAACTAATTAATTAAACCTAAAAGTAACTCACATTACATTTTTTAAAACGTAAACATAATTTTTAAAAGTAATGCCTTACTTTACTCGTTACTAGGTAATAATAATAATTCCTTACATTTATATAGCGCTTTTTCTGGACACTCAAAGCGCTTTACACATTTTTGGGGGGAGTCTCCTCATCCACCACCAGTGTGCAGCATCCACCTGGATGACACGACGGCAGCCATGATCCAGACCGCACACCACACACCAGCTGATTGCTGGAGAGGAGACAGAGTGATGAAGCCAATTATGATATGGGGATGGTTAGGAGGCCATGATGGACAGAGGCCCGTGGGCAAATTAGGCCAGGATACCGGGTTAAACCCCTACTTAGAAAAGTAATATTATTACATAACTTGCATTACTTGAAATGCATAACCCCCAACACTAATTGAGAGTATGATATAAATCAATTATACATTATGCTAGCTACAGTATATGTTAAAGACGTAAGCCCCACACTGTAAAAAAATATCCATTAATTAACAGGTGCTCATAGCTCATATTGTCTGGGTTGATCAGTACAAAAACATACTTTTAAGTAATTTTAGTTGTGTATATATTTTCCTGTATACTATATTGTTTCAAACTATTTAAAATGTAAAAATGTTAATGAAAGTCACTTTGTTAAACTGTCAAGATAACTTTTCATCATCAAAAGATGAAAGAGCTTAAACAGGAAAAATAAAGGAACTGAGAAGGACACAAGACTTAAATTTAGTAAGTCTGACTGAATCTGGACAATTTAAGCAGTTCATAACTATTAGAAAGGATTTTCAAATCTGTGCGTTAATTCCAGTTATAAATTACAGCAATTTTTTTTGCTGTAAAATATGAATGTTTTTCATTTATTTCAGTTAGGGCAAAACAGTCATACAGTCATCAGTTTTAAATGGTCATCATTTGCTGCAAAATGGTGCTTAAGAAACATTTCTGATCATGTCTTATTCAAACTGTAATGCGCAATGTAATATTTTTCTGCCAATCTTTCTACAATTAGCTTTACAGGTTTTTTTTTTATAAAGTTCAAAAGTATTTTATATTATCATTAATGTTTTTTTCATGTCAGTTTTAAACAGTTGAATGCATCCTTGATTTTTGTTTTTTTAATATCACACTTTTGAATGGTAATGCGAATGTGGTCCTGCTTTTGATGTAAATGAAATGCCTAGATTTAATGATTTCATTTATGTTTGTATTCATTGCTACTCACAGCTGTTTTTACAATTTATGACTATTATTATAGGAAATACTCAGTGTGTTTTTTCTTAAAAGCTGCAGAAACACTGTCAGTGTGAAAATCCAAAGCGAGTCTGCAGACACAGTATGTGTGAAAAAGGTCTTTGATTGCTATCCTATGGTTGACACTTGGTCCAAATGGAGTGCCAGATCTGGCTTTATTTTTATGGCCTTTTTTTTTTTTTTTTTTGCCCAGAGCAATTCAAGAAAAGCAATAACGGCTCAGAGAGTCTCATGGCCTCATGTTATCTGATATAAATGACAGGGCAATTATTCCATAAGTGACGTTATAATAACCATGCTTTATGTGTCGCAGGTTGCTGCACTATAATGTAAACCTGACCGTAATAAAATATCAAACACGTATAGGGGATGCTAACAGTGATTCTGATCCATTTTTTATTTGTTCTTTCCAGCTGTGCAATCTCTGAACAGCCTGAATGACCAAATTGCACACTTCATGGTGAACAGACCCAACGCCATGAGTCATGAAGAGGACACATTTCTGCCCACCGAGAGGGACACTTTGAACCAATCCATGGCTCTAATGAGACACCTGCTCATGGACGCACAGGTAAAAATGAAATTATATTAGCTTCGCATGAGTGCCATTCTGAACTCAACTGCACTGTAAAAAGTCATTATTTACTTTAATTAAAAAAGTGAGTAAACCCGTTGCCTTAAAAGCGACTAGTTGACTTCACTTTAAAAAAAAGTGAGTAAACCCGTTGCCTTAAAAGCTAATAGTTGACTATTTAAAAAAGTGAGTATACCTACTGTAACTTGGAACTGTTAAGTTGATTTAACTTAATTTTTATAATTATGCACATGGTTCATTTACTTCTAAGTTTTAAGGCAAAGGGTTTACTCACTTTAGTAAGTAAAGTCAACTAATCGTGTTAAAACCAACAGGTTTACTCACTTATTTGAAGTAAAATAAACTAATTATTTTTTTACAGTGCGAGAACGTAATTTTAATTTGATCTGAGTTCCTGAATTAGAAAAGAGCGTGATGTGAGGCAAGATTTAGAGTTGTCATTCAAATTTCAATTTATGGAATTACTGTAAATGGAATGAACTAACACTGGGTTCAAAATGTCTGTGAATTAACAATTGTCTGTAGCCTGTGATTCATGTTTTGATGGAAAAATTTCATTCTGCTGTTTAAATAGCTTATATTTAGTAGTTTGAAACTATTGTAAAATTGTATAACAAAAAAAATTTATATCTGTTTATTATTATTTAACCATTTTGCAGTGTGTATATATATATATATATATATATATATATATTTTTTTTTTTTTTTTTATTTTATATATACTTAACTTAATCCAATGTCTAAAGAAATATATAATCCTGCATTATTTTGCATCAGCTAATAATTAGTTGGTAATAATGGTAACATTATGCATCAGAAAATCTCTAAATCTGTGTTTGGTTTATTAAAATCGTGCTGACTTTTTTCTGTAAATTTTTATTATATTTTATATTATTTTATTTTTTATAACCAAAAACAAAACCATAAAACAAAAAGGATTTTGCTATTTCAGACAAAGATTGAATTAAATAAAAATAAACTATAAAAATATTTTTCACATAGTTTGGAAGAAAAAGATTTCTCGTTTTCATTTAGGTTATCCTACAACTAAAATAATAATGACTTAAAACTACACAAATTTATTTTAAATAAGTAAAACAAATCCTAAATCACCTTAACTTAAACTACTCAAACTTAAATAAAATGAAATGAAATGAAAACACCGTGTTCGTGTGGGTTTCCTCCGGGTGCTCCGGTTTCCCCCACAAGTCCAAAGACATGTGGTATAGGTGAATTGGGTAAGCTAAATTGTCTGTAGTGTATGTGTGTGAATGAGTGTGTATGGATGTTTCCCAGTGATGGGTTGCGGCTGGAAGGGGATCCGCTGCGTAAAACATATGCTGGATAAGTTGGCGGTTCATTCCGCTGTGGCAACCCCAGATTATTAAAGGGACTAAGCCGAAAAGAAAATGAATGAATGAATGAAATGAAAACAGGAAGTATAAAAATAACCTAAACAAACCCATAATAAGATATAATCATAAGAGTATCCAAATGACACTAAAATAACAGTGCGTTAGACACATTTGTATTCACTACATTTCTCATTTAATTGAGATTCTAATTCCACAACCTGCAGGGCCAATTTCACTAATAACCTGAATAGGAAGCAATATTATATGTAACATTTATCTATTTTTATCATCATAATTTAACACATAAATGCTATAATAACACATTTACAGCACAAATCCAAACAAAAACTGTGAATTAATTAACGGCGAGGAATTAATTATATACCTTTTCTTGGGATGCCTCGGCAGCCTTCGTGTTTCCAAAGCAGCTGAAAAATGATTGTTATTCATGAGAAGATAAGACTCGGAGGGAACATCGGCGGCTGAGCTAGTGATGACTCACTCCTAATTATTTTCAATGGGGACATCATGAAGAAATTTCAACACATTAATCAGGGAGCTTTAGCCTCAGGCAGACCTTTGTGGCTTGACACTTAACTCCTCCTGATTGCATCAATGTCACATAGGCTCCAATAAGTCAGGACAACATCTACGCCATCGGATCCATTAGCGGCTCCGTCCGTAGAGACGCTGTCCAGGGTCACTCTAAAAACACAATTTGTTTGAAAGCTATAGTTTAAGCCCAGAGGCTAAAACACATGTGACTGCAGTATTTCTAGTGACCTGTTGTTTCTTTTTATCAGTAGAAGCATGTTCAAAAGTTACCCTTAATGCCTGCATTTTGCAAGCATGCATTCACTTGATCAAACATGACAGTAATAGTGTTGTAATTATATAAATTGTGCTCTTTTGTACCTTTTTAATTATCAAATAATACTGAAGAATAAACAAATATTGCAGTTTTCACACAAACATTAGGCAGAACAATTGTATTGCACAATAATAATTATAATAATTAAAAGTATTGTTTATTGGGGACCAAATTAGAATATGTTCAAAAGGGCCATTCACACAGAATGCATCTGCTTTTACACACAACACAAAACGCTGTGCCCAGGAATGTTTTTTTTTTTTTTTTTAACACTTCCTCCATCATGGTAATGTCAAATAAAATAGATGCACACAACACTTGTCCTGCTTTTGAGTTCTTCTAATTGGTCCACTGCTTTGGAACTGATATTAAAGAGTAGCATTGCGTGTTAAAGTTAAAATTATTTTAACTTGAAACAGCGTCCTCGTGCAAGACGCTGCAAAACAAGCAAGACGTGAACGCAACGGTCATGCATGTCTGTCAAGCATGTGTTTGCATAGAAAAACCAACCCAGGCTCATTTTGAATACGTACCCCTATATACATTTCTGGAGAGCGCCAAATGGGAGGTACGTTTTTTTGCAGTTTTTGTTTCCGCGAACCCACCAGAGGCCGCTTTGTATGCTTTTTGAGATCTCAAATTTCTCTTGCGAGTGGCATTCGTGCCTGCTCTTCTCGCTTCAATCCACCAGATGCCGCTGCCGAGGCTGACCCACCCTCCTCCTTCCCTAAACCCAACCGATAGTGTTTTCAAAAGCACAGATTGACCCGCCCACCCACTTCCCTAAACACAACCGACAATGTTTTCACATTGAATGTTTTACCGAGCCACTGGACAAACTGGTAACAGCGGAAAAGCCGTCCTTATGGAGGTAAGCGGTCAGCTGGTAAGCGCGAAAATTAACAGCGTCATACCATCTCGTAGTGTCTGTTTTAAAGACGAAATGCAGCCATATGTACTCCTGGCTACATAATTCGCGATCTCCAGAAATGTATATAGGACTACATTTTTGGAATGGGCCTGTAAGAAAAACAATGGAAAAGTAGCAATTGGAATGGAAAAACAGATACTAACGCAACTTATCTAAGGGGGTGGGATTATTTAAAATTGGTACAAAGGGACATGGTTGTTCACAGAATCGATGCATTTGAAATTTGACATAGAGAATCACTTTCATTATACTTTGAAGTTTCTTTTTTCCACTTTTCAGTTTTCTTTATTACAACTAGAGGTGCAGGAATCGCACAGTTCAGCTATAATAAGTAATCTATTTAAGTGCTTCCCTCATCTGTATTCATTATTCTTAGTGCTGAAGATGTTTTGGCAATGCTTTTAGGGTCACATTGAGGTTTGTGCCTACAGGGTCAAGGGGAGCTGATGCTGAGGAGGACCAAAGCATTTTAAATGTCACAATTTGAATAACTGAATGTCACATTGTTGAAAGAGGTGCATAAATAGATAATTTACTGCAGCCCTCTTCTCTGACACCTTTGATTTAAATGTACCATTCAAAAATCATTATCACTCTCTCCATCTTTGCATTCAAAGGGATAGTTCACCCGAAAATAAAAAAATTCTGCCATCATTTGCTCACCCAGGACTTGGTCCAAACCTGTTTGGAAAATATTTGGAATAATGTTGGAAACCTGTAACCACTGACTTCCATATTATTTGTTTTTCCTACTATAGACATCAATTGTTGCCAACATTTTCCAAAATATCTTCTAGGCAGAAACTCAGACAGGTTTGAAACAAGTGAAGGGTAAGTATATGATGGCAGATTTTTTATTATTAGGCAAACTACCCCTTTAAGTGGCATAACTATTTCTGAAAGGGAACACTGGGAAGAGAATTATCAAAGCAAGTATTTCCCTGTGTGGCTGGTCTGGGACAAAATATTTTATTTGGCTCAGGACAAAAAAGGAATAAAAAGCATCCACTACCTGGTTTCACTGTTGTTATTGCGGGAAACAAGTCTCTCTGTGCTGATTCACTTAATTGTTTCCTACTTCCATCCTCAGGATGCATGTCAAGGGAATGTTTGTCCACAGCACAATGCCTGTCAAAGCTTTTTAAAAAGTTATTTCCGGAACATCACAATCTTTCCTCTTCATCTAACAGAGCTGTTTATATACACAATAGAAGCAGCACACTGGCTAGAAAGTTAAAAAAGCATCCGCTTAGTGACAAATAAGTAACCCGCTGGGTGCTTGCTTGTGCTGCGCTGAGTTTGATTGGTGGATTTTACAGTTGATTTTCCCTGTGCACCTTCTCATAACTCTCTCGCTCATCCTTGTTACATGATGAATGTTCACGGTGACGAGACGTAAAGATGTATTTGGCTAATCAATTAGACACAACGTAGATACGCTTGATTGATAACATGGCTCATCCCTATTTTTCAGAATATATTTCTTTACTCGCAGTGTCATTGATTAAGGAGAAAGTAATTCAGCAAAAGGCCATTGCCTTCAATTGGGGGAGGCTGCGTGCCAACTGTGCAGAGAGATTGTTAGCTCCAAGTTGCTTTCTATTTCAGAGCTGGAGAAGCGCGACTTTATGATGAATGAGCGTGAATTTATGAATGCTTCCTGGGGTCTTAGTTTGAATGTAAACCTAGGAGTGTATGACTTAGAGAAAGACGTCTGATTAAAATTGCAATTTTATTTTACTATTAAAACTTCAGGTATCATGTCTTTGTTTAAAGAGACAATGTTCTTAAAGTTCTCTAAAGGTTACAAAATTCTAAACCTTTACAGAACATGAGGGGCTTTCCTAAAACACCTCTTTTGGTTGAAAGTACTGCAGTTCAATGCCCCTTATATGACTTTAGGGTGACGTTCCGTTTTGGTTATTTCATGGTCACATAAAAATGTTAAAAAGAGAACATTTGTGACGTTACTATAACATTTCCACAAGGCCCTCTGTTGGTCATATAGTGACATTTTACTTAAGGGGGGCATTCCATATTGGTTATTTGACATTTAATATGATGTTCCAACCTGGTTCTCTGTTGGTTATACAGTAACATCCCAAATATGACTTTTGGGTGACGTTCCATATTGTTTTTTTTTATGGTCACATGATAATGATACAAAATAGACAATTGAGATGTTGACAGAATTTCCCACGTGGCCTTCTGTTGGTCACATAAAACGCTCTCAGTATGACTTTAGAGGGAAGTTCCATATTGGTAATATGTTATTGTCACATGAGAATATTACAAGAAGGACATTTATGACATTAACATGATGGTCTAATAATAATGTTCCCAATATCATTTTTGGGGGACATTCTGTATTGGTTATTTTATGGTTACATGAGAATATTACAAGAAGGACATTTGGGACGTTAACAGAATGTTCCCATATGGTCCTCTGATGGTCATTCCCAGTATTAGGATATTTAGAGACTGTTTTGATTGTGGCTCCAGTGATAGGCCTCCTACAAGTTTTACAGCTAATGAATATTGGCTAGTTATGTTCCACCCACCCTATAGATATTAGATATCTCATTGCTATCATAGGTTACAGTACATTGCAGGTTTTTATTGAAATGCTTGCATATTGTAACTGTGGGAGCATTTCATTATGCTTAGCAAGTTGCTACTATGTTTAGGCATGGTTTCAGCAAGGTGCTAACAGGCTTTAGCATGTTGCTAGCATGCTTATATATTAGCAAGTTCCCAGCATTATCATAAAAAGTTGTTTATGTTTTCAG
Organism: Danio jaintianensis; assembly: GCA_903798115.1. Lineage (NCBI taxonomy): Eukaryota > Metazoa > Chordata > Actinopteri > Cypriniformes > Danionidae > Danio > Danio jaintianensis. The sequence goes on from CAIGQV010017532.1 coordinate 10,800,888, forward strand.
CAAGTTGCGTGCATGTTTTAACATGTTGCTAGCATGTTTTTAATATTTTAGCAAGTTGCCAGGATGAAGCGAATAATTAGCTGTTTATGGTTTTAGCTCAGTGGTTAGCACTGTCGCCTCACAGCAAGAAGATCGCTGGTTCGAGTCCCAGCTGGGCCAGTTGACATTTCTGTGTGGAGTTTGCTTGTTCTCCCCATGTTCCAGGGTGGTTCATTCCACTGTGGCGACCTCTGAAATAGAGACTAAGTGGAAGGAAAATGAATGGATGAATGAATGTTTCCCATCAATGGGGGTTCACAAATTAGTGCACAAATTAGTTTCACTCTCAGTGCTGGGTTGCGGCTGGAAGGCATCCGCTGCATAAAACATATGCCAGAGTAATTGGCGGTTCATTCCGCTGTGATAAATGAGGGACTAAGCCAAAGAAAAGTGAGAGAGTTCTGGGTTTTAGCATGCTTACACAGATTGCATATTAGTCATGTTGCTAGCATTATGGTTTTACCAAGTTGTTAACAATAGCTAGCTTTACCAAGTTGTTATTGTGCTTATAACATAATTTAGCTTTTGTGGTTTTTATAAGGTTTTGCTCGCACATTCACATAAGTGATTGAAATCTGCTTCAACATGTTGCTAGCATATAACATATTCAAGCAAGTTGCCTGGATGCTTTAGCATAGGTTCTCAGAGTGAAGGTAAACTTTCGGTTTTATTTCACATAATCAGGCAGCACTGTTTAAAACTCAGCGTGAAGATTGAAACTATTCTAGAAAGTTTTCTTATGAAAAATGCAAGTGTATGTATCTCCCTCACATTCGAATCTCACTGATTGGAGACACGAAGGGTTATGTTTGTTTTGTAATGGATTCTGTGCCAGGTTCAGTCTGATAAATAGTTCATAGCAGAAATTTGCATTCTAACTGCATCTCATTGCAGAAAAACAATATTATTATCCGCACATCTCTAGTTTGTGCTAATAATCCTTCAGTATCAAACTGTGGAATGAAACTGCATTATTGAGAGCATGAAAATCACTCAAGGCAATCAAAGCACCAGTTCCCTTGTTTTATTTGTGTAATGCATTTTGGCATTTAGATAATCAGCCTTAATCTCATTGCTCTGATGACATAAACCTTGCTCGTGCTTGCAAATGTTGATCCTACATATGAGTCTGGGGCCAAAAAGAAAGGTTAAGAGTCTAAAGTACCAATCCTGACTCAGAGTTTGCTTCCTCCACACTTTTATTCTCTATATAACTTGGCTAGGAAGCTCTCCACACATTTCGCAGAGCCTACTGAGCATTAACTGCCAGGGCTGCTCTTGAACAGCATTACAGTTCAATTCAAGGCAATAATGGACACGCACTCTGGTACAAGACTATATAGACAGGCTCATAATCGTAACTGGAAGTCAGCCGCGTTTCCACTATAGGCGCAAGGCGGAAAATGCACCCTAGAAGGTCTCCAATCAACATCAAGCTGAGTCTGAAATAAATTGCTCATTGACAGACCTCTTTCTCTGCTGTCAGTTCATTTGGGCATCTTGGTCCCTGAGCCTCTGTACAAATGCATTTCAACTTTATACAGCGCACGTAAGGCCTAATTGTTCTCTTGAAAGCCGTGATGTGTTTTGACCTCAGGAACTATAAAATGGCTTGGTCAGGATCCACTCTAAAACCTTTCGCCACTGGAAGTTTTTCAGCAAATTGGGGCACAGCGCAGGTGGAGTGCTTCTGTGTGCCGTGCTCTTCATCATTAATTGCACTTATCAACACTGTTGACAGCCTCTTAGGAAATGACAAGTGTTGTTTTTTGTTTTGTTTTTTACACAAGGACTTGCAATTACATTAGAAGATGATTTCTGACACGTGTCCTCCATCTGCGTGCAAGAAAATTATCACCTAAAGATTATACACTTATATAGCCCAATAAAGGCTGCTGTGTCATACTGTATGTGATATGCAAATTATTAACACCTTCAGCTTGATTAAGTCTTTGCTGGAATACTGTTGTATACGATCTGCTATGTATTTGATCATATTTTAAGGTGAAGACTTACTGGGCTAAAACAGAATTACTTGACTGCCTGTACATCATGTTAAAATCAAGTATGGCATCAGACATTTGACAATGTTTGTGATATTCTTAGATTTTTTTTTTTACTAATCCTCAGGCCATCCACACATGGACATTTTTTATTCATTTTGCCTGTCAGAATGTTATTGTACTTTATACATCTCCGTATAAATCTCAGAAACATTCTGTACCAAATGACATTATTTTTCCTTCGGTTTGGGAATAAAGTGCAGGTCTTTGAATATGAGCTCTATATTTTGCAATACAGTATCATACTGTATGAGCCATAAATGCACAACACTAAAGGCTGATTTATACTTCGGCAAGTAGCTAAAACTCGCCCATTCAGAGGCCGGAACCGGCGGATGTGCAACAACTTTAATCATAAAGTAAACACAAAACAAAAGTTTCCATCTGAAACTCCTTCACAGGAATCCACACTTGTAAACAATCGCTCCATCGAGTTCGCGGCTTTCAGCACCGCCCACGCTTGTCACCGCTACCAAGCCGACCAATCACAGAGCTTGCGCTATGCGTCATTGCGAAGTGTAGTTAAATTTTTTTAAGAGGTCAGCGTCACCGTCAACCACGGCGAGGCTTATGCGACCGTGCGAAGGCTGCGCCGGACCATACATGTGCACTTGACGCAGAAGTATAAATCCCCCTTAAGAATGCAAATTTTGGTCACACTTTATTCTAAGGCACAATTCTGGCTGTTAATAAACTATTAACTATGACTTTTCCCTCAATTAACTACTCATTTTCTACTTATTAATCGTTATTAAGCTAGTAGTTGGGTTTAGGGATTAGCTAGAGCTGTAGAATGCAGAAAAAGATCATGTAGAATGTGTACTTTATAAGCACTAATAAGCAGCCAATATCTTAATGATAGACAGGTACTAAGCCACTAGTTAATAGTGAGAATCTGTACTTAAACCGAAGTGTTACTCAAACTTTTAAAAATTTTGTTGTTGTTGATATATAACGTTTCAGAAATAAAATTTTCCAGACTAAGATTTCATATGTCAAGTTTTTACAGTGTTCATTTTGTGATTTATTTTTTTACAGTTTTATTTTATACAAAGCTTCTGCATAGTATCATTTGATTATTTAAGTTTGAAACAAATTTGTTATTAATCCAGTGGCCGTGTTTTCTGTGATTTGTCATCTTTATGTGTTACATGCTGTTGAGGCCTCCACTCCATTGTGAAAGATCATCTGGTGAAGTTTTAGCATATTGAATATGGTTGGGCAGATTGTGATAGGTAGAAAATTAATTGGGATAGAATTTCCAATGTTTCTCTTTGAACGTGCTCCAGGAATTGATTGCTTCATTTGTCATTTGCACAGATGAATTATGTATGTGTTGCTTGCTGGAGGGGAGGGATTAATCAAATGCATTTTGATAGGTAATGTGTGCGTGTGCGTGTGTGTGTGTGTGTGTGTGTGTGTGTGTGTGTGTGTGTGTGTGTG
>CAIGQV010017532.1:10811229-10822766 GCA_903798115.1 Danio jaintianensis
ATATATATATATATATATATATATATATATATATATATATATATATACACCCTAATATATTGTGATAATGAATATGCAGGATATTATCATGAGCACTCTAAAATTAAAATACCATGAATAGTTGTTTGTTTTTTGTAAGAATATTCAGATTCATATTGTTGTATTTGCAGTGGTGTTTATCACAGCACCAAATGCTTGAAGAAAAATATTTTTTACGTTAATCTGGCGTATATGTCCGAGATGTTGATTGAAAATGTTCTGATTCTTTATAGGCCAGCCATCTATTGTTTGTAAACACTTAATAATAAGGCTCTCTTTGTTAATATTAGTGAATTAAACTAAAATAAAATGATGATGAAAACTAATTGTTAAGCAAGTGATGTAAATTTTTTATTGATTTATTGAACTCATTAAAAGTAAGTGTTTTTTTTCCAAGGAACTAATACATAATACAATTAAGTATTTTGTAAGTACTTTGTACTTTATAATCCTTTTGCAATTTAATTTACTTGAAACATTGTTTACTGTGAACATGTATGTACAATAAAGCGAGTTCTTTTTGCTATTATACCAGCTAAAGTAACCATTATTTGTGTGCTTTTGTCAATATTGTGACATATATCGTATATTGTGATAAAAGAAAATTTGATATTGTCATGTCTACTTTAAAGAAATTACATTTGTTGATGAAGCCAATAACAATAACCAGTTTGTTATTTGTGATTTGGTGAAAGTTATTGGCTCCCTGCTGCTGAATACAGCTAGTATACTGTAGGCAGATGTCTTGTTTTTATCTGATTGAGCTAATCTGTGAACTGTGAGGGTCAGCTTTAGCATCACTGATGCTGACACTCTCAACAAGATGAATATTGACTCTTTCACTAAGGGATAAAGCTTCTTAACTTTAAGTCATGCCAAGTCAAGTCTATAAGCCCTCTCCTTCACTGAAAAGTATTGTGGACGTGTGCTTTATAAATATGTATTGATCAAAAGTTTGACTTCAGTATACTTCAGTATATTTCAACTTATATTGCATGCTATAAACCGGCCACCTCTATCAAACAATGAGCTTTAACTGTAAAGTCATAATTACTCAACACAACTATAACAATCTAACCATAGCGACAACAACAATGTTTTTGGCATTTGACTGATTGTTGTTGTTTTGTAACCATGATAAAGTCATGAAATATTTAGGAACAATAAATAACAGACTATTAAATGGCTTTTAGTTTTATATGATTTTAAAATTACATCTTGATCATGTTAGAATTGATCTCTAACAGTTTTATTACTGATATTTAACAAAAACAATAAGTCTAAGTCTTTTTAAAAATAATAAAGCTGTCACCTATTTGAACATTCATTCATTCATTCATTTTCTTTTCGGCTTAGTCCCTTTATAAATCTGGGGTCGCCACAGCGGAATGAACCGCCAACTTATCCAGCATATGTTTTACGCAGCGGATGCCCTTCCAGCTGCAACCCATCACTGGGAAACATCCATACACACACATTCACACACATACACTACGGACAATTTAGCATACCCAATTCACCTATAGTGCGTGTCTTTGGGGAAACTGGAGCACCCGGAGGAAACCCACGCAAACACGGGGAGAACATGCAAACTCCACACAGAAACGCCAACTGACCCAGCCGGGGCTCAAACAAGTGACCTTCTTGCTGTGAGGCGATTGTGCTACCCACTGCGCCACTATGCTGCCCCCTATTTGAACAGTTCAAGAAAAAATATCTATTTTTTGGATCTAATTGCCAAATCTAATTTTGCAGTTTGAAACATCTGTTCACCCATATTTTGACAATTTATTTTCACAAAATGTATTCAAAACATGAATCTAGACATTTTACTTGCATTTAATATTCATGTACTGTATCATTGAATCACTTTTCATAATTAAGAAAAAAAACGTTTATATATAATAAATATATAATCCTAAATATAAATATTTTAGGATTCTGCCAAAGACACATTGGAAACTAACAAATATATTGTCATTTATTAGACAAATAACACATGTTATTGTCATTTATTAGGAAGATAACACACTTTATTGTCATTTATTAGGCAAATAACACATTTTATTGTCATTTACTTGGCAGATAACACATTTTATTGTCATTTATTAGGCAAATGACAAACTGGAATAACAAACTTGTTTTTTGAGATGGTACATTTCTCTTCAGAGACTACTCAGAAGACCAAAATGAATACATGCTAACATTTGACCATTAAAAACATAATTTTTTTATGAAGGACTGCAAGTAAATAACTGTAATTAAGCATCTGAATAATAATAATTTCTGCCTTAAAAATTGGATAATTTGATAATTATCATAATTTGATAATTTGTCAAAAATGAAATAACAATGTAACTTAAGATATTTTTAACCATAAAAGGAGCATCTAAAATAGAAAAATGAAGGGCAGCGGTGGAACAGATCTTATATTTATTTGGTGGTGTTCTAATAAATCTGTTAAGTAAATTGTACGATTTTTTAAATAATTTTTTTAGGCACTTAAAAAAAAAGGTAAATGTTCATCAATTATGGAAGCGATAGTTTTTGTGGTACCGTAACTATCAAATGTGATCATCCATTACAAGCAGTAAACGAAAAGACATTTAGTGCACCGAAAACTACCAGAGCATGTGATTTAATTGGTGCAGTGCTCAATGGCTGTGCAAATTCCAAATGCCTCCTTCTCAAAGCTATTGTAAAATACCCAAATCTTTTAATTGTCTCATCAGTCCTAGCTCATTAAAACGAGGTCGGCAGGGAACGGCCACTCGGCTCATCCTGTTAATGCATATAATCAGGACTATTTCGTTAATATTTCATCAGTGATATCACATCTTCACAGTCTTGTTAGGGGGGGGGGGGGGGGTGTTTCTTTCTTTCCGTGTTGCTTGTAGGCAAATCCATTGTGAACGTTTCAAATACGACGTGTCCTCAAACGCACAGGCCCTCGTTGGAGAGTCTTGCACCTGCTGTGTTGGTGGGTTGAAGGGGGAACCGGGTGGAATGTAATGGGCAATCGCAGCAGGTATGAAATCCCTTCAGGCTTGATTCTCTGGAAAGCGTTTTAGAGCTGATGGGATGACCGCTATGTGCATGCTTGCACGCTTTAGTAATTTTATTTTCAGCCGCTGCGTACTTCAGGATGTGTTATGACGGTTTCGGTTAGCCGTGCTGTTATTCTTTCAGCCCATGGGGTAGCGGATGTCTCGCACACTATTTCTCCTTCAGACACACATTTTGGGCCATGTGACATTTATCCCAGGAGACCCATCTTTTGGAATTAGAGCTTATGAAATGTCTTATGAGAAGAAACACAAAATAAACAAAAAACAATAAACAAAAAGCAAACAAACAAACAAAAAACATGTGAAAGGAAAGGTTATTGCAATGTTTTCAAATTGGATTTCAGCATTTACGTTGATATATGTTGAAAATGTATTGAGCTTTGTTAGCTTTTCTTTTAAAAATTTACCATTTGACATTTAATACAAACTACTTATTTAAAGTCAGCTGAATCAACTCAATTCTTGCTTTTTTGTTTTTGGGGGGGGGGCGGCAACCTAATTGTTTTATGCTTAACCACTTAAATTTGTAAAAGCAATTAAGTTAACCTAATCAAATTGTGTTGGGACAACATGAAGGAATTGTGTGGAACTCTGCAATTTTTACAGTGTAGTAGAGATGAAGCAATGTATCAACTGTTGATACTTATTTGCTTGTTTTAAAAACGATGTGGTTATCAAATCACATGGGTATCTAGATATTTGATTCTAATTTGGAAACTCTTACAGTATTTCAATTCTGTTTAATTCTTGATTTGATTCAGATTTTTTGATTTGATTCAATGAGTATAGATTCATAATGCAGGTAGATAATGCAAATGCTACTGATATTACTAAAAATGATCTGTGAACATCAGTGTATTAATGAGAGAACCTGAATATTAAATAAGGAAGCTTTGATATAAAAAGTTATTGCTATCAGCTAAACATTCAGTAATAGAAAGCCGATAATGATATATAGGTTGATAAATGCAATCATGTTTTCTAAACGTGAATGCAGGAATAAATTATTTATTTTCTTATTGTGCCAATACCAATTCAAACAGGTGTTTATCGACTGATACTGAAGGTCACAAATATATGCTGTGCATTACTAATCTTTCACTTTTTATTTAAGGTACCGAAAAGAGAACCCACATTTCTGTTTCAAAGTCACACAATGAGTAGCCAGAATGTGGAGTATAAAATTTGGTAAAATATGTTATAGTAAAAATATATATACAAATATACCAAAAAAAAACTTATGCACGTTTTTTTTTTGCAAAAAAATTTGCTAGTAGTTGTTTTTAGTTTTTTAGGAACTAGTAAACATATTTGTATTTAATAAATATTTGTTTTGGCCGGTATGGTGTCTCAGTGGATTGCACTGTCGCCTCACAGCAAGAAGGTTGCTGGTTAGAGTCCCAGCTGGACCAGTTGGCATTTCTGTGTGCAGTTTGCATGTTCTCCCCATGTTGGTGTAGGTTTCCTCCGGGTGCTCTGGTTTCCCCCACAGTCTAAAGACATGCGCTATAGGTGAATTGAATAAACTAAATTGGCCATAGTGTATGAGTGTGTGTGAATGCGAGAGTGTATGGGTGTTTCCCAGTACTAGGTTGCAGCTGGAAGGGCATCTGCTGCGTAAAACATATGCTGGAATAGTTGGAGGTTTATTCCGCTGTGGCGACCTCTGAAATAGAGACTGAGCCGAAGGAAAATGAATGAAAGAAGTATTTGTTTTAAGTATTATTTTTATATGTAGTTGAATGTGCTGTCTGTTCCGGAAGCAGTTGTCTGACGTTCAGTGACAGGAATAGTTTTTTTCAGTCTCTGAGTAATTACACAGTATTTAGGACCACTTGAAGGCAGTTACTGCTGTAAAACTTGATTCAGGAGACAAAGAAATCCATTTGGCAAGCCTGAATAAAAGTGCAGTTATCCCCATATTTGGAATCAACAGGCCAAAATTCCCCTCATGCCCAATATCTTTTTACCCTTGTGTTATTAAATGTCACTTTCCCTGATGCATGGTCACATTTGGTCGAATAAATGGAGTTGTTTATATTCTGATGCAGATGGTCTGTGTTTCTGGCCAGATGTGTTGTAAATTTCACTGGTGTTAAAATCAGAGTAGAGCTTGTGAATATTAACATGAATGATGGCATTCGCGTACCACCCATGCTATATTATGTTATGTGGTCTGTTATCTAGCCACAACAAACCTTAACAAGGTTCATTTTACAATATAGCACATTACAAGAAGCTAATATCTGCCAGCGAGGCTTATCTCCAGACAGCATCTTATTAAATGAAAATATTATGATTGTCATGTTAGCCCAAAGTCAATTAACCTCGCCGGGGCTGGGCATAATTAATATGAGGAAAAAGTGAAATGCCAAGGTCACCGATTATAGAAGCATGATATTACTTTAAACGAATCCATTTCAAATGTTTCTGAGTATATTGATTTTTCCAACTAGGTTATGTAATCCCACTGTACTTGACCTTTTGTCCAATAATCTAATGTCTCAGAGGAAATGAAATCAATTCCAGGCTTACCTTGATGCTGTCTGAAGATAAACATTAAAGCACCGGGACTAAAACATAAGAGCCCAAAGACACCGCTCTTGTCGTGCAATGAGAGGGTTTGGCATTAAAATCATGTTTTTAATGCAGAATATTTATTATATATATATATATATATATACACACACATACACACATGTCTGTGTGTGTGTTTGTATATCCAGATATGTTTATTTTATCTATCATCTGTACATTTATCTGGCTATATAGTTTAAGTGTTAAGTGTGTGCGTGTGCGTGCGTGCGTGCGTGCGTGTGTGTGAGTGAGTGTGTGTGTGTGCGTGTGTGTGTGTGTGTGTGTTTATAAACCACAAAATAACTATGTGTAGTTCTATAATTTGACTGTCAAAGTGATTCTTTATTTTCTGTAATTTCATTTTTAAGATCATTATTTCAGTCACGCTATGTTAAATTATCAACCGAAAACTTTTTGCATTCAGAGCAGATTTAATTCCAAGTCGAGCAGGAAGAATTGACAGTGACAAGTGGGAGGACAAAAGATGAATTTGCACTCAATTTCAATCAAGAATTACTGTAGGCCAGATGGATTCTTCCTTTTCTGACTAATCAAGTTGAAATCTAGTAGCAAGTTTTAGAGGGTTCTTTTTTATGATGGGGGAGAAAGATTATAAATAAGACCTGCATCCTCCAGTTGATTTGGAAACTAGAAAGATAAAATAATGAGATCACTGTCAGCACAACCACCACCCACACAGGTGTGCTGGTCCAACTGCTCGATGTCATTATATTGGATTGACAGCAACAAGCTTGATACTGTAATTCGCACACGAGCTCAGCGTTTCTCCTATTGATTCAACTGATCAGCCCTCACTTTCCTCCTCTCCATTCTCCGCCGTGTCTGTCAGCTGTCAAACCGAGAGGGAAATCATTGAATGCTTCCTGAAGAATGAAGATGGGGTCCCACATTCTGGTTAAAGTGACAGAATGTGTTTAATGGCCAATTTCAATTAAAGCCTATGTGTGTATCTTGCCATAAATGTAAATGCAGAAACTCTTCAGTCTGCTTTGTTTGGTGAATTTTATTCCACTGGAATTCAAATTTGCTTGGGAAAAAAAAAATATGCCAGAGCCAGTCTGGTACGATGATCAGTTTTGATATTTGCATTATCGCCGTGACCTGCATGACAGCCCCGATTTCGAAATTTCTTGACGGTTCCTCAGAGGCCGTGACATTTTGAGGAAAACTAGTTACCTTTTGGTATTCTTGACTTTCAAAGAAAGGCCATTCTTGAGCATTGCAAATGAAACCTTTAATTTGTAGGGCAACATTTGAGTGGTTTCAAGAATAGAGCACAATAATGGAACATCCTGTGCATTCGTCTTGTCAGATGATTCACGAATTTGCTTTGTCTTTGCCATATATTTGTATAATCTCAGACTGGTTCTTGCTGCATTTGTGAATTAGATTCCATGACCATCTGATATGTGCGGTAATGTTGAGATATGAAATACTATGGGAATATTTGTGTCACAAATGACACATCTGTAATTATTCCCTCCTGCTGCTCTCTCCTCACAACGTATTTCTGGAATTTAAGTTAATCATGCAAAAAAATAAGGCATAAAATGTTATAAATCATGCAGTGCGTTAACATTTTTGCCGGCCTCAAGATTGATCACTTCTGGGAACGAGGAGGCTGCACTGAATCTGTCTTACGTGAACCAGAACTGAAAGGAGGGTGATCATCGCAAATATCCTGTGAGATACACACAAAGCAATTGACATTTATCATTAGCGACCAGTCCTGACAAGAGCGATAAATGGTCTTCACATCGATATATTCTGAATAGACTGCTTGTGATAAATGAGACAATATGGCACAATGGCGTGTAGATGTATAACTTGTTAGTGTGTTTTTATACAGACTGACAGCTATATTTGTACCTTGTGTTCTTGTCCTCATCCTGGTTAGCAGATGCATGAAGGTGGCTGATTTTTAAGTTAGGGTAAGGAAAGCAAGTCCTAGAGCTGCTCAGCATTTTTTTTAGCTGTGCCCTAAGGGTCTGATTAGAATGCTGAGCCATACAAAGTCTGCAGACTGAGGGGAGCAAGGTGACAAAGACCGCTGGCAATGTTAGTCCCTCAATCCCAATGTTTCTAGAGAAAATGAGTTCGGTTTTAAAAGTGTTGTAAGCTATTTTTTAACTGCTAGGCTATATGTTTTACTTTCGGATTTCTAGCATATGGGCTTATCATAAGAGCTGTCATGGACGCACATCATGATTTTGCCAAGTACGATGCAATCCTGGATTACCATCTATGTTGATCCTGGAACATCATTTTTGTTCGAAAATGTAATCCATACCTATTCCCTACCCCTAAACCCAACCATAACTGTAAATTATTTCCAAAGTCAGAGGGGAATAATAGTTGGATAACAATCATGTAGAAGTGCATAAACATAATTGTAAGCCTAAACCTAACATAAACGATAAACGTATCCCTTAATTCTGATTGGCTGATTGGAATGTTGTTCCAGCATCAACATAGATGTTAATCCAGGAACATGTCCTACTAGGTGAAATCAGGTTGGCGCTCATGGATACTAAACCCTCCGGTAGGTGGCTGCGAGTACGTCCCTGTAGTCAAATATCCCTACTTCCGTACTGTGTAGTAAACAGTAGTATGTCTGAAATCATACGTTTCACAAAGCAGCAAAATTACTACCTTAAAGCCAGTGTCTAGCTGCACCCAAAATCAAATACTACAGTATGTGAGCAAAAAAAGGTCTTAATTCACAGTACTCATAAAACAAGATTTTGAAGTGTGCTTTTGATGGACATTTTGCTATTCCATGAAGCCAGAGAAGATGATTTGTGAATGGCAGTAAAGTGATCGAACTGATGCTGGTAGGTAGGTCATATGATAATGACAACATGACAAATGTGGCTACATTCATTGTGTACATTCATATCCCCCTCATGGATAAGGAAAGCATTTACAACTGACAGTAAGCAGCACTTATCAGGATCAACTAAATACGGGACTTTCAAAAGTATATGAGTTATTTTTGCATTGTTCTTGAATTAATTACAGACATGCTCCTAACACAACAAATGTAACTGGGTTTGCATGAAGGGGGTTGAACACCAGATGTGTTGTGCTGCGCCACATTGTGCCACTTATTTACAATTGTAAATGTTGGTACGCAGACTGGTGCTGCCACTCTGCATCTGTTCATGTTGCTCATCCGGTGTGTGACCCGCTTTACATGTTAGTCAGATAGCTTCTTCTCCATTGAAAGCTGCTATTGGGTCCAGACTTTCTGGTGTCTGTCTGAAGGACTGTAACATAGAAAATATCCTTTGCCCTAAAGAGTCATTCTCACTGAATGCATTTTTGGTCTGTGAAGTGCATGTTTACATTGAAAAAACTATTAAATGCATGAAGTGTATGTATAATGAAGGCCTCCCATGATGGAAATGCCTATTCAAATCCTACTTGGGCTAAATTGGTGCCATGACCTGGATGTTCACAATCAATGTCCTACTCAGGTTTCTTACTCACCTGCAGATGAGTGGATGAGACTGAGTGAACTTGTTCTATATGTACATCCACCGTGGGGCTGCATTGCCCATTGGGCCAACATATTGATTAGCTGTTTTAGGTGTGTTAGATTGTGGTTGGAGCTAGGGCTGCACAACATTTTTTCAGCATTAATATCACAATATGATGATTCGCAATAATATCAGGATTATAATTTATCATTTGCCTTTGGTTTTTGAGGCCTATTACTGTATGAGGACTTTAAAGCATTCAGGCCTAAGAAATTGTTTCCATTTGTAACTTTAATAACGTTGAATTTTATTAATTTTTGAATTTTGAATTATTTATCAAATGAAGACTATGCAGTATTTTTTTACATTTGATTATTCAATTACTGTACCTGATTACTGTTAGACTCCTCGGAAAAAAATAAAACCCTGTTTATTTCATGTTTATCTTTTGCTCTATTGTATTCATCTATGCTTGTAGATTGTTTGTTATATTTTATGCAGATGCACTCCCGTATAAAATCATCCCAGTGAATCTAAAAATATACATTTGTTATGAATATAAATGTTCAAGTCATCTGGTAAAATTGTAGTCATATTGCAATATATATCGCAGAATAACAAAATATTGCGATGTTAGATTTTTCCAATATCATGCAGCCCTAGTTGGAGCTGAAATCTACATGCTGGTAGCCCTCCAGGAGCAGTGAGAACAAACACTCTTACATTTTGGGCACACACCTAGAGCAGCGGGCAGCCATTTGATGTGGCACCCTGGCAGCAATTGTTGATTCGGTGCCTTGTTCAAAGACATTTCAGTTGTGGGTATTTAGGGTGGAAGACAGCCCTGTTCATTCACTCTCCCACAATTACAACTTCTGCCAGTAAAATTGCTAGTCAGACACTGTAACCATTAAGCCACAACTGCCTCTTTTACCCAAGAAATAGTTAGCATATCATTATTTAATAAATTATTATTTAATTAATAATTAATGCTAAACATTTTGTGGGTCTTTATGAATAAAAAAACAGCTACCTTCATATGTTTAAATGAGGGGGTCCCTCAAATTATTTGTCATTCTTTAGCATTAAAAAGTGTGACACAGCAGTAAAATATTTTTTTGCTTCGAGGGTAGAATGAAAATGTTAATGGGAAATTGCTGTTTTGCGCACACACACAAAAAAAACTTTGCTGCTATTATAACTAGACCTGAGGGAAAATGCAATAATTGAATGAAAAATGTATTTTCTGTCAGACAGCTTGATGCACTTGACTCAATGACTTCACTTGAAGTGACACCGTGAGTTGAATATCCTTGCTTGAGTGCCATTCAAAGTCTTTGAAAGGAAAAGTTTGTTCATAGACACTTTTTCTCCTATTGAGGCTCAGTTACGTCATGCGTTTCATCTGGTATGTTTTCAGCTCAGCTCTATAGACATTCCAGTGACCACTGACTTTCGTTTCTTTAGACATGCCTCGCAGTATTATGTAAGTAATAAAGCCTTCAGCTGCCCTCTCCGTTGCTTCCGTGTTAGAGCACACTGAGCCGGTCTCTTTGAGCGAGGGCTGTAATTGCATCCGCTCAAAGAGTGAGGAAATCAATTAGACATCACAGGCGGTGCTAAGGGGGCAGCACTGACATGCACCGTCTGTGTCAACACAGTCACATTCCCCCTCCATGCCTCTCACCGCCATGTGCCACACATCAGTTGCTGTCTGTGTTAAATGGCAGAGTCCATGGGGCTCCGAGCCAGTATTTGGTGGGAGGGAACCACAACAAAGAGACAAAAACACAATCCTGATCCACACAGAGAATACAGAGTTATGACAACGTGTCCTCCCTCAAGGGCCTGGCGAGGGAATAATGAGAGCAGAGGGCCAGTAGGGGGCAGGGGAGAGAGAGGGAAATGTGATGTCGAAGAGGAGAGAATACGGCAAAAAGAATTAAGGCTGCAGTACTAGGCTACTCCCCCAGTTTCACTCACAGCTGCGGGTCCACATTAGCTTTAGCTGCATTGCAGCCTTTTCCAGGTACACATGAATTACCTCATTGTGCTCCTAGTGCAAAAGCTGCAGGGAGTTTTAAGTGCTACCAAGCACATAAAAACCATCATTACACTCAATATAAAGAACAATATTGAGGGAATTGTAATGCATTATTTGTAGAGTGGTTGCAAAACAAAATAGGTTTGATATTTCTCAAAGAGTCTCTATAGGGATTAGTTTTTTTGTAATTTTTTTCAGAATACAGGTTCTGTCTATAGAACAGTCTATCTATCTATCTATCTATCTATCTATCTATCTATCTGTCTGTCTGTCTGTCTGTCTGTCTGTCTGTCTGTCTGTCTGTCT
>CAIGQV010017532.1:10829382-10840430 GCA_903798115.1 Danio jaintianensis
CTCTCTCTCTCTCTCTCTCTCTCTCTCTCTCTCTCTCTCTCTCTCTCACTCACTGTGGACATTTGACCTGCTGGCATAAGGTAACTTTTCCTCTCCTCTCAGCTGTTACAGTAATACTTGTGGTTCCAGAAACGAGCACGAGATTTCTCCTCCGCGTCTATCATGGATGAGCTGTGATCGCCGCTGCCGTTTATCAGTTTCACTCATTGGTGAACAGCGCCAGAGCGTTAGAGCCAATCGCAGCCCTTTCTGTTGAGTGCGTGACCAATCATAGGGGAGTAAGAACTCGCTCGACAAGGCTAAGAAAGAGAGCAAGATATTTAGATTTTTTATATGGTATAACTGCTTATGTCGTCTGTGCATGTACTTGCATTTTTAAGGTACAGTTCATATACTGTATCTGACTGTATTAAAGGACAAAATTGTATTACAAATAATATATAAATATATTTATAAATTTGAATACAAGAATTGTTGTGTTGTGAAGTAAAATTTAAAATTGTGTATGGAAAGCATCGTCAATGCACCGTGATGCACCG
This sequence comes from Danio jaintianensis, assembly GCA_903798115.1. Lineage (NCBI taxonomy): Eukaryota > Metazoa > Chordata > Actinopteri > Cypriniformes > Danionidae > Danio > Danio jaintianensis. Next base: position 10,829,922 of record CAIGQV010017532.1, read on the forward strand.
AGATATCGAATTGAACCAAATCGAGGGCATGATAATCGTAACCGAACCAAACCGTGAGACCAGTGTAGGTTCACACCTCTAATCTTCATACAATTGTACAAATTTAGTTGCTCATTGCTCATAAAATAGCTACATTTCCTCGGAGACTGGATTGGATGTGGGTCAAAAACAACCACCCTTCAGTATATCATATGATATATTTCCTAAAGGCTCAGTCATAGTTTTCATTCACATCATGTCCCAAAAACAACAAATCCTCATCAACTAGACACTCACCCCATAGGAAAAAGTGCATAAATTCAGCCTGTTCTTCATCAACAAACTCAAGTCCTCGACAGGAAATGATCTTGCTGTTTCCTGTGGTTTTTGGGCACCCTGTTAGTGCATTGATTCAATGTTGTGTGAGTCTGTGGGAAGAGCCCTTGACCTCACACATGCCCATGATCTCTCTGTACTCCCTTTCTCTCTCTCACACACACACATACACACGCACATTGACACAAGTGAGGAAACAGAATTGGCAGGCGAAGGATTTTCACACAGCACCCTGATAAGACCCTTACAAAAACTTGGCTGTGATTACAAAACTCTGTCTTTCTCTCTCTCTTTTTTTGGAGAGCAAAACAAAAAAATTATTCCAGTTTACCTGGCACGAGTCGATATTCAATTAACCACACCAGCCTCTCGTCGTGGCCGTTTATCAATATCTTGTTTTAATTGCACTTGCTTAATCGCAAGCTATTTATGCCTGTGACCAAATGAACGAACAAACGAATAACAGCTATTTGGAAAGTTTTTCGATGGAGGAGCAGATTGCACCATGGTTTTGTTCTGTCAGTGGGTGTGCCGACATTGAATAATGACCTGATGCTGAGTTATTATAGCTTTTGTAATTAGTTAGTTTGTTCCTTTAATTTAACATTCGGTCTGTAACATTAGAATGTGTCATTTTTAGGAAAAAATTAATTGACTGTCATACAGTTTTATCATGATTTATAAAAGAAATCCAATAATGTAATGATATGATTTATATACCAAAAATATTGTCATACATATTTCGAATATGAAAAATGACAGTGCAGCCCCAGATACTAATTAATTGTTGTTTTAAATCTTTATGCTTTGTCACTAACATTTTTCCCGTTTGCCAACAAGATTTTTTTTAAATTGAAAATATAATGTAATAAAGTGGGGCGGCACAGTGGCTCAGTGGTTAGCACTGTCGTCTCACAGCAAGAAGGTCGCTAGTTCGAGTCCCGGCTGGGCCAGTTGGCGTTTCTGTGTGGAGTTTGCATGTTCTCCCTGTGTTGGCATGGGTTTCCTTAGGGTGCTCCGGTTTCCCCCACAAGTCCAAAGACATGTGCTATAGGTGAATTGGATGAACTAAATTGGCCGTACTGTATGTGAACGTGAGAGTGTATGAGTGTTTCCCAGTACTGGGTTGCAGCTGGAAGGACATCTGCTGCGTAAAACATAGTTGGCGGTTCATTCCGCTGTGGCGACCCCTGATAAATAAGGGGCTAAGCCAAAGGAAAATGAATGAATGAATGTAACAAAGTATGATCGCATATTCTGTTATATATTTTAATGAGTACAGGCTAGAATAGGTATGTTGTTTCATTTCTACATAAATATATTGATCTGCAAATTGGATATTAGATGTAATATGTATATATATACACTCGATGATGGAACAGTTTTTATACATATTTCAAGAGTTCACACTTAGCTGATGATTGGTAATAAAGCTTGTTTGGCATGCTGTCCCGGGAGAGAGCCCTGAGCTCATAAGATCCTAGAGCCCGGGGCTCCCTCCAGTTTGCGGGGCAAGAGGGGAGTTTGAGCTCAGGTAGATCTCGAGAACTCCCCTCCGTTGATTAAGGATTGCTATGAGAATATGGTGCTGGTAGAAATTCGTATATGGTGGTGATTTGGTTTAGTCAATTTACTTATGTCTCATGTTTGGGCTGTGGGAAGAAACCGGAGAACCCGGGAGAAACCCACGCGAGCACGGGGAGAACATGAACTCCGCACAGAAATGTCAACTGGCCGGGTAATGAGCCGAAGCAGAGACATTCTTGCTGTGAGGCAGCAGTGCTAGCCACTGGGCCGCTGTGCTGCCCTATAAAGGAAAAAGAGGGGGTGGAGGGGGGGATTCTTCACGACGAAGATGACTAAGGAAAGACATTTTGGTTATTTATACTAAATTAGGAATCGTCTGATTGGTGAATCATACGTTAGCTAATGCGGGACCAGCCGTGTCAATCATAAGCACACGATCCTCTCGAAATTAGTTTATAAATAAACTTCACTTTGTTTTGAAACATTAAAGAAGACACTTTAATTGCATTTAAAATGCTTTCTATGCGTGTAACTTTGCCTAAAACGTTGCAAATTTGATGTGAAATGGACACCAAAATGGTGTGATTCGGTATTGACTAATATTTGAACACATTTAAGTTGAATTTGAATTTATTTACTGAAGGGATTTACCTAATTTGATATTTAATATGGTTTCAGAAATATCAATCACATGTATCACAATCCAACTCACGTAAAAGCAACATGAAAGCTTCTTAGCAGATTTATCTGTTTATTATTGTTTGCTTCACAACTCAAATTGGACTTTTATAAAAAGTCAAGTTATTTTTGTATTGTGAATTTACTTAGCACTGAATTATGTCTGAATATCATAAGCAGAGCACACTGTCATTTGTATTTCTCTTATTATTATTATTGCTAGTATTAAAAAGGTAGTAAACAAAGGTTCTGCAGTACAATATTAAAGAAGTTTGATTTTCTTCATGAAACTGGTAATAATAATAACAACAATGAATATTATTTGTAATGCACTTTTTTTTAAAAACAAAAAGTGCTACAGTAAAAATTAATTAAAATAAAAAACAGTATGAAATATACCATCAATTAAAAACAAGCTTTAATAAATATGTCTTAACCAACTTTTTGAAGTGATCCAAAGTTGGTGCGTTCCAGATATTAAAAGGAAGTGCATTGCATAATTTGATTGGTGATTCATAAAATGCAAGTCAATGGTTACTGGCATTTTGAAAGTCAAATAAACTTTTACAGGCAAAACACATATATGAATTCCCAATGAAAATGGTTTCTTCTTTAATGTTTTTACTGAAGAATAAATGTATCTACTGTATCTTAAATGACCCGAGGATGAGTAAATTAACAGCAAATTTACATTTTTGGCTGAACTATTCATTTAATTGTTCGGTGATGAGAGTGAAACTGGTGATAATGTGGAAAGTGTATGACCTACTTCTACATCTTTAAGAAGTATATGTAGCCCTGGTTCTGTGATCTGATAGCCAATTTGCAGATCATACCAGCCATCGTCAGCGTTGAGCCTGAGAGACTGAATTCAGCTGAACTGCTGCACTAATGACTCTCAGAGCCGTGTGGATATTCCTGTGAACCCTCTCTCCTTTATGATACTCCCGGGTCTCAATTCCCCGGGTGTCCGATCTCATAAAAATGTGTTATAAAATCAGTTAAATCTGTAGCTCGGTGCTGAGACTTTCACACGGGCCTCTTTCTTTCTCCTTCTGTCAGCTCATGTTCTGGGGTATCAATGGTATTATCGCTAACTAGAGTCATTTACAGATTTAATGAATGAGGACAGTTTTTTAATAAGTTTTTGACTATATTTACATTTTTGAGCTATTACATTTACATTTATGTATTTGATAGACACTTTACAAGCTTTACATTTTATACTGTTGAATAGTTTGTGGTCATGATTTTTTTTTTTGTATTTGTGACCTTCTATGCGTACAGACCCATCTGAAAGTCTGATATATCATATATGAGTATATATAAATGTAAAATTATAGGTAATATATTTGAACATACACATATTTGTAATTGTAATGGTTGAAAGATATTATATATATACACTACCAACGAATGATAACTTGACTTCTAGTTGATAATTTGGAAAAGTGGCATAAGGTAGATTTTTCCAATGAATCATATGTTGAACTGCATCTCAATCATCACAAATACTGCAGCAGACCTATTGGAACTCACATGGACCCAAGATTCTCACAGAAATCAGTCAAGTTTGGTGAAGGAAAATCATGGTTTAGGGTTACATTTCGGTATGGGGGGCGTGCGAGAGATCCGCAGAGTGGATGGCAACATCGATAGCCTGAGGTATCCAGACAATTGTGTTGCTCATTACATTACAAACAACAGGAGAGGGCAGATTCTTCAGCAGGATAGTGCTCCTTCTCATACTTCAGCCTTCACATCAAAGTTCCTGAAAGCAAAAAAGGTCAAAGTGCTCCAGGATTGGCCAGCACGGTCACCAGACATGAACATTATTGAGCTTGTATGGGGTAAGATGAAGGAGGAGGCACTGAAGATGAATCCAAAGAATCTTGATGAATCTTGATGGGAGTCCTGCAAGAACGATTTCTTTGCCATTCCAGATGACTTAATTAATAAGTTATTTGAGTCATTGCAGAGATGTCTGGATGCAGTCCTCCAAGCTCATGGGAGTCATACACAATATTAATTCTTTTCCCACTGCATCATGACTTTATTTTCTATACTGTACATTATTTCTGTTAAGTGACAAGACTTTTGTCTAAGCAAAGTCAGACCTTACTGTCCTAATTAAATAATTAAAAATCAAGGCATGATCATATTTTATTTTGGTAAAATAAGCGTAATCTAGAGGCCGTTGCCTTTCATAACTAGAAGTCAAATTATTATTTGTTGTTCCAAAAACTTGAATAGGCAACAAGATTTTTGTCTTGTATATGTATATTGAGAAATATCATACTATGTTGAGAAAATCATACTAAAATGTATGAATGAGATTAAACAGATTAATACGAATTAGTCAGTAAATCAAAAAGTTACAAAATTGTCACGAACAATGAGTTTAACTTGCAAAATAATGCAATCACAAATTCACATCAAAATTGTATATATATGTTTAATTATCTATTATAATATCTAGTATATATACAGTTGCAATCAGAATTATTAAACCCCCTAAATTATTAGCCCCCCTGTTTATTTTTTTCCCCAATTTCTGTTTAACGGGGAGAATAAATTTTTCAACACATTTCTAAATATAATAGTTTTAATAACTCATTTCTAATAACTGATTTATTTTATCTTTGCCATGATGAAAGTAAATAATATTTTACTAGATAATTTTCAAGACATTTCTATACAGCTTAAAGTGACATTTAAAGGCTTAACTAGGTTAATTAGGTTAACTAGGCAGGATAGGGTAATTAGGCAAGTTATTGTATAACGATGGTTTGTTCAGTAGACTATTGAAAAAAAATATAGCTTAAAGGGGCTAATAATTTTGACCCTAAAATAGTTTTTAAAAAATTTAAAACTGCTTTTATTCTAGCCGAAATAAAACAAATAAGACTTTCTCCAGAAGAAAAAATATTATCAGACATACTGTGAAAATTTCCTTGCTCTGTTAAACATCATTTGGGAAATGTTTAAAAAAGAAAAAAAAATTCAAAGGGGGTTTAATAATTCTGATTTCAACTGTATCTAGTATATATATCTAGTATAATATTATCTATGTATAATATGCATATATCACGTGGGGGTGGGGTGACAGTTAATGTGTTAAAAAAATTATAATTTTTACCTGCTTTGATGACCATCTTTAAAGGTGTGTTGCCAAAGTGCAGCTTGTAGTCTATTTGTAAACCAGTCCTCATATCATCTTACAATTATGTGTTATTTTTTCTTAGTAATTTAAGGCAACATGAAAGCACTCTTAACTGCAGAGCTGACTCAGTTTGGAGTAAATTCAGCCTGCGCATATTCTTGGCAAAAGGCAGGTGACAACAGCCGAGCTTGGGGAAAGGCCTTGTTGTAAAGCCATAGAACAACTGTTAGCTGTCCAGTTCCTGCCCTTTGTCTTTTCCCACTGACATTCAGCATTGTTCACCCCGGGTCCTTTGTAAGGCCTGATGTGCTTTACTCAATGGAGGTGACTTTTAATACGACTTTTCTCTTTTTGCAAAATGGAAAAGCCACAGAATATGAAACACACCTAACTACATCTTCCCAAACATGCTCCTTTTTCTTTGTGTCTCCACCACTCCTTCTGGTTCTCTTTCTGACGCTCTTGCTCTTTTCTCTTGAGTGACTGTAGTGGTTTCAGGGCTGGGATTTGAAAACAAAGCTGTGCCTCGCTGGCTTTTTCAGCTGCAGCCTGAACCTCAGCATGAATGGTGTTAGAAAAGCACACGCGGTGCTCTTTCCAGTTCATTTCTGATGGAAATCAATCAGTTTTGAACAGAAACTTTGACACTTTTTTATTTTATTGCATTGTATTTGAGCCATCTCTCAATCTTGAGTAGGATGGATGCGAATAAATTTCCACCGATAGCAGAAACCTGTTATAAACTGTCATATTTTAATGCTTGTTTTTAGTGTGGATTCCAATGTTGTGCCCCATTCATTTCTGGCATCCCATCCTATGAATACCAATGAGTAACTGTCTCAGTCAGAGCCGTGAAATGATAGGTGTTCGCTGTGTTTTTTGGTGTAATGGTTCACCAAATTTGCTTCTCTCACTCACACCCCATCAATCTGTTGTAGAAATTGAGTGATTTTGCTCATTTTCAGCCAGTGTTTGGCTGGGGAGTGTAAAAGCCACTGCTTTAAGAGCTGGTATTGATTATAGTCATAAGCAAGGGTTAAATTAAGCTGGTGTTTTTCTGTCCTCAATTGAAAATTGATGATAGGAAGTCTATGCAATTTATTTGTATATGCGCATATACTTTAGTTAAGTTTCAGTTTGTTTCTCCATATGATTTTTTTGTGTGAATTTACGCTCAAATAAAGCTTTGATGTTGCTTCATTTTCTTTTCCTTTACTACACAGGCATTCCCTTTTGAAAAGGATTGACAAGCTCATATCAACAGGGTAGCCTTTAAAAAAAGTGAATATTTGACAGTATTATTTTGAAAGAGATGATTTTTTTATTTTATTTCATTTCATTGTATTGTATTATTATAATATTTTTTTGTACAGCCAATGCATTAATTATAATGTACAACTTGAATGCAATGCAAGTCACTTTGGATAAAATCACCTGCCAAATGAATTTTTATCATTATTGTGCCCCTGTTAGTTAGCATATAAACGTTGAATGATATGAAACTAAATTAATACTTTATTATAATTTTTCTCAATGTCTTTTAATGTAGAATTAGATGTTCAAAAGTCTAAACATTTAGCATATATCAAATAAAGTTCCAAATGATCTCAAGATCCTCAAAGAACTTTTGTACTGTAGCCCAGCATTTTATCGAACGTCATTGGAGCTTCTTGCTTCCCATCCTTAAAGGACATAAGACTTTTCAATCTGTTGCGCAAGACTTCTGGGAAAGGGTAAAGCGTTTTAGGTCCGCTTCTGAAGACCAGAGGGCTTTTCAAAATCAGCCCCAAACTTTTGACCCTGTGAAGAGATTGATTGCTTTCAGTGTAATTCTCTGCACTTCCTGCATGCAGGGGGCCGGACTAACAGCCGTCCCTCGTGTCCAGAGCTCTGCCTGGTCCCTCTCTCTCCACCCATCCACCCCCATCCCCAACTCAAGAGCGGGGGAGCCTTTCCCAGGGACAAAAGAATGAATATGTTATGAAAAGAAAGGGAAAGGGGTGGGAGCCTGCTTTTCCGAGAGAATAGATGTATCCAGCTTGACAAGTGTTTGTCAAGGGATCAAGGGAAGTGTCATTTTCCTACTCGGAGATATAAGAACATACTCGTTACTCAAACTGCTCCAAAAGTGGAGGATCTCTAAGGCAAATCTCGCAGTTCACAGAGTTCCAGAAACATTGCACTTCAGCTCCCTACTTCTCTCCCCCCAGAAATCTGGCGCACATGGTACGTTCCGTTTAAAAGAGAGCATGTCATCTCTCAATGCACTGTGTTCTCTCTGGAAGCAGCTGCTGGGAACTCTGTCTTTCAGCGGGAACTCTGTCTCACTGCTGTTTCGCCTGTCCGCTGCGTATCTCTCTCTCTCTCTTTCTCTCTCTCTATCGCACACTTGGCACTCTTTCACAGAGGACAGGTAGCGATTAGGTCTTTTTTTGCTGGGATAAGGAGGAGGGAAGTCTGACTTGGGATTTTTTTGTTCCTCTTCTCCAGCGTGTGTTGTGTATGTGTGGTCTAAACTGTGGCAGGCGAGGAGGGATAAAGGGGGACCCGTGGCTTGTTCTACCCCCTGACAGAGCCCTTGACACCATGCCCCTCTGTGTGGATTTGCTTCTCAGGGCAAAATCCTGAAAATGATGGAGGACAACAAGCAGCTGGCTCAGCGGATCGATGGGGCCATCCAGTCGGCCAGTCAGGAGGTGACCAACCTGCGCTCCGAGCTGTCCGCCACCAGCCGCAGATTGGCCGAGTTGGGGGCGTGCAACCCCATCGGCCTGGAGAACAACCAGCAGAACCACCATCACCACCACCATCACCACCACCTCCACGGTAAGACATATGTCGAGTTTTGCTTGGTATGTTCGCTGCGCTTCAACTTAGCAAATAGTTCATTTTGGAGGGTTTGTGCGTGGGATTGAGCTTTTGTTGAGAGAAGTAAGTAAGGAGGGGAAGACGGGGGCAGCTGATCCCGTTCTTCACCGCCTCGTCCCGTTTCCCGGGCAGCCGGTGGGACGGCTTTCTAATGCAGCTGTGACATATCAGGCAGAGAGAGAGCAGAGAAATGAAGGCTGGCATCAGGTCCGGTTGTCGTCATAACTCCTGATTCACAGGGAATAACACGAAACACGTGGTTCAGTTTGATACTAAAAATTACTGTGTCTTTTTGTGGGATGTTAAACACTTTTTTATCCTAGAATTTAGGCATCTGTTAGAAAGACATTTGTTGAATGTTTTACTCAAACTGTGGTTTTTTTTAAGAATCTTGACGAGCCTAGCACAGCTAAATTGGATTAACCATTGACTTGATTTTGGAGCAAAACTGACTGTTTGTCAAACAATGGCAGATGGGGCAGTGTTTAAACACTCATTATTATTGCAATTTTGTTTGGTGGTGTGAAAAATTCACTTTCAAACTGACAGTGTTATTATTTCACTAATAATGAAACTCTGTCATCATTTGCTCAACTTTATATTATTCCAAACCTGTATTTCTTCCACTGAAGAGTACAAAGAATGCTGGTAACTAAACAGTTTTGGCTAACATTTCTCAGAATATCTTGTTGCATAAATCATGAAAAGCAACATTTGGATTGGTAAGTAATGATGAATTTTTAATGTTCAGATGAATTATCCCTTTTAGATGAGATGACAACCCCAGGATTGTCAGTTATAGTGCTTGGTGATATCACATGAGCCTTAAAAAATACAGTAAAGTTAAGGTTTCTAGGTTCTAAGTCTAAATAAAGGGTTTCTATGGCATTTAATATATTAGTTTTAGAAAAGTTTTCCATATCATGTTTATGGTTGGCTATTTATTTATTTATTTATTTGTTTGTTTGTTTGTTTTCTTTGTTTGTTTTTGTTTGTTTTAGTGTCTTATTTTAAGGTTGCATTTCTTTGATTTATAAAAGTACAGTAAACAAATTGTATGTTCATTTAGAATACTATAATAATATATTTTATAGGTTTTGTATTCCTGTTATGGCAAAGCTGCCATTACTCCAGTCTTCCATACCCTGGTCCCTCAGAAGTAATTATATTTAAAGTCTTTTCAAACTTGTTCTTATTGTCACTTTTGAACAATTAAATGCATCCTTGCTGAATAAAAGTAGTATTTATTTTTTAAAAATCTTAATGACCCCACACTACTGAAAGATAGTGTATATTTTATTAGAAAACATATGTTAATTGTGGAATAAAGGGACTAAGCCGAAGGACAATGAATGAATGTTAATCATGAAAAACGGTAATAAGAGTTGCTCTAACACATTGAACCTATTGTAAAGTCTTGCCAAAACTACTCTAAAAGTTCATTTATCATTGTGTGTTGTGACTCATCTATTTTTTGCTAGTCATCTCAACTTTCACTCCATGTTCTCTGAAACGGAAGTTAGGTGTGGTGAGATCCGTCCGCTTCTGTTGTGGAGATCTCATGGCTTGAGGCAGTTTTTAATACAGGCTAGAGGTCACGTTAAGCAGCTCGGGCTGTGTGCGGGTGTTTGGGATGAGGACTGAAGTATTGATATTGTGTCAGGTTGATGATGTTATAGGGGTTACAGCATGCAGTGCAGCCCAGCAGTGGACGGCTCTCCCCCCGGTGGTCTTTCGTATAGAGGGAGAGTGATAGAAAGTGTGTTTGAACAGGTGTCATTAGCAGGGCCTGTCGAAATGAATGAGATTGTATGAACAGCATGGCTCTCCCTCTCTTTTTCTTTTCACATGGGTTTAAGGCATCTCACTGCAGTGAACCCACATTCCTCTTCACTGGCGCACTGATGTAATTCTCTCTCTCTCTCTCTCTCTCTCTCTCTCTCTCTCTCTCTCTCTCT
>CAIGQV010017532.1:10840440-10887424 GCA_903798115.1 Danio jaintianensis
CTCACTCTCACTCTGTCAGTCAGGTGGCAAAGTCAGAGTTTTAAGTCAAGACAGAGGTTCAATATTAAATATAGTGATTGTTGAGAAAAATATAAAAAGATATAATTCCAGCTTATGTTTTTTTTAGCATTTTAATAATGAAAAATAATAATAACATTACATATTACACTGGATTTCTGCTTGGTTGAAAGTCTCATTTTTATGAAGTCATCATACTAAACGTTTCATTCAATGAAAAAGATTAATGTTTTGCGCAGTAATTATGTCTTATATTTTCCAGTACAAATATCTCAATATCCTTATATTAATTATTAAAAATGTTGTCATCGTTTACTCACCCTTCACTTGTCACATTTTGAAAAATGTTGGAAATCAGTACACATTGACGTCCTACTATGGATGTCAATGGCTACCTGTTTTTCAACATTCTTCACAGTATCTTCTTTTGTGCTCAACTGAAAAAAGAAACTCATAAAGGTTTGGAACTACATGAAGGTGAGCAAAATGTGAGTTAAGTTTAAATTTTGGGTGAACTATCCCTTTAAGTCAGAAGCCTCTGTGAAAATTAACCATGGATTTATTATCATACAGAAAGTGTAATTTTTTGTTTTTGTTTGGTGTGCGTGTGCGCGTGTGTGTGTGTGTGTGTGTGTGTGTATGCATGCGTGCGCGTGTGCGTGTGTGTGTCAGCAGACTGATTTTTTTTAATACTACCTTTCAGTCAGATGGCAATTTACATGAGAGAGTCTGAGGTATGAAGAACTGTTGTTTTTTAAATATGATTGACAGTGATAAATATAAATATGAATGATTCAAGTAGACATAATTATATGCTTTTTTTGGTTGAACTATAGGTAGTGTAGCAAAACCATGGTTTGTTTGTGGTTATCATAGTATAACTACAGTAACCATGTATTTTTTATTTTTCACCAGCCCACTGATGTAATGCTTTCTGTCTCTTTTTCTCTCAGCTAGTCAGGTGACTTAGCATGGGAGAGTCGGAGGCTGAGCAGGCAGAATGTAATCAGATACACATTCCTCTGTCCTGCAGTATGTGGGAGTTTCTCTCATAGTTTAAATAACACAAAGCCCCCCTTCCCATTTCCAAAAAAAAAAGCATTCCTGTAATCAGGGCTTCGGGTTCAGTTGTGTTCCATTCACATCCTTCCGCTATTATCAAGCCAAGGGCTGAGGGCCATGAAAAGTCCTGTTTGTTGTAGGTGCCGGATTTGGACTGAGTTCAGTTTCATTTTTATTTGATTTTTTATTGTTGTTTGTTTCAAAGAAGTGCTTTTCCACCATCCTGACCTTTTACGAGCCACACAACCGTTTATTGCCGCTAATAACTTTTTCACTTTGCTACAAGCACAGAAAATGTTTACCCCGTGTTGCAGGCGGGCGCGTTCTGAATATAAACTTGAGAGCGGGCCGGGGTTTAATGGGCTATGACAGCCTAATGGAGAGATGTGGCATCCAGTTGTGCTCTGGCTCTCCTCCATCTTCAAATGACAAGTGAAGTTTATGTGATGACAGGATTGGAAAGAGAAAATATATAATGTTATTATATTAGGATAATAGTTTTATTTTATTTTGTGCTTCCAGAAGTTTTGAGAACTGCATGTTCTTCAATAAAAACTTTAACTGTTTATTTGATTTGTTTAGAATTTTAATGAATAATATTAATAATAATAATACATATCATACAGTGTTTCTTAAATCAGAGATGAAGATCTTTAATCAAAGTTAGTAGTATTAAATGTTTCATCTACAAATTAAATATTCCAGAGTGTTTTTGTCTTCCGACAGTCTACCGAGTCAATAGATCAAGTACAACTTAATCTTATACTTGAAAGTTAACCATGGTTTAATTATAGTAAATCTGGCAGATTGGTCACTATTTTTATTACCAATTTTACTACTAATGCTATGGTTGAACTATGAAAAAAATTAACTGTGGTTTTGCTACACTAACCATAAAGGAATGCAAAGAAGATGGTTGACATTGGTGATGGTTGACTTGATTTCTGAGAAATCAAATCAAATTAAGTGAGTTCATGAGTTTTCACTTCATGTTGATACATTTCTCCAAAGAGGACTTCTCATGTCTTCATTTTAGAAACTTTAGACTTCTGCACTTGAAACTGAGGCAAAAATATTGACAAATAACAGCACATTATGCAGAGTGATCAGAAGATACTGGAAAAATGTCAAATTGTACTGTAAAATGTTACATACAATTAAAACGTTATGAGGATCAGTATAAGCTGCATAATTCAGTTCTATCTGCTTCCTGGACATTTATATTTACATTTAGAGAATGTATTGACAAATTGTATTTGTTTTTTAATTTTTTATTTCCTCCAGTCCAGTGTCTTAAACTGACCATCAGAAATCCTTTAGAAACCCTGGTAATGTGTTAAATACTATGTTATTTTGCACACAGTAATATAATAAAAGAAAAAAAAAATATTTATTTAAAAAAATTATTTTATTTTGTTTATTTATTTTATTTTTATTTTAAAAATAATTTTAAAACCACTATTATTGATAATTCTCCGAGCAGGAATGATATCTTTGAAAGTCTGGTCTCTCAGGTCTATAGGGATTTCTTTCTTGTTTCTTGTTTTTATCATCCAATTATATTGTTTGTGAAGCTAAAAGCTAGCTTCTCAGAAAGATGCGCAATTTAGATATAATTAGTCGAAATGGTCCAGTACAAGCTATGCAGCAAAGTTTGTACGAGTGATCATAATAATTCTTTACTTTTTTTCTCTACTTCAGCAAGTGCCACTAATGAGGCAAAAATGAAATCAATACAGTGTCTTTTTGAGTAGAGAGGATGTTATTTGACTTATCAGGTTTAGACTGAAGTTCAGACTTATGTGCAGTCTAATTATCTGATGAACTTGAACAGATAAGAGCATCGGGCTTAGTAGTATATGAAAATCAAAATATATAATCATCCATAAAATCACTGGATTAATTGTTTCCTTCAATGCAGCATTTATTTTGATTATTTATTTTTTCTTAAATTGATCTATTTCACAAACGATCATATCTTTATAATGTGATTTTAAAAATTTGAACCAAAAAAGTACTGAGTCAAAAAGCATTCATTGCATGATGAAGGCTATTAAAATGCAATTAGAATTGTCTTTTATTTAAAGTTTTAAAGCATATTTAAAACTTTTTTTTTTTTAACTTTTTTTTTACTTTATTATTTTTTTAAGTTTTAAAGCATATTTAAAACTTTTTTATTTAAAGCATAAAATATCCTCATTTTAGTTTTTTTTTGTTTTTTTTTCGACTTTAGAAATGATATCAGACAAGCAAGCGTTATATTTTCCTAAGTATCAATGATATATACTTGTATTAATACTTTTTATTGATTTTCATTATAACACAATACATACAACCACATAACAGGTGTGACACACTATACAACACTATACAATACTAACACAGAGAATACACAACCTGATGCATAACTACATTACAAAACTATCACACCCATTACAGAAATAGATAAAAAATAGGTAAAACAAAATAAATAAATAAAAATTATAATTAAACAAAGAAGATATTGGGGGGTATCACATGCTAGCAGTTATAATATAGTAGCCAATGAAGATTCAATATAGGATAAGAAAGGCTACCAGACTGTGTAGAACTTTTGTGTAGTAACCCGAATAGCATACTTAAGGTGTTCTAACCCAGCAGGCACAAAACGTCAACATGCCGTCAGATCCTGGGGACGTTGCGTTTTGTTTGGAAATATAAATCGGGTTGACGTCAGAACCCAACGTCAGGCCGACATCAATATTCAACGTCCAACCTAAAATCAACCAAATTTCAATGTCTAATGATGTTACAGCTTGACGCTGTGTGGACGTTACCACCATCAGACGTTGGATTTTGGTTGCCATACCTGAGGAATAAATGTCAGTATTTGACGTCAATATAACATTGGTTTAAGATATTGGCTCGACGTTGGTTTTGGTCACTTTCCAACACAACCTAAAATCAACCAAATATCAATGTCATTTGAAGTCGTTATCGGACGTCAAAATAACTTAGCAATGTCCTTAGACGCTGGCTAGACATTGAATTTTAGTCACCTGACGTCACGACCTAAATCTAACCTAATACTACGTGTTATGATGTTGTGTGCCTGCTGGTAAGTATCAGATTGATTTTATACAGGTCACAATATTGACACCGTATTGTTTTTTTTTTGTTTTAAACGAAGCCAGAGGAGAACTAAGAGCAACACTGCAGTGTTTAGATTCTGAATTAATTACAAAAACTTTATAGTTAAAAGTTTACAGTTATCATCCCTGGTGTGAACAGCTCTTTAGACCACGTACTTCAGCCAAGCGCTGTTCTCAAGTGGAGAGCTTTCAACTTATCTGCACTGCCTTTTGCATATTATACATATTCTCTCCCTATTCAAGGGCAGACACGTCATTCATATCAGATGTTGCATAATTCAGGACCATATGGATGCTGTCTTTGCTTTGTCATCAATTTGCTTGTTTCAACAGTTTATTGGACATAGTATGTTAAACTTTTAGTTTATAAATGAATGGACTGTATTACCATAATCAGATACGCATCTGGTCTCGGGAGGGAAAAATAAATCCACACACAATATATATATTTTCTGATCTTTTAAAATGAAAACCGTTGGCTAAAAATCAATATCGTCGAAGCATAATACATTATTCACATTTACAGGTTGGTTGGTGCTCGGGTGTCAAATCTGCATGAAAAAGCGAAGCGTCATACTACAAAGTTCTGGATCTTTCTTGGTGAGATAAAACAGATTACAATTCACCTCTAAACCCAAGCAATCAGATGCGAAAAAGTGCGAAAATAAAAAAGTAGGCCTAGAAGAGCTCATATCATGCAGAGAGAGAAAGAAAGAGAGAGATGGCAGCCAGTTTCTGTATCCCTAGAGATGAGCACTTACATGACAAATGACAAAAAGTCTAATGCAATGACATCTGCACACTCTTGACTGGCCGATGGAAAGTCTGAGGTAGCAAATTGGCCAAGACACCATTTGGATTAAGTAATGCTTGAGAGGTGCAATCTCAATGTCATATCATGCCAAACGAACAGAATCACACTTGGCGTCTGAGAAAGGAATGTGAGAGAAGCTGATGATGGGATGTGAAAATATCATAAAATTGGTCCATTACACTCAATTCTTGCTAAACAGGTACTGTAGGTGTCATTTTAAAGGCATTGATATTCTTGGTCAAGTTGCGGTTGGCCTCAAAATGGGAGGGATTTGGATCCTATTTTAATGTCAGGAAATTAAAAAAGAGACTTATTGTCTTTATATCACTCCAATATGACTGTGGACACACTATACCTACACACAGTTCTGTCCAAACAGCTTACAAAAGATTATTTTCATCATAGGTGCCCTTTAATCTTTCTTCAGAATATATTCTTAGATGTTGAATAAAAGAGAGAAACTCACGAAGGTTTGGAAGCACTTGAGGGTGAGTAGGGGGTAATTTTTCAGATTTGGGGGAACTATTTCTTAAGTTCAGTTTAGATAAATGTAAAGTTAAAGTTATCATTTAATAATATCTGTAGATGTTTACAATTCGGCACTGCATTCAAGTAAAATCATGCCAGGACTATTAAAATAGCATCTTATACTGGTAAATACTGTTAACCCTTTCACATGTAAGTTTTAAAAACTCCTGCTCACCTCCCTGGATGAGTTCTTTGATGTGGCTGTTATTTAGAACGCATTACTTTAAAAAGCCCATGGCGATTAGTCAGTTTTATCAAGTGGCATACAGTACTACAGCCCAATGATTTATACAGTATTGTTTTTTTCCTCCTTTTCAACATCCTAATTACATTGTGAAATATCTGATATTTCAATTGTCAAATAATGTGTAAGAACATATATTTTGTTGTATAAACAGGTTTAATAGATTGTTTCATTTGATTTATAATGGGTGATAGGCACCACAGTGTTAGGACCAGCTAAGACTTATCACACCATTTTGATAGTATGTGTAAAAAAAAACATGTTTGTTTGTTTTTTTGGACTAAGTATGCACTAATGCATTGCCAATCACTTTTAATAAGCTTTCAAAAATGTAATCTGGCTTTACACCAGTGTGACGCAAACATTCGTAGTTTGTACAATATATTGGCATGTAATTTTGTGAACAGTATGATATAAGGCAATACCATTTATATTGATATACAAGGGTTTGATACAAACACTTCTGAAAAATTGCAGACTGATTGAGCTGCTGTGGGCAAAACATATAATCCAGTTTTCCTAAGCATGAGTCATGCTTCTTTATTAAGGCCTTTAAAAAACCTTGTAAGATAAAGCTAAAATGTATAGTTTGAAGTGCCCTGCCACATCATCAGATGCTTTGACAGATACAGTAAATGTGCTGCTGAAAGACATGTTTACAAATGTACATTAAAAGCAGTTTTTAAGTAAAAAAAAAAAAACATTTTAAGGTCAATATTATTAGCCCTCTTAAGCAATATTTTTTTCGATTGTCTACAATGACTTGCCTAATTTACCTAGTTAAGCCTTTAAATTTAACTTTAAGCTGAATACTTCTATCCTGAAAAATATCTAGTAAAAGTATTATGTGCTGTCACCATGGCAAAGATAAATGAAATCAGTTATTAGAAATTATTATGTTTAGATAGGGGAGAGTGGGGATGAAAGTAACAAAGCAATTTTCTCGAATCCCTGACAACATTTGATTTCCAGGCTATAACAGCACATTCAGCATGCAACCCTTGATGGAGCTGCCAAATATCATGTGATTTCGGGACCGTGTCCTGCAGTTAGCTCCAAATTTCTGTTTTTAAGTGCAGAAAATAAATTATTGCAGCTGTTCTTTTTTCTTATTACAGGTTGTGTTTCTCTTTTCATGTGTGTCACTAATGATCAATCTACAGGTTATTAAGTGCAATAACACATCCTTGAGTTTGAAATCTCTGAGTTTTTCAGTTTAAAAGTAAACCAGGTTTAAATGGCAAGAGTTCCTGTGGGGACAAAAGTAACACTGTTATTTATGTCCCGCTGCTAATAGCCATGCCTTATTATTCACTTCCACGAGTTTTCAGTGTTTTGACTTATATTTTTTATATTGCCAATAATAATAAAAATATATTCAAAAATGATAGAAAATTGTAACATTTTGCATTGTTGGATTGCTTTTGAAACATTTGATGGAGCTGAAATTTAACATGAAAATGCTGTTTAATATTTTTTGCAAAAATAAAGGACAAAAGATGTTTGCAGTTAACATTAGCAAGGTCATATTCAGATATATTTAAAATAAACAAGATTAAACCAGTAAATCTAGCAAATATTGTTGTTTTACTTTTGACCCACCCGTGTGTTAGTTTCGTCTCTGCTGACGGGGTCAAAAGTAACAATGTGCAACTTTTGTTTAAAGTTAAGTTATATTGGAGGTGTTCTACATTGATACAAAATAACACCTAATTTTGATAGACCACTCTTGTGTTAGTAACCACAGCAAAAATATGTGAAGTTTATTTATAAACTAATTTCGAGAGGATCACGTGCTTATAATTGCTTGCGGCGGGTCCCCCATTATTCAATTTATGATTCACCAATCAGACGATTCCTAAGCCACTATAAATACCCTAAGTTCCATATAACAGCCATCTTCGTTTTGAAGAATCCCCCCTTCCACCCCTACTCCTTTCCTAGATGGGTGGCACAGTGGACCAGTGGTTAGCACTGTTGCCTCACAGCAAGAACGTCACTGGTTCTAGTCCTTACCAAGCCAGCCGGCGTTTCTGTGTGGAGTTTACACGTTCTCCCCGTGCTCGCGTGGGTTTCACCCGGGTTCCCCGGTTTCCTCCCACCATTCAAAAACACGCAACTTAAGTTAATTGACTAATCCAAATCGACACCATAGACATGCTCCTAGTAAGTAGCTATCTCTTAAGAGCAATCATTATCTGTTCATTAGCTACTACAGCAGGGGAGTTCTCGAGATCTACCTGAGCTCAAACTCCCCTCTCGCCTTGCAAACGGGAGGGAGCCCCGGGCTCGAGGATCTTATGAGCTCAGGGCTCTCTCCCAGGACAGCATGCCAAACAAGCTTTATAATCAATCATCAGCTAAGTGTGAACTCCTGAAATTTCTGCTAAAAACATTGTCTTTTAAAATTAGGTTTTTATAAAAAAAAATTTACTTTCGTCCCCGCTGTCCCCTATGCGTTGACAAAAATCTTTCCGGTAAACAGAAATTGGGGAAAACATTTAAAGGGAGGCTAATAATTCAGGAGGGCTAATAATTCTGACTTCAACTGTACATGAAAAACAGTGTGATGACTGAACACAGGAAAATAAAAAGGCAGAGTCTCTGAGCTACGCCCACATATTGCATCATCACCATGGACCAATGATAGTTTGAAGGTATTCATCCACCAAAGTGAACTTTTCCAGAAATTTTGAGCTGATTTCGTTTTGGTCTGATGTTACACCAGATCGTTTGAAGTATATCAGAGGCTTAAGCCCAAGTGAGACGACTGCCGTTACAAGTTACACGTTTTTAAAGAGTAAGAGAAATGGAGAATGGGGGAGATGGGGCTGATGTTTTTACAGAAAATAAATCTCAGTAGCAAATTGATGGGCTATTTCTCAGTGACTGACAGACAGTAATAGTGCGAATGGGTTCCTGGCATTACTTCTGGCATGAGAGAGCTGCATGCCTCGTTGCCAGCTGTGGCTGTGAAGTCTGATGGTCCATAGAGCAGAACAAGTAGTAAACAAGATCATCAGAGAAGGCCAGCCAAACAAACCCGCAATGTGGTCTTCATCAGACATGTCCACTTGCATTATTTATTTGAGTTTTTTCATAGTAAGAATTTTCAGTCTTTCTATAGTATGTTACCTAATCTGAGATTTATAATATATAATTCTATAATCAATCTAATTAAACATACCCTATATTATCATTCTTAATACAGTTAAAGTCACAATTATTAGCCCTCCTGTAAATGTTTCTTTCTTTTTTAAATATTTCCCCAACAATGATTAACAGAGCAAGGAATATTTCACAGTATTTCCTAGAATATGTTTTATTCAGGAGAAAGCCTTATTTGTTTTATTTCAGCTACAATAAAAGCAGTTTTTTGTTTTTTTTAAGCATTTTAAGGTCAATATTATTAGCCCTCTTAATTGGTATTTTTTTCAATTGTCTACAGAACAAACAATGACTTGCCTAATTACCCTAACTTGCCTAATTATCATAATTAACCTAGTTAAGCCTTTAAAGTGCACTTTAAGCTGAACACTAATCTTGAAAAATCTAGTAAAATATTATGTACTGTCATCATGGCAAAGATAAAAGGAATCAGTTATTATAAATTAGTTATAATAGTTTTAATGTTTAGAAATAGGTTAAAAAAGTCATTGAAAAAATATACAGGGCTAATAATTCTGACTTAAACTGTACACATATGTTCTTCTTTGTTGTTGTTCTTCTTAAATGAATAATAATTCATATTGATCTGAAATAGGGCTGCACGGTGGTGCAGTGGGTAGCAAGAAGGTCGCTGGTTCGAGCCTCGGCTGGGTCAGTTGGCGTTTCTGTGTGGAGTTTGCATGTTCTCCCCGTGTTCGCATGGGTTTCCTCCGGGTGCTCCGGTTTCCCCCACAAATCCAAAGACATGCAGTACAGGCGAATTGGGTAGGCTTAATTGTCCATAGTGTATGTGTGTGAATGAGTGTGTATGGATGTTTCCCAGTGATGGGTTGCAGCTGGAAGGGCATCCGCTGCGTAAAACATATGCTGGATAAGTTGGCGATTCATTCTGCTGTGGCAACCCCTGATTAATAAAGGGACTAAGCCGAAAAGAAAATGAATGAATGATCTGAAATATTTCAAAGTAACATATTAATATGATTTCTAGTAGTAATGCTGAGATTTATGATTTATTGTTGTGTTTTTTTGTAAAACTTACTATTTATTTTTGTCAATGTTGTTTATATTTAGTTTTAGATCTCAGAGGAGTATCTGGAATGATTTAATCATGATAAATAAAAACATTTGTTATGACCTGACCTGATGATGTTCTAAAAAAGAATACTTTAAATCAATATTTTATTTGAAATTTAGAATATATTTGATCAGATCTCATAAACGACAAACGAATATGACCATTTTACTGAAACCCATGTCTAACAAATACACAAAAAAACAACTGGTCTTTTAATTTAATCAATTTTTTTATTGTCTAAATATTTGATCTGACTTGTCTTGCCTATGAAAAACCAAATAAGCTGTTTTTCCCTTTTGTTCAAATACAGTAAAGCTCATAATTGTTGTTCTTCTTTCAGATTGACACAAAGCAATCCAACAAGATAATACTAAATGATGAAGATCGTGACGAGTCTTTATTAGTTTAAAGAGACGGCATCAGCATCAGTAGCCGGAGACAGTAGGCAGGGTGTTAAGGAGCCTGCGGTGGAGCTTATGGCTTTGCAGTGCCCTTGTGATTTATGCCAACACTAGTGGGGACTGGCGCGACCCAGCATGCTAAAACCCCCCACGACCCTGAGAAAGTGATAAGCAGAGAGAAATGCGACGGAGTGAACTCAATAAAACGCCCGCAGACGGAGGTGATGTTTTAAATTGCTTTTAAATCAGCCTTTGGGAGGTGTTGCGCCTCGCTGATTTTGTGGGATTTTATTTTGTCTGAAACGTGGATGATTTCTTGAGGATTTTGTTGGAAAGGTTAAGCAATGCTCACTGGGTGTTTGGAACCCAGGGTTGTGTCTTTTTTCCCTGTTGTTTTTCTCTCAGGATTCTTTTGTTGGTTGTCGCAGATGTGCATTTTCAACAGTGCCGGTGAAACTAACCAAGCAGTTCCACCTGCTTCCATGTCCAATTTTAACTTGTTTTATTTCCACTAGTTTCTAAGAAATTATTTATCATGGTCATAGAGAGAACTAAAAATGTGTTTTATGTAAATATTGTCATATCAGCTCAATTAAAAAAGAACTAAAAAAGGGATAGTTCACCCAAATTTTCCTCACCATTTATTCACACTCTAGTGGTTCTAAATGTTTATGAATTTCTTTCTTCTGTTGAACACAAAACAATATATTCTGAAGACTACTGTTCAGTAGGAACAGTAAAAATACTATGGATGTCAAGTAGAGTTTAGATTCTCAGCCCGAGCCCAGACTTGACCCGACCGGGCCCGCCTGCCACTATCTTCGGGCCGTGATCAAGTGATCAAGCATTTGTGGGTTTTTTGTTTTTTTTTGTCATTACTTAATTAGCCTAATGGGTGGAAAACTATGCCATAATTAGAAATATTATCCACAAATTTTAGCAAAGTCGGCCTAAGCAACACGTGTGGGTCTACAAAGTTGCACAATTCGCAACGCATGTCATGCGCCACAACGCTCTAGCTCCTGCATCAGCATCTTCTCCACTGGCACACATTCACACCGCGTGCAATATGAAAGTTCTAATCTGTAAACATGGACGCTGAAAAACACGCGCTACTCACGCTCTGCTCATGCGTGCAGTTTGAAAGAGGTGATAGCAAAAAAATGGGGACTTCCAGGATGAACAGACACATGAAGCAGGCTTGCCATGGCAGAAAGGATGATAGTCAGCCTTCAATGTCCTCTTTTGTTATGATCCATTCTGAATAAACAAACAATGCAGTTTACATGCTTCGCTATTGTTGCATTATTCATTAAGATAAATCTAAACTAATTTTTGTAGTTCAAACAACTCAGAATTGTAGTTGAGAATGTCTATTATAATGGCCCACATATTTAAAAAATAGTCAGTTTAAATCGGGCTCGGTCTCATAATTACAGTTAATGTGTCGGACCGGGTCGGGCTCGGACACAAGGTGCACGGGCTCTGGTAGGGTCGGGTTTAATTATTTGGGCCCGATCTAAGCTCTAATGTCAAGGGCTGTTTTTTCCACCATTCTTCAGTATATCTTCTTTTGTATTCAACAGAAGAAAGAAACTCAAACATGTTTCAAACAAGTGAAGGATGAGTAAATGATGACAGAATTTCCATTTTGGGTGAACTGTCCCTTTGGCTACAAATAAAATAAATGATGACAATCTAAAAATAAAACTGATTCAAACTATAATATAAACTATACAGTACTGAGTAATACAAAGATTAAGCTGATTTCCACAAATCTTGTATTATATAGAGATTTATATATAAAAGCATAATAAAAAATGTAAGACCATTTTAAAAATAGAAAATGACACAGTATATTTATTAGCTTTTCATGACTATATTTATATATATGTAATTGCTTTCATTAAGAAAGGACACATTGGATTTATCACAGTAAAGACAATCATAATGTCATATGATTCATGATTTTTTAATCCAATAAATGTTCGATTATTTTTACAATAGAATTAAAGTATTGCTGAAGATCATTGCAAAAGGACTTAATTTATTACTTCAGTTGCTAACCTAATGCATGTTTAATTTAAAATAATTTAAAACAAATTCTGTATGAACTTTTTTGTCGTACCATGAGCAGCTGCTCTTTTCTTTCTTTTTTTATCCAAAGAGTAATACTAGTATAGTGTTTGCTCTAGTTAGCTGCACCACTGTGCTTGAGACAGATTACAGTACAGCTTTGTTTTCAAAGAATAGGGAGTATCTCTTTCTCCTTATTCCCCCTATGGGATCTCCCAGTTTTCCTGTCCACTTCCAGAGAGAGGCGAGAGAAAGCCCCCTCCCGTCTTTTCCTTTCCTCGGTCTCCAAACCGCAGCGAGGCCTCCCTGATCCACGCCCTGTCTGTGACCAATGCACCACGAGGTGAAACGAGTCCAAACAATAGCCCTCAGGACGGCCCTTACCGCAGGGGATGCCAAATAACCCAGAAAACATGAACACACAGACTTCATTATCTTTAATATCTGGTTTACTTTTGACTGACATTACTGAAATTCAAAGATCAACTTACTTGTCATTTTAAGGATAATTTTATTTGATTTTATTTTTGACATTTTTCTTAATGTTATTAGTTTTAGATTGCAAAAATTATTGTTTTCAAAAGGTTCCCGAGTGATCTTTTATTGGTCATCAAAAAAAATTTCTGTTAAATTCAAGTGGAACAAATTGAGAACAATAGTCATTCATTCATACATTTTCCTACGGCTTAGTCTCTATTTCAGAGGTCTCCACAGCGGAATAAACACCAACTATTCCAGCATATATTTTACGCAGCGGATGCCCTTCCAGCCGCAATCCAACACTGGGAAACACCCTACACACTCATTCACACACACTCATACACTACAGCCAATTTAGTTTATTCAATTCACCTATACCACATGTCTTTGAACTGTGGGGGAAGCACTCAGAGGAAACCAACGCCAACACGAGGAGAACATGCAAAATCCACACAGAAATGCCAACTGTCCCAGCCAGGACTCGAACCAGTGACCTTCTTGCTATGCCACCGTGCCATGTGAGATCAATAGTGCCTTTACATTTGTTGAAGTGTGTTTTTTGTGGTATTTGTTATGCCAATTGAGATTGCAAAATGATTGTTTTTGAACAGGTTATCCCAGCCACTCTTCCACTAGTCATTATATAAATCATTCTGCATTCAAATCACATCATTGCCTTAACTAGTGTTATCATGTGGAGTTGATCTGAATGCTTAAACACATTAGTGTTTTGATAGCAAAACAAATATTTTCCCTTTTTGGGTACAGTAAATCAGGCTACAAATCAGAAATTGTATTTGGTATAGTTCACCAAAAAAAAGAAAATTCTGTTAATTTACTCTCCCTCAGAACATCCAAGATGTAGAACTTTAAAGAAGATTTGACAGAGTGATTGTTGGAAGTTGTTAAAATGTGAGTCACAAAATACATTCACAGGCAAAAATAATGAATAATTATGGCTCCTGACAAAATACATTGAGGTTTTATGAAGCAAGGGCCAATCAAATAACCCAGAAACACGCACACACATTTTTCTCCTGAGGTTTTATTACCAGCCTTAAGCTTAGACACATTTCGGGAAGGAAAAATTCAGTTTGCCCTTTCAGAAGAGTGGTTATAGATCACTCCCCTAGATATCTCCCCAATCCACACATACTGTACTTCTCCCAGAGGGTAAACCATTCCAGGAAATACTAATTGTCCATTTCTGCGGTTAAATTGGACTGGAATAAACCATTCCTCGTGAGATGTGACCTTGATTAGCCTTAACAGTTCAAGGCAATTTAAATACAGTTTTTGGGTAGTCGGCAGTTGTTTTCGCTCATGTTTTGGAACTCAAGGGTTAAATCTGGCAGGAACAGTTTAAGAGCTTTCTTTATGAATGCTTAAACCTTTTAGGAGCAATTGCCGGAAACCAGGGGTTGTGTTTCAGTTAATCACTGTTTTCACTGTGATTGACGGGGCTGTGAAATGTTCGTCAAACTCTATTTGTACCAGTCGCATTTGTTCTGAATTTCTCTTAAAGTTGTGTAGAAGTATGCCTCGCTGTCTGTTTATCTGATATTTAGATGCTCAATGTATTTATACAGCAACCGTTGAAATATCTGTTGTGATTATTTGCTGTTAATTTACTCACTCTCAGACCATTCAAGATTTAAGTCACTTATTTCTTCAGTGGAACATTAAAAATGTATTAAGCTGAAACCATAGTCATTGGTGATTCATCAAAAGAATGTCTAGCAACACTTTGAGAGTCAAAAAATATATACAGGCAAAACGTTTTATTAAAAAATTAATACCTATGACCCCTGATGAGGAGACACGGTGGCTCAGTTGTTAGCACTGTCGCCTCACAGCAAGAAGGTCACTGGTTCGAGTCCCGGCTGGGTCAGTTGGCATTTCTGTGTGGAGTTTGCATGTTCTCCCCGTGTTCGTGTGGGTTACCTCTTTGTGCTCCGGTTTCCCCCACAAGTCCAAAGACATGCGTTATAGGTCGTAGTGTATGTGTGTGAATAAGTGTGTATGGATGTTTCCCAGTACTGGGTTGCAGCTGGAAGGGCATCCGCTGTGTAAAACATATGCTGGATAAGTTGGCAGTTCATTCCGCTGTGGCGACCCCTGATGTATAAAGGGACTAAATTGAAGGAAAATGAATGAATGATGAGATCATTAATGAGATCTGATGAGAAATTTAGGCCCTATGAAACAAAACAACTCTGTTCAAGAAACTCAACATTATTTACAACAGTTATTACAGTACATTTAATCTACAGCCTCTGCAAACAGTTCTGTTATTATGTGACAGGAAGCTTGATTGTAAATAATGTCCAGTTTTTCACACATACTGATTTAACATACATTAAATATCATGAGATCTCAAAGTGATTAGTTGACTTAACTAAAAAAGAGTGAGTAAACCCATTGCTTTTGAAGCAATTAGCTGATTTTACTTTTAAAAAGTAAGTAAACCCTTTGCCTTAAAAATATTTTTGTATATGAACTATGAAATGTGCATAATTATAAAAAATAAGTCAACTTAACCATTCTAAGTTACTACGGGTTTACTCAAGTTATTTAAGCAAAGTGACTAATTGCTTTTTGGAGTTTTTTGATTAACTAATTTTTTTTTGCTTTCAATATGCCAGCCACCATTGACTTCATCACTAAGGACCACAGTTTCAGCCCAAATCTTTAATGTTCTACTAAAGACAAATGTTTTTGATGAAATCTACCTTTAATAATCGTCTCTGCCCAATTACCTGCCATACTGTAAGTATTCCACTTACCTTAAAGTTCATTCAATGAGCCCTTCTGATAACCCACTGCAAGCACATTCACGTTTCCTTTGATAATCAGTGTAGATATTCTTATTTTTCAGGTTGAAGTCAATAGGAGCGAGTCTTAATAGAGAACGCCCTGTCAGTCACCTCAAAGCTCTTGGAAAATTGCCCATCTCTCAGCAGCAGATGGTCCTGTCCTCTACGCTAGTCACTAAAACGGCCACAAATTTGCTCCCTTGTGGTGGACGCTTCACAGCAGTGGCCAAAATGAAAACGAAAGCATGTGCGGCCAAAGAAATTATGATTATTAGTCAGCCTGAATAGGGGCGATGCGGTGGCGCAGTGGGTAGCACGTTCGCCTCACAGCAAGAAGGTCGCTGGTTCGAGCCTCGGCTGGGTCAGTTGGCATTTCTGTGTGGAGTTTGCATGTTCTCCCCGTGTTCGCGTGGGTTTCCTCCGGGTGCTCCGGTTTCCCCCACAAGTCCAAAGACATGCGGTATAGGTGAATTGGGTAAGCTAAAATTGTCCGTAGTGTATGTGTGTGAATGAGTGTGTATGAATGTTTCCCAGTGATGGGTTGCAGCTGGAAGGGCATCCGCTGCGTAAAACATATGCTGGATAAGTTGGCGGTTCATCCCGCTGTGGCGACCCCAGATTAATAAAGGGACTAAGCCGAAAAGAAAATGAATGAATGAATAAGTCAGCCTGAATAGTGTAATATTATCTCTATATATGGGTTGTGTATGTGATACATATTTAACTTTATGAAATCACTATAAAATTGTTAAGTTTTGTTGTCATTGACACCCCTATTTGCTGAAAATATCAAACAATTCAGACAAGTCATGGAGAAAAAAAATATTGTTCATAGTTTGATCAAATAAATAGCATTATATGAAGATACAACCTGATCTTATGAGGAAACATAACTATTTTACGTTTTGTCAGTTTAAATATTCATACATGTTCAATAGAATGTACGCCCATAAACCCAACCGTCATTGGGGTATGAGCAAATCCTACTAAATTGTACAAATGAGATGGTACAAATTCATACGAATTAGCCACTAAATCAAAAAGTTGGAAGATTAGTGTCCAGCAATGAAGATAAATCACTCTTGCCATATGAATATTATTAATATCAGCTGTTTTCTTAATTTTTGCAATGTCACAGCTGCCTCTGAACTGCTTTGCTCATTCTGCCTGCACTGCTTGGCCCCTTAATTGCTGCTTGCAGCTATATTAAGGAGTTGTTTTCTTAATTTTTGCTATGTCACAGCATAGGACATTTTTATGGTACAGTTCAGTAAAAAGTAAAAAAACAAAACTGTGCAAGAATTGATAAAGTTAATGACCCCTCATATTTTCTCAAACATCAGACTTCAAAATATATACATTTTTTCTTCAAGCATTTGTCAACTACCCATATATCTAGAAGAGAAAAGACAACACTTAAACCCCACAAAGTATGCGGCAATGCCATTTCACAAAACCTCTCTCTGTCTTGATGTGCATGAGCCATCTCTGGGTTTGGTCATCTCTCAGCTACGGGTGTCTGGTGGAAGGCATAATTCTTTATCTAAAGAGTGAGTGATTGGCAAGGCTCTGTTTCATGCTCCAGTGCTGCTCTGGCTGCTGCAGGCCTCTTCCTCTTCTCCTTCTCCTCATCTCTTCTCTTCTCTTTCCTTCACAGCCCACTGCGCGCTGTCTGTCTCTCAGCCTCCCGCGCTAGGCCCTCTCATCATAACACAATAAGCTGTGACACGCCACATATTTTCTCAGCAGACCGTAGTTACAGGGCCGGCTTCAGGAAATGAGACATTATGCATCCTTCAAATGGTTTATATCGCTTTGTGGGAACCTGAGGTTTATGAAGACCATATGTTAGACGCTGTACGTTTTATTCTATGTGTGGGCAAGTGAAATAGTGCTGCTTCGGACATCGTCCATCCTGATGCACATCTGGAGGGAATGAGGAATAGAGCTGGGTGTGAGACATTGGGGACATCAGACTGGGAATTGGGAATACTGCTTAAGAATGCATAGAAGTGTGCAGGTGGGAGCGAAGAAAAGATAAGAGAGGTTGTTGACTTGCGTGGGTCAACTTTATTGGCTCAGTTTTTGTCTTTATACAACTTTTTCCCCATATATTTACATTCTGAATAAAATCCAGATTAGGTTGTGATAATAGCTTTTTAATTGAAAGTCAAAGTTATGACGTGTAAAGTATGGTGACCCATATTCTGAATTTGTGCTCATTTTATACACTCAACACTGTTAAAAATGCTGGGTTCCACACAATTCCTTCATGTTGTCCCAACGCAAATCGATTAAGTTAACTTAATGATTTTTTACAATTTTAAGTTGATTTAACATAATATAATTAAGTTGTTCCCAAAAAAAAAGAATTGTGTTGTTTCGGCTCATTTTCAATAAGTAGTTTGAACAAGCAGCAAGAATGAATACAGTAAAATAAAATCTTACCAACACAAAACTTTTGAACAGTAGTGATTGTAATTAATCTAACATTATTTAACCTTTATTGACGTTAATTACATAATTTGAAACAATAATAATGCAATCATAGTACAATTTTATTCTTCAACAATAATGCTAGTGGACTGCGCAAATGTTCCATTTAATTTTCATCAAAATACATTTTTAGAGTAGGCAACATTCACACCTGCCTCAATTAGTTCAGTTGAATCACAGTACATTACAGTTTGTTTTCCTGTTTGGTGTGGATTTACTTTGGGCAGGTGTGAATGCAGCAACTGCACCAAAAGGAAACCAAACAAGCGTATTGAGACCTGCTTGAAGAGGTGGAACCACTAGAGGAGTTTGTTTGTGGTGAGAACATGACCTGAACTTAAACAGACCCAACGGCAAAAAGTGCTACACATTTTTGGACTAAACCAGCTTCCATATTCAGCTGCACTATGTTTTATGGGTTGAGGGCAAGTATTTGTTTACAGTGCAATCGTCTGTCCATACTAACAAGCGTTGCATTGTCTGCCGGCTTGTCCTCCTCTCTTTGTTCACTTTTGGCAATATTTGCGAGCATTAATTCTGACCAATCGAAATGCAGTTTATAAAATACATTCAGTGACACATCTGGCCAGTAGGTACGTTTCCATCCACCTATTTTTATGCGCATTTTGGATATGCGCATAAAAAATGTATGCGCATAACTGAGTAGGATAAACTTTTTATTCGATGAGAAAAGATGCGCATAAACTGCGATGGAAACACTTTTACCGAACAAATTCCAGTATGCGCATTGAAAAAAGGTCATGTGATTTGGTTATAAGAGATCATGTGATGATAAAAATGTGTGTAAATGGACAAACCAGCAGGCTGACCACATTGTAAAACATCTGAAATGTTGTTTTGGTCATTCTAAAATGCCTTAAGCATTTCAGTATTAGTGTTATTATATCATTAATGACCTCCAGAATTGTTAAGAGCGTCTGTGCTCCGCGTGTCACGCCTTCAAACGCCGCCACGCGTTCGCATTTTTGGATGGAAACATAGCTAATGAGAGACTGCATTTTGGTTCATTTCAGTTGGATGGTAAAATGATCAGTGTGGTGTGAAAAGAATCCAAAGCCCCAGAATAATTATACAATGTATCATTTGTTGGCATTGGTCCAGACACCCTTATTAAAATAAAACTTGTGATTGTGTCTGAACAATAATAAAAAGTGTATTTTTGCCAGTAATTTAACAAATATATATGTATGCTCTTTCTTCTGCCCAGTTTCCACTTTTCAGTGGTCTGATCACAAATGGTCAGCAAGAAGGATTATTTTTTTCAAATTATAACCTGTGACCACTTGTGTTCAGATTCATCAAGACTCTTTCCTTTTACAGTATTTCTACAAATTAAGAAGTTACTGTTTTTTGTGGCTATTTGAACACATTGGTCCACGTGAGAGTCACTGTCCACACTCAAATACATTTTCAAACTACATTTGAAAGTATTTAAAAGTGGACATTCTACACCAGTATTTAGCGTCATACACTTATGATCAGAATGTTAAAAAAACACATCACAATGCCAAATGTAAGTTGTGCCTTTTTAGGGTGAATGTAGTCAGATGTCATCTTTTACAGTACTGCAAGTCATCATTATGCAAGTCATGTTGAAACATCTGGTCTGGTTGACCATGGACTTCTCTGGGAAAGGAATGTTATTGCTTCTTCATGAATCGAGGGTTTCTAGTTTCACCAGAGCACTGTTTGGCTCTGCTCCCACATATAAATACTAAATACTATTTTTTTTTTCCTCACCCTTTCTGTTTTCATCTATAGTAGGTGGAGATAATGATCCGAGTTTGAAAATCAATCTCCCATTTCATTTCCCTTCCATCTGCAAATCCTGCCTTGAGTCTTCACCTTAAATCAACCAGATCTTCCTCGAGTCCACACTTCAAACGGATGTAACTTTTGCAAGGAAGTTGAAGAATGCTTGAGCACTCATTCGAAAAGTCCCAGCTCATCCCATTAAAACGGCCCATTGCTTTAGCTGTAAAAAGAGCGGAGCGGAGAGCGTCCTCTGGCAGTCTGTACTGTATTCATTGTGAGATGGGTTCTGACAGGTTGAAATGAAAATCTGGTGTGCAGAGCCAGTTCATTTGCAAGACACAAAGTGTAAGATTCAACCAAGTAGGTCTGTAATATCTGGAGGGAGCTATCTGTTAGCTTTCCCATTCATCTCAATGGCAGATGTGCAGCAAGCACAGGATCTCATAGAAGAAAGCGAGTTGAAGTCAGATGTCTTTGTGCCTCGGTTTTTTGTTTTTTGTAGCTGGTGACTGTTATTTTAGTATTGTTTGAATACTGTTGTGGTTTTTCATTGATTCTTTGTTTGTGTCGTTTTTATTATTAAAAATGTTGCTTTGACGACTAGCTTTCAGTTAAGGTTTTATATGTCAAGGAATCTGTTTTAATGATTTTAGTTTTAGTTAACAACAGTTTAGTGAATTTATAAATTATTTGATATTAATTATTTGCTCTAAATATTAAATTTTTGCCATAAAAATAAGGAACTGAAATTGCAATTATTATTATTCATTCATTCATTTTCTTTTCGGCTTAGTCCCTTTATTAATTTGGGGTCGCCACAGCGGAATGAACCACCAACTTATCCAGCATATGTTTTACGCAGCGGATGCCCTTCCAGCTGCAACCCATCACTGGGAAACACCCATACACCCTCATTCACACACATACCCAATTCACCTACAGCGCATGTCTTTGAACTTGTGGGGGAAACCGGAGCACCCGGAGGGAACCTACGCGAGCACGGGGAGAACATGCAAACTCCACACAGAAATGCCAACTGACCCAGCCTAGGCTCGAACCAGCGACCTTCTTGCTGTGAGGCGACAGCGCTACCCACCCTATATTATATTATATTATATTATTCATTTTCTTTTCGGCTTAGTCCCTTTATTAATCTGGGTTCGCCACAGCGGAATGAACCGCCAACTTATCCAGCATATGTTTTAAACAGCGGATGCCCTTTCAGCTGCAACCCATCACTGGGAAAAATCCATACACACTCATTCACAGCAAGATGTGATTCACACACATACACTACGGACAATTTAGCTTACCCAATTCACTTGTACCACATGTTTTTGGACTTGTGGGGGAAACCGGAGCACCCAGAGGAAACCCACGCGAACACGGGGAGAAAATGCAAACTCCACACAGAAATGCCAACTGACCCAGCCGGGGCTCGAACCAGCGACCTTCTTGCTGTGAGGCGATTGTGCTACCCACTGTGCCACCGTGCTGCCTATATTATATTATAAATTTACTAAGAATTAAATAAGTTTTGCATTTTTTTTTTTCATTATATTGTAAAAATTCAAAAATGTAAAAAACCAGCTAAACTCTGGCTATATGCTAACTAAAATAACCTTTCTATATGCAGTATTATCTAAACATGTTCAGATCTCAAAGAAGAGACGTCTTCCCCTGATACGTGCGGTAAAAATACTCTCAATATGAAATGTGACGGACATTTCACATATCTAATTTGTTTCCAGAAGATGCTCCAAGCGCATTTGTGATGATTACAGCAAATAGTGTCTGTCTCTCAGAGGAAGATTACACTGAATTGAAGGTCCTCAGTTTGATCAGCTGTCACTTTTTTTCCATCGCTCTCAGGCAAAGCCGCATGATAACCGGCGCAAAATAAATAGCTAGAGTAAGATATTAAAACCAGCCATGATAATCACACTGCCACCGTTCATTTTCACCTTGTTTCAGTGGACATCGTGATTAGATAATTACTAGTATTATCTTGTTCTCCGGGCTACCATATGCCTACCATACGCTATACGACGAGAGCTTCTGTCACTGAAGGTCGTAAAAAGACACATTTGAACTTAAACGTTTAACAGTTAAGAAATTTCAGCCCCATAATGAAGGTCTTGTTCACATGTTGCCATCTCTGCCCTTAATAAATTACTTTGCCTTAATCTCCAGCCAAAGTTAAGCCTGCCCTCCAGATAGCAGCTTCTTCTCTAGAGTCTACCGTTTCTTTCTGCTTCGCCATTTAGTCCCTGTAAAATGTCCTCACTATATATGAAATGGTGGAGTGGTGAGATCCTCCTTTTTTTATTCCTGGAATGGAAACAACGAAATTCATTCATTCACCATTTGGACTGGCTTTCACTTCAAATATTTTTCCATGTGCTTCATAATTAACTATGGTTAGTCTGTCAGCTGTGGATTGTGCTGTGGGATGTTGTCTGAAACCCAACTCTTTTTGTCCGAAACCCAATTTTTTTGCTCTACCTCAATACCCCAGTGAGTATAAAGGTTGTGGGCGTCACGTTTAAGCTGGTGGTTGAAGGATCTGGAAAGCTTGTGCTTCAGCAAAATGTGAGGATGAAGAATTAGCGTTTGCGGTACGAGTAAAGAATGATCGGGCGCTTTTAGCTCAGAGCTGAAGAATTAAACAAGGTAGTCTTTCAACTGTGTGGTTTACTTCAGTGTAAGAAAACGGTTGGATGCGTAAACAAATAATTCTGAAATAAAATTGCTATACAATGGAATATAAAGAATAACTCAAGGGAGAGAGAAAGGGTTATATTGGACTAGAGGAAAAAGGCATTATTTCCACCATTATTCCTGTTTATGTGTCGTTCTGGAGACTTTGTGCCCTCGAGGCAGAGAAAATCTTTAGCATCAAGTCATGTTATAGTCAACTGTATAGTGACAGCGCACAGAAACGGAAACATTAAGAGCTGACTTCAAGTGTGGTGATTGAAGTCAATGGCTGTGTTTACATGCACATAAGCTGATAATGGCAAACCTCTCAAATCCTGTCTATAATACAGTACAGTATATGCTGTTTTTCCTTTTAATTATGTTTATTCACTTAGAAACTTGGTCATTTAACTGGCAATTTGTGACCCCAAGCCATACAGATGGTCACTTTGAATGTAACAGATATGTTTGGTGGTGCTGTTTTTATTTTTATGCTTCCAATGCAAGATGTTAAGCTCTACGAGTAATTCTCTGGGAATTGTGACAAAAACATAAGTATACATCTTGATTGAAAGTAAGAGTGTTCCAAAGTTCCATAAGTTGCAAGTTGCATAAGTTTTCTTTATCAATAATATTTGTTAGTTGGAACTTTCCATGATACAAAGTTAATAGCACAATAACAATAATTCAATGGACCAAACTCAATTATTCCACTTATACTACAGCTATCACACCTGAAGTCATTGTTCAGTTGTTGAAGTTGAAGTTTTCGTTGTCAAACTGCTTCTGTGTGTAGAACTAGTTTCTAACACATCTCAACCAAAGTCTTTCGTTTTGTTTTTAATGGATTTTTGACATTTGTAGGCTGTGAAATAACTGCTTTTCTAACTATTGGGCTGAACATTTCTCTTTTCTTAGCCATTCCATTCCATGCCAATCCAAGGCAGTGAGTACAGATATGGTTTCATTTTCCGGGATTGTGCTCATAATGGAACTCTTTGGAATGTAATAAATGTGTCAGTCGTTGCCTTGGTAATGTGAGTGTAATGTAAACAGTGATATGAACAATGATTATATATTTCTGTTTTTGAGACTCCATTTATGATATTTACCTATTTAAATAAGTAGCGTGCTTCCACTTAGCCAGCTATGGAGGAAATGGTCACGTGTAATTCCTGGCTGAGAACAGTTTGTAATCAACTGTTCACTTGGATCCAGGAATCGTACTTGACTGTTCTAAGAACCTTTCAGCACAATTGTGGAAAGTGACTTCAGTGTAGTGATATGGAACAGTACAATTAAAACCTGCCTGGAACTGTGCGGTTCCCTAAAACTAATTGCGTAATTTAGGGTGTTTATCAGCCAATCAGAATCAAGCATTCAACAGCCCCATGCATTAACAAATGCTGGCTTGTTTATATGGAAAAGAAATAGGTAAAATATGGAAAAATCCAACTATTTCATTTTATAAAACAATGAGCCCACCAGCTGATTTGTCCATATTTACCCAAAGTTGAACAAACCCAGAATGTTTTGAGTATAAAAGTTGCAATATTACTCAATTTTGTACAGTTCGTTCATTAATTAATTCATTTTCTTTTTGGATTAGTCCCTTTATTAATCTGGGGTCGCCACAGCGGAATGAACCGCCAACTTATGCAGCATATGTTTTACGCAGTGGATGCCCTTCCAGCTGCAACCCATCACTGGGAAACATACATGCACACTCATTCACACACATACACTACGGACAATTTAGCTTACCCAATTCAAACAGAAATGCCAACTGACCCAGCCGGGGCTCAAACCAGCGACCTTCTTGCTGTGAGGCGATTGTGCTACCCACTGCGCCAATTTTGTACACTAACTTTTTTAAATCAAATATGATGTGGCATTGGTGAGCATACAAAACACGTTCAATTCGAAATAATCATATTGACAACAATCAAACAATCGAACAGTGTTTTACATTGTATTATCTGTATAGTCTGATATTTGTAGTTATAATCACTG
Organism: Danio jaintianensis; assembly: GCA_903798115.1. Taxonomy (NCBI): domain Eukaryota; kingdom Metazoa; phylum Chordata; class Actinopteri; order Cypriniformes; family Danionidae; genus Danio; species Danio jaintianensis. Next base: position 10,865,239 of record CAIGQV010017532.1, read on the forward strand.
TAATAATATTCTGTTTACATGAGCTCCAACGCAATTACATTACTGCCTTAATGTCATTCTAATGGTGTAAACATTATAACATGTAAACAGAGCTAGTCAAGAGGACAGTGCTGTCCAAAATTAGCATGTAGGTCACCGACTTAGCATTAAAAATACAAAAAGTCAAAGATAGCTTGCTGAAAAGTGTTACACGATCACTGAAAGCATTGCATCTGGCGTTTATCCTTGAGCTAATAGTGTTTGCGGTTGTAAACCAATAGTGCGGTACTGAAGTTTAGCCCCTAAACTTGTTGCTAGTGTGCACTGTCTGTTTGCAGCTCTTTCATTGAGTGGATTGATGTTGCTCTCGACTCCGTATCAGCTGTGAATACACAATACACTGATGTACGCAGCCCGCTGACAGGTAAAAGCACTGCTCGCACACTGCCGGTGAAGTGAAAAGCAGGGGACTTCACACCTTTTGAAATGAGCATGAAATGGAGTGTGGCATCTCTCACGGTTGTCTTTTCTCAACAGTGCCCACCGGGTAGCTGGCGGGGCAGGCGAGTTCCTCTTTGTTTTATACCACAATGGAAACAAACTCAGCCCTCATGTCAGTCCACAAACCCTGATACAAACCTTCATGAGCCAGCAAACATGGCTGCTTTACAAACATTCTGCTTGACCTTTTCCAGTTGATCAGTCCAATCACCACATCCTGCAGGTTCTTCTTAATTCACTGCCTCGGCCCAGATGGGGAAACACAGGTTAATGCCGCTTTCCATATTGGCAGTATGGATAAAAGAAAACAACCACCATCTGGACACTAAACAGATTGTTAGGGCCAGTAACTGTGTCCTGTTTCATTTCATAAATGCTCTTTTTCAATTTGTTTTCTGGGATTATTGGTTATTGAACTCATTGTTTAGAGTTATTTTAGAATCAGTTCACTCAAAAATGATAATTGTTATTTACTCCTTATGTCCAAAACCATATGCGGAGTTGTTATTCATTCATTCATTCATTCATTCATTTTCTTTTCGGCTTAGTCCCTTTGTTAATCAGGGGTTGCCACAGCGGAATAAACCGCCAACTTATCCAGCATATGTTTTATGCAGTGGATGCCCTTCCAGCTGCAACCCATCACTGGGAAACACCCATACACTCTCATTCACACACATAAACTACGGACAATTTAGCTCACCCAATTCACCTATACCGCATGTCTTTGGACTTGTGGGGAAACCGGAGCACCCGGAGGAAACCCACACGAACACAGAGAGAACATGCAAACTCCACACAGAAACGCCAAATGACCCAGCCGAGGCTCGAACCAGCGACCTTCTTGCTGTGAGGCGATTGTGCGACCCACTGCGCCACCGTGACGCCCCGAGGAGTTGTTATAGATTACTTAATTGTAATTAGAAGGGCTTCATGAAATAATTTTTATGTAATGATTGCTTTTTTATTGCCATTGTGGGAACAGTTTGTGACAAATCTTTAAAAATGAGTCCTCACTGTGAAAACATATCGGTAATTTAGCAAGAAATTAGCGTATGTTGCAACATAGGCTCATTCTGAAAACGAAGCCCTATATACATTTCTGGAGATCGCGAATTATGTAGCCAGAAGTACGTATGGCTGCATTTCATCTTTAAAACGAACGCTACGGGGCGGTATGACGCCATTCCTTTTCGTGCTTACCAGCTGACCGCTTACCTCCATATGGACGGCTTTCCCGCTGTTACCAGTTTGTCCAGTTATCTCGCCATGTATGTCAGTGGACGCAGAGAGGAGTTGACCATGCAGACTGGGTTCGAGTCCGGTGAAGAACGATTCCAGAAAGCAGGTAAGATAAAAACAAAAGCCAAAAAATGTGGTAAAGAATGTGGTAAAATCTGAAAACGTGGTAGAAATCAAGCGAGGGCTTTTCTTTTTCTGGATTGCTTTTTAAAATTACCGGTTTGGTTTAGGGAAGTGGGTGGGCGGGTCGTTCAGTCAGTCAGTCTTTCAGTTAGTCAGTTGACAGCGGCCTCTGGTGGATTTCCGCTAGAACAGCAGGTGCGAGATCTGAAAAAGCGTACACAGCGGCCTCTGATGGATTCGCGAAAACAAAAACTGCAAAAAAAACGTATAAAATGTATATAGGGGTACATAATCAGAATGAGCCTGGGTTGGTATTTTGTGATTCATGTATTTTTGTCCCCCATTTATTTATGCTTTTGTATTGCATTATTGGACCTTGATCTTTCTTCCAACAATTTTTAACATTGAAAAGTCAACAAAATGACTTTTATTAACATTTTTAATAGTTTAAAGTGAGATATTGTCTAGGTTGGAGTTGTATATTACAGCACAAAAACCTTGTAATAAACTGCCAGTACATTTTCTGTTATTTTACAGACTTATATCTCTATATATTATTTCTCATACATATATTATTTCAAACTACTAAAATGTCAATAAAAGTCACTTTGTTAAGCTGTAGAGTTAAATTTTCAACATCAAAAGTCGACAGAGCAGAGATCAAGGTCCCATAATGCAATTCACAACCATTAATAAACAGATATTTTATCTAAATCCTAAATTATGAAAATATATTTCAAGATTTTCACTGTAGTATTATTATTCATTTTGCAAGTTGTATAACCTTACTTTATTACTTGATGTGCCTTTGTTTGGAGCTGTTGTTGTATGGCAAGCGCTACATAATGATTTATTCAAAAGTCATTATTCCAAGTAATAATAACAGCAAATGAATGCCATGAGGGTGAGTAAAAAATGATAGAATTTTCATTTTGGGTTGATTTGTTTCTATACAGAAATATTTATAGTGTTAATTTATTGGATTACATGTTTAGCAGCAAGTGTCATATTTGAATCGTATTATAATAACATGTCATTTATATTAATGCCATCATTTGATTCTGAAGTCCAGCAATATGCGTACATTTAAATAGACTTTTACAGACACTGTATAGAACAAATTGCAAAGCTTCTCGCTCCCAATATGGTTATGTTTAGGTTAGAAGGAGGTGAGATGGGGCAGACAAAAGCTCCACCACTGCAGTGGGATTTCACAGCATATTTTTAGCCAGCCTCCACTGATTTATAGAGGGTCTGGTCTCATGCTTTTGTGTCTCCTTTCACCCCATAGTGCAGTATTTACACTACATGAGAAAGACCATCTATATGTTCTCTACAAACGCCTATTTTAAAATCACTAAGCAACTGTTCTGTTCTTTGGATCCTGTCACTGCGGGTCTTAGTTACAAGCCCCATGAGGAGCAGAATTACTGTTGGAGGAATCTGCGTGTTACTGGCTGATGAAAGCACATTGGCAGGCCATTTGTGATGACTGTGAGTTAGTACACATTGAAAGGCATCCAGGATTGAACAACGGGGGGGGTTTGGAAAGTGAATTCGCAATTTATCAGTGCAAATGTGTAATTACAGGTCTAGTTTAAATCTGTTAATTCCTTCTGTTCAATTTTTGTTGGCTCTGCCGTTTCATTATTACCAGTTTTGCCTTTAAGAGGCCAGCCGAAGTTATTTCGAAGTTATTTCAAGCCACAGATGGTATTTGTTCTGTTTGATGGGAAAATATTCTTGGCTGGGGGCCATCTTCCTTTTTGGCAACATGGAGGGAAGCAGGTATATGTTATTGTCAGAACAGGAAAGGCCAAGAATATCCAAATCGTTTGAGAAGGAAGGTAATTATCGGCTCTTGTCTCATTCCAGTGTGAGCGAGTTTGTGGTCTGCAAAAATATCTTTCAATTTAAACCACAGATTAAGGTGAAATTTAGCAAAAGAGTTGTTTATATTGATTTCTCTTTTTTTTTTGCTGACTTGTGTAATAGGAAGCACTGTTGAGTGTTGACTGTATTTTGTTACAGTATGAATGTAAAAAGCCACTGATAAAGTATTCAGAATATGTGTATTATTTTCATTTGATTTCACCATTTGCACCCAAAGATTCATTGTTTTGTAAAACCATCATAACTTCCCTTACAGAAAAATCACATGAGCATCAGATGAGCCTTACATGTTAAAATCACTTGTGGAATGCATGCGAAATACATGAAATGTATTCATTTGTGTTTTATGTGGGTTCCACATGTGAATTCAACATGTGAAGCTCATGTGATTTTCGTGTGTTTTTGTTTTATGTCAGGGTTAATAATATATAATATAATAATATTTAAAACTTTATATTATTATATTATATATGATTTAAAATTGTAGGAATTCTTTGAAATTTCAAATTACACATGAACAACTATTAACCTACAATTCAGATCAATATTACTCTAAACATTTTCTGTCAAAATAAAGACATTTTATTTGCATAATTGCTCACTGTTAGATAAAAGAAAGTGATAAATTTTTCATGCTGCAGTGGTTGTGGTTTCACAATAGTCACACATATCCATATATATCAACAAATTAATCAGCACCAAATGGGTGTTAGAAATATTTTTGCCACTGATTGAACTTCATAGATAATTCAGTGTGAATATAGCCAACCTCTAATGGTTAATATTAATTAATTATTTTTTTTATAATTACTCTTCATGAAAACAATCTGCAGAAACACTTTGATTGACATTCTCCCTTTGTACATGTCATTAGAGGGGGGAAGTCCTGCCCATTAGTGATGATCTCTCCCTCGTTAGCATAGACAGACCTGAGGAAGAAGCAGCCGTTCATCATTAAAGTTTTTGTGCCTTACCTGCTGAAGATAAGTCTTTAGACTGCCTTTGTCTGAGACACTACTTTAGACATTTTCAGTTTTTCACAGAGATAACATTAGTCCTGTTTGAATCTGCCATTATGCTGATGCACAGCCGTTTGTAGCTCCATCCTCTTTTGAAAAGAGGGCTGGGAGCACAATCTAATTTGAATTTAAAGCGACAGTCACCAAAACAGCACAATTTGTATGACAGCTTAAAAGGGGTAGTTTCAGGGAGATATAAAACATTACTTGTGTGGTATTTTGTGCCGAAATTTCACAAACACACTCTAGGGACATCAGAGACTTATTTTACATCTTGTAAAAAGAGGCATAATAGGTCTCCTTTAATGTAAATAGTAATTAAATACTAAAATTTATACTAAGGTCATTTTTTCAGTAGAACATTAAAGAAAACTTCTAGTTGAAGCCTTGCTCCTTGCTTAGTGATTCATAAAATACAACTCAACAGCTACTTTCACTCTGAGATTAAAAAAAAATAAAAAAAACAAAGAATATGAATACCCGTGGCTTCAAATGACACATTGAGGTCTTATAAAACCTAATAATCTGCCTGTGCAAGAAACTGACACATCATTGACGCATGGGTGCAGACTCGCATGTGGGCTAATGCTTAAAGCAAATATTCTAAATGGAATGAGTATGTCAATATCATCCTGAATGCATCCAGTACTGGTGTGTCAGACATGATGAATTGTGCAGAGAGAAGTGTTTAATTGTCAGAGGCTGTGGTAATGTGCTGTTGGGCTTTAATTGCTCTAAAGCATCAGACTGACGGGGGAATCTCCATCATGATGGATTAGGATGAAGAGCCAGGTGGCAGGTGTTCGCAGGGACAGTTAATTGCTTTCTTATTCTTCTCGCACTTGAATTTGTATTCTTCATGAACTTAAGATTAAGTTGGACAACTTTCTGGATTTAGTTATTATAGTTAACACCTCACTAAAACACTTGAACTTTCACTCACTCTAATTGTCTGGATCGAATTCAAAACGCATTCATCCAAACTTTTAATATCAAATCAGTTATGAATAACCAGACAGATGCCCTGCAAGCAGCAAAATGTGAAACTGTTTTACAAGGTATTAAAGGGATAGTTTACACTAAAATAAGGATTCTCTCACCCACGACTCATTTCAGATTTAACTACATTTTTAAACAAGATTAGATATCTTGTGAACTGTAAAACTATCAAGACTTAAAACAACATTAGATCCAATTGACATTTAATCATATATATGGAAAATACACAGATAACTTTCATAGTATATTCTTTTATGTTCCTTAGAAGAAAGAAATTCATCCTGGAATGAACTGAGAGAGAGTAAACAATAGCAGTTTTGCCATTTTTGAGGGAAAAATTGCTTTATCTGGTATTATTTATATGATGAGACTTGCCCTTTTGAATCATTTTTTCATCAAATGATTCATTTTCTAACTAACTGACTAACTTTTAAATAATAATAATCTATTGTCACACTGAATGACATTTTAGTGTCTTCTGTAATCATGGTAGAATGTATGTTTGTCAGTAATATTATTATATTGCTGCATTAATAATTCCATTACCCGTTTACTATTTTAGTATTTAATATTCAATCTAAAAGAAACAATAATCCATATAAGAATTATATCATAAAATATAAAGCAAATTATGTAAAAAAGTATAAAACAAACAAATTAGAGTGCCATTCATTCTAAACAAGATTAACATAAACTAAACTAATTTAAAGCAAAGCTGAATCCTTAACATTAAACGGTAAATAAGATTGCTTCTGCACCTTCTCCATTAAAAATGCCTCTTTCACAAGTCATAACATATGTTTTTATCTTCATATACTTTAATGAAGTCACAAAAACCTGAACTTAAATAAGTTTAATTTAATATTAGTTCAATTTACTTGTAAAGTTAATTTGTTTTAACTTCATTTACAGCAACCACAGACTTTCTTCTTTTTTTTTTTCAGTGCAGCAGAAATGTGTGCTGACGATAAATATCTATATTAGTCCCATAAGTCCCCTTGCTTACAGGCTTATACTTATATGCTGGTTCTTCACTCCTGGAGCCCTAAAGTAGCCACTGACCACTGGAGCTCCAGCACTGACTGACTTAGGACAAGTCCTGTATTAGTTTAGCTCAGGACATGTTCAGGGTGTGGAAGTCCAGCAACTAAAGGCAAACTGTGAAGGCCAACGCCTGGTGAGGATTACTGGAAATTTTACGACTGCTTGATTTGACATGATCTCAACAACCCAAGTGAGGAGAAGCCCATCTGGACTCCATAAAGCCCTGCTGCAGAGGAATGACATGGACACGCTGTGCCAGACTGAGAGCTTTATGTGTGCCCTTGAATTACTTCATCTCTCCCTTCTTTTACACCTCTCTTTGCTCTCATATACTGTCACTGAAACTTGCAAGCATATTTTTATGAACATGCACCGCTGAGTTAGCATTTAGTGCAGGCTAGTATAAAACGTTATGCATCTCAACAAATAATGACGGACAAGCCAATAACATGGCTGACATGGTGTCAGGCGCTGGTGAACATCGACTGCGGTCAGCAATTCCGTAGTTTTCTGCATGCATTTAATTAATCTAAAACTATACAGAATATAAAGACACTTTCTAATACCATTAAAAGTGCATGAATAATATATAGACCTGTTCTTACAATCAAAGCAGAGAAAGTAAATAATTTATCTACTTGAAATCATCTGTCTAAAGTCAAAAATGTTAGTTTTGCTTAATAAGCAGTGCTGGAAAGTAAAAACACCATACTTTTCAAAGAAATGCAGTGCAAGTAGAGTAAAAGTTATTCTTTGCGTACGAGTGGGAACAGCCATTTGAATCTTTTTGGCTTGAGACTTCCGGTCTCATTCATTCCATTCATTTTTAGACGTTAAAAACAGCTCATTATGCTGCTTGAGGTTGCAAACTGATATTTTCTTATTATATTATTCTGCTTTGCCTGTATAGTCATGAGCATACTTGTAGAGCAAGTAGTTTGACCGTTTTCTGTCGTTTATTATTCCTAGTCATTTCTCCCATAGACAACTGAATCGGAAGTTTAAAACAATCGCAAAATCGAGCGAACTTTCGCATTGAAGAGGAAGGTCAATACCTGCAAATTAAAAATGTAGCTTTCATTAGTGGCATTTTCTTTTAAAAGTGTTTCTAATTAAGCTTAATTATTTGGCATTTATGGAATATAAATTTAAAATGTGCGATTAATTTAATGTGAGAAGACATTACATGAATGTATGCATTGCACCTCTAATAGACAGAATAGACAGGTTGTTGCATCAAGCTGTGACGATATGCTTACACTTAGCTAACAGATTTCGAACCCTGACTGACAAGCTACTAGTGTCCAGCAGTTAGCGCCGCAAACTAAGCTCCTGCAGCACTGATAGAATACATGCAATTTGTGTTTGAAAATGTAACATTCTATAGTGCATTTAGTTATTGTTTAATTGTGTATTGTAAGTCTATTTGTGGATTTCAGTCACCATACAGTAGGCATTCTTCATCTTCTCATCAGTGACATGCAGTCTAAACTGTCTCTCGGTTTATTGCATGTATTTTTGGACACTTTTAGTGCTTCCACACTGTACATGCTTGCTGCATTTATAAAGCATCCATGTCTTAAGATCAGTCTGGGCTGATTATTCTACTTATCCAATCACAGTAGACAAGAAAAAATTTGCATAAAGTAGTGACTGCGCATAAATAGTGCAGTAAAAGTATCGATACAGTACTATTAATCTACTCAAGTACTTTAAACTACTTAAAGTACAATTCCTGAGAAAAACTCCTCACAGTAATTTGAGTATTTATAAGTCATAACTTTACATCACTGTAAATAAGTTTTATTGTAAAGAGATCAAAGCACTGATAAGTTGTGTTGGTGTAAAAGTTGCATTTTATAATTTAATTCAGAAAGAGCGTAAAACGAGCTACCGGCAGTTCTACATAAAACAAAATGTTCAAATCTCATTTGCTGTAGTAATCTCCGTAAACACAAGTGACCCCACACAAACATTAAAGCTGCATCTCCAAACTCACGAACTGCTGAGATGTTTGTTTGTGCCATTTTCACGGATGCTCTTTTCTCTAATCGAGATATCAAAGGCACTCTGTCAAGGCTAGTAGTATTAGATCAGTCACACTTTAGCTACGGTACTCCAAAGCTATTACTTGCGTGCATATCATATATTTTTGACATTGCCGCACGGTAAGTGGTTGTGATTAAAGTATAATGGGAGGGTTCAGTAAGACAAAGGCTACGCTTACGCTTGTGCATTTTTATTTTAAAATGCACAGCTTTTGCTACAGTTACGTCTGGCATTCACAGTACTCAAATTTCAGTGAAGATGCAAAATGCAGACTTTTGAAGTAAAAGAGCTCCTGGATATTTTCTTTATTTTAAAATGTCATGATGTTTTGTTTTCATTGTGAGTGTCACAGATGTCTAAACTATTAATGATGTCTTACACTGTAAATAAGTCCATCAAAAAGTTTGATAATGGTACTTGCAGACATATTTTTTTTGTACATTTTTACCTTGATTAACAAATGACCTTAAATAACAGATGGTGTTGAATTGATTGATTGATTGACTGATTGAGTTTTATGTATCTATACAGATAATGTATACTGGTAATTTTCTGCCAGGACATTGTCCATTTTTCGACTGATTCTATTTTTACAGTTGTATTTACTGAGTATTTACAATTTTTCCCATGTTATAATGACAAAATGTTATCATCTCGGATGCACACAAAATATCATAGCCCTGAGTGAAGCTTTGTCTTCATAAAAATATTCATTTGCATCCTTCATCTTTTCATCAGTGACATGCATTCTAAACAGTCATTGTGTGTAATGATTTTGCATCTTCCTCGACATTTTTAATGATTCCACACTCTACATGTTTGCTGCATTCATAAAGTATCCATCGTATGTCTGATGCAATTTATTCTACCTGCGATTTGATTGGACTGGAATGACAAAAATAATTATTCTACTTAGTCAATCAATGTATACAAGAAAAAAATAAACATCTACAGTAAACGTACCGATACAACCCTAAAAATCCACTCAAGTAAAAGTACAATTCCTGAGGAAAAAATTCTCAATTGCAGTAATTTGAGCATTTGTACAAATACTTACACATCTGTACAGGAATTTAATAGCTAATTTTAGCTTCACGTAGGGTGGATGGAGATCTTTTCTGAAATGCAGTGGAAACAGTATGGACGAGGATCATTTTCATTTTAAAACACCATAAATGCAGCAGTGTAAACATAGCCAAAGACAATGAGAGAGAAAGTCAAACCATCTGCTGTGCAGCCCGTTTCCGGGGCAGGGCGAGAAACTGTCCCAGTGAGTAAAGGGGGAAGGGGAGGGACTGCACCAGCTGCTGGAGCACTGCTCGATGGGTCAATACTGAGATTTCTGAGTCCGCAGCCTTAGTTAGGTAAAGTTACGCAAGGATGCAGAGGGCGAACTTGGCGTCGTCTTGGTTTTGGATGGAGGACAGCATACGCTGGCCTGGCTGTGTGCCCTGGGACACGGATGAGGAGGATCTAGCACAAGGTAAACTGAATTAACATGCTTGTGTAGTTCACACGGTGCTTTAAGAACTGCTAAGGATGTTAGCTTTAGCATCAAGTGGAGACTATAATCCACAGGCTTTCGCCCACCAGATGTGCATTGTCCCACTTAGTGCAGTGGAATTTGTCTGCGATTAACGTTTTAGCTGCTGTGGGATGTGTTCTGTGTGTCAGAGAGGGTGCTGTGGTTTTTTCGGTTGTGCCCTCGCAGATTTCAGGACATCATTTGAAACTGCTCAGCAGAATCAGGGCATCTGACACCAGCACTTCTTGCTGGTGGTGAAATGACAGAATCGCTTTGGATGTCACCTTCATTCTTACTTTACTGCAGGTCAGGAGCTGGCAGAACTAGATGTGTCAAAATGAGAAAGATCATTTATATTTTTATTAACCATTTATAGGGCACTCATTGAAATACACATCTTACTGGGGGTTATCACAAGACTTTTAACCTTTTATGACTTATGAAAATGTTTTATTATATTGTAATCAGTGTCAGTGAAGTTGCAATATATGATGTTTTGCTTAAAGGGTTATTTGATTTTATTTTTGCAATTACAGTAAACATTTCTCATTGTCACTAATTTTTTTTTATTTATTTATGAGATGAATTATTTCATTTTGTTTAAAAAAATGTATTATATTTAATATTTATTTTATTCAAAATTTTATTTAACATTATTATATTCATATTAACATTTTGCCCCTTAATGGAGAAGTAAATTTCTAACCCTGGTTTATAATGTGTTCAGTGATTATAGGTGATTGGAAGCGATTAAAATAATTAGCAGTGATTAAAATGTTGCAGTTATTGTTAACCTCTATACGGCTGAACTATATTCAACTTGTAATGTTCTATGTAGTGACGTTTAACCTTTATGACACACACTTAAAAAAAGGTTCTTTATTGTCATCAGTTGTTTCAAGAAGAATCTTTAACATGCATAGAATGTCTACATTCCACAAAAGGTTCTTGAGATTATTAAAAGGTTCTTCATGCTATGAAACAAATGAAAGGAAAGATTCTTTAAAGAACCCAAAATGTTTCTTACTTTATCTGACATCTCTGCGAAATTCTCTTTTGCAACTGTTATTTTTAAGAATGCATGATCATTTTCACTGAAAACATAGAGGTTTCTTTAAAAAAATCATTCTAATCTGCTTAAATTTTTGTGCTTTCAAACTGGGAAAAATAAGCGAATGAGAAGTTGATAGTGTTTACAACACTCTAAAACAGCATAGCTGAGACCTACTTAAACCCACAAAACAAAGTTTTAATCGAATCTGTTAAGAAGTCAAGGGTAAATTGACTGTAGACAGTTATGGAGAAGATGAACGATGAAGGACTATCAATACTGTGATGCCTGGCAAGCACTGTAATTGTATGAGATTGTTCCACCTATAATTAATTGTTCTTTGTGTTCATCTTCGCTCCATCTTCTTAAAACACAGTGGAAGCCTCCCCCTCTTTATCCCCAGACACTTTCATGTACAAAGGGGATTCAGATTTAAGCTTGCGTTTTTTTTAATGTAACCGTTGCTTAGCAACTAAGACAGTATTCTCCATGTGAGTAAAGTGCCATTAGACACAACGCAGTCCCTCATGTGGATATGTTATATTATAAGAAAATATTTATCTTCAAAGCATGTGTTATGACATCAGACTCATTCCTCTGGGCTCTTTCTGCATGCCTGCATCCCGCTAGTTTATCTCGTCCTCCTCACGACTGTGTTGACACATCAGCGGCTCATTCCTTCCTAAATTAGGCTAATCATTTCTGTTTTCTTTCTGAGTTCAATTTGAGGAATGTGCGGTGGGTTAATGGACATACTTTCACTTTTAAATAATGGAAGAACTGTGTGAAATTCTTTAAAAGCTATGCTAGAAATGTAAAACAAGGCCGCAGCCAAACACTGCTTCTAATGGGGACACATAATAAGTTGCTTAACTCATTTTACAGGGTTTCATTGGTGTAACACTTCGTATATACTATTGAAAAAGATGGTAGAAAAGCTGTGACTGTGACAACCTTTTTCCACTACATTTGTGTATCTGGTGCATTAAGGACATACATTAGAGATTGAATTTATGAACACTTAATTTAATGAGGAATAATGTAAGATTCATGGGCTAAAATATGAAGGAATTTATTAAAGTGCCCCTGTGACAGCTTTTGTACCTTTTTTTCTGAGAGCGTAGATAATAATAAAGGAATAGTTCACCCCAAAATTTAAATGTACTCACCATTTACTCACCCTAAAGTGGTTATATAAACATTTATGAGTTTCTTTTTTTCTGCTGAAGCTAAAGGAAGATATTTTGAAGAGATCTGGACACTGGTAACCATTGACTTCCATAGTAGGAAAAACAAACACTATGAAAGTCAATGGTTACAGGTTTCGAGATTTTTTCAGAATATCTTCTCATAGGTTCAGCAGGAAAAAAAGAAACTCAAACAGGTTTGTGACAAGTGAAAGGTGACTAAATGCTGACAAAATTTTCAATTCAGGGCCAACTATCTTTAATTTAAAAAGTTTGATCAAAAAGTTGTCATTGACGAAATTAGAAAAGTTGTCTGTCCTTACTTCCACCAGATTTGCATTTGACCTTTTGAGAAGCTATTTACATAATGCATGGTGGACATAGAGTGAGCATGTTTTTGATGATGCGTTTTAGAGGGCACATTGATTATAAGACTTTAATGAGCGGTATTTTCGGCCTCTTGCAAAGGAAATTCGTCTTTCGTTTGAGCCTCACCAGCTGCTCTGAACCTCTCTTGAGGCTGTTTTTGGTTAAATTGTGCTGAAATAAAATCAATGGTGAGGTCTCCATAATTAAGAATCGTGTGTTGTTAATTAAGCAGGGCTCAGGAGGAGAGAAGGGTGTGCTGAAACGTCCCATTAGGGACATGGAGGTGCCGCCAGGGACGTCCCAATGTGATTTAGTCATTCCTCTGCCCTGAATGCATTGAGGAACAGAGCTTGTCTCATTTCACCTTTGTTGCAAGGATATTTTAGTGAATTTCTAGTACCATTTAATTATAGATCTGTCCTGTTATTAAATTATTATTTGTGCCAGATGAAAAAGAGATTGATAAAGAATGTGTAAAGCACAATAAAAGGGTTTAAACTTCATCAGATGATTAGTTCAAAAGAAGGATTCCTTCCTGAATTAGGCATCACTACATCTCTCATGAACTTTGATGAAGGTGCTGGATTCGATATATATGTGCTTTCTATTTTGATGAAAGTCTGTAGTGGTTCATTTGTTCCTCATGCTAGAAGCTGACAGGATTTCCGACAGTTTTTCACAGTAAGCTTCATCTACTCCTCAGCAGTCTCAAACTTTCCCTCTTTCTTTCTCACTCATATGGTGGTACTTCACACAGTGGCAGCCTCGATATCATGACTTTCTTTTCTATTATGGTGAATCACAGCACCTTGTTGGCCCTGGCGAACCTGTCATTGATCCACACTGGCTCATTTCACTGCCTGCAGTTTACTGCCTTTTATTTACCAGGACACCCACAACACTGGAAACCAACCCAGAGTTCCTCTAAGGAAATACTAGTCATCACCCAAAGAGCCTGTTAATTAGAGCCTGAACAGAGTTTCATGAGGAGGAAGAGAGCAGCAGTGACACCCACCTTTTCACTGATTTAGTTGCAGATTTTTTTCCTCCATTCATTTTTTTCCATACAGTATGTGAACCTAGACCACAAAACCAGTCCTACTTTGCTTGGATATGTTTGTAGTAATAGCTAAAAATACATTCTATGAGTCTAAGTTGTTGATTTCTTCTTTATGCCAAAAATCATTAGAATATAAATTAAGGATCATGTTCCATGAGGACTTTTGTAAATGTCCTACTGTAAGTTTACAGCTTAAAGTTTTGATTAGTGGTATGCATTACTAAGAACTTAATCTGGGCAACTTTAAAGGCGATTTTTCTAAAAAGTTTCTATTCTAATAAAGTATCAATTAAAATGCAAAGTCAAAGATAAACAGAAAAAGATAACTAATACATTTCTCCACCAGCAAATATTACTATAAGCAAAAGAAACAAACACCAAGCATAAAAGCAGACACTCGCGTTCTATAACACCGTCTCCAATGACTGAATCGCTGAGGGTTTCTCCAAGATATATGTCAACATCGCCAAATTGGAGCTCTGGCAGGGACCTGTTTTTAATGACGGAAATACATGTATATGGAGCACAAGTGCCCAAAACTTACAGTTTGTGTTTATATCCCCTTTTTTGTTCTTTTGACATGTGATCCAAATAATCACAGCATGAAGCAGAAGGAAATCTGACAGGATTGTGTCACGTTTCTATGGAGATTCCAGTATAAGCTGCCATTACTGCTCATTGTTTTGCACATCTCACGTGACTGAAACTATCAATTGTTCTATTGACCTATTTATAAATCAATTGAAGGCTTATTTATTCAGCTTTCAGAGGATGTAAAAATCTCAAACTTACTCTTTTGACTGGTTTTGTGGTCTACGCTAAAAAAAATTATTCATTGGATTTACTATATTTTTTCAGGTAAGTGGTTGGAAACAATTTATATGGGCTGAATTGAAACAAACAAATAAAATTTAGTAATGTTTAACTTAATTTGTTTGTTTAAAAAAAAAAAAAAAATGCACTTAACCTATCTGGATTTTGACAACATGGTGTAATTACTATGAAATTAATTAGTATTTAGGAAATACATTTTTACAAATTTATATTTTTATATATGAATCAGTTTTTTTCCACCCCTAATAATAATCATTATTATCTCTCACTCTCCAACTGAACAGCGAAAAAATAATTTAGAATAAGATTTTTTTTTCTTAATTGTGTGTTAAACTCTGTTTGCATATTTCCCATACTTTGTTTGTATTACTATACATTGCATATGTGAGGAAACGGAGCACTAAGGAGGGTAGACCAGAGTATAGGCAAGATAGTAGAAGTGTCAGTCTGCTGGGAAATGGACATAGATGCTGACACACACCGTAAGCTCTTCCTCTTCTATAGCTGGTAATGAGAGAAGATCAATCACGCTGTCCACCTCTAAGCCAGTGGGCTATTGTCTGTACTTAACATTAATCACATGGAGGTCAAGTCTCCGAGATGTTCAGGAATTATAAAGCCACACATCTGAGCTTGAATGCTGTGAGAATGTCAAAACGTGGGAATGCATTATTTAAGTAGTTGCTTCATTTATAGACTTGCTTGGAGGCCTTCGTTTAGACTGCTATAAAAACACCTATGCTGATAACCAGACTGTGGTTAATAAGATGGCCATTTGTCATTGTAATTGCTCAGATTTTTCCACCTTTGTCCGAGGAATCAGGGCACAAATTAGACTTTTGTCTGAGGGTCAGATAAGCCCGGCGACTCGTTACCGCTAGTTGGAAATCTGAATCAAACATCAAGTCAAATTGTTTATACTGCAAGGCTAGCATTAATTGAGCAATTTATTATAATCACGCCACAGTTGGGGTCAGAAAGCCAGTCATAGACGGACCCCTAATTGCTTGGGATGTGTGTGAGCGCCAAAAAAGATGAATCGCCTGTCTGTTCTGTGTCCTGATCTGGGGTCAGAATGGTCACAGAGTGTTCCTGGGGATTTTGCACTTTTTTTTTCTCTCTCTCTCTCTTGACTTTCCGAACATGACCTTGTGATTTTTGTCTAAAATTAGTCAGACAACATTAGCGTAGCCACATTTTTGGTGATCCTTTTTACGGCTTTTGCACATGAAAGAGAACGTCCTCTGTTTTAATTGGCTTGAACATGCATATTAATCACCGAATCTCTAATGTGTGCAAAGTCTGCCATTATGTAAGAATAATTCAGCTTTTGCTTTAGTGACGGTCTGTCCTCCTACCTGTCTGATGCATAAGTAGAGGCCAAAGGCCCCCTTGGTGCAAACTTCATAGGGTTTGTAACTTTGATGCTAATTAATGTCACCATGTAGCAGAGTGTTAATTACAGGCTTCAGCAGAACAGTGGGAGTGGATTCTTTCAGAACTATTTAGTATGCCTGACATATGTGCCACTTGGTTTCACGCAGATGTTTTTATCTTTGCTTTCCCATCATTGCGTAATTTAATGCAAAAAAAATAATCACTTGTTCTGTTTATTTTGTTTGTAGTCAAAAGATACATTTATTAATATGTTCATTAAAGGGATAGTTCACCCAAAACTGAAAATTCTGTCATCATTTACTCACCCTACTCAAACCTGTTTTTCGTTTTTCTGATGAACACAAAAGAAGATATTTAGAAAAATGCGGAAACCTGTAACCATTGACTTCCATACTAGGAAAAACAAATACTATTGAAGTCAATGGTTACAGGTTTTCAGCATTTTTCAAAATATCTTCTTTTTTGTGTTCAAAAGAAAAACGAAACTCATAGAAGTTTATTTAAACAAGCTGCTTCAAATAAAATGAACTCTCTGCTCTCTAAAAAAATAAATGAACCATCAAATTTAAAAAAAGTATTACAGTTTACATTAAAATCAATTAAGCAATGCAATTATTTTTAACATTGATAATCAGAAATGTTTCTTGAACAGCAAACAGTCATAAAACTGAAGACTCGAGTAAAATAACTGAAAATTATCATTTAAAATACTACTCAGAATCATTAAAATATGCGTACCTATGCCTACATTTTTATAAAACCTGAAATGCGTTGCACCTGGTACATTTCATTTAATGTTTCAAATGGCAAATCTACCTGAGGGCGCTCTCTACATTCTTCCAAATCTGAAAAATGTTAATATTGTTTGTCAATAATTCATTCATTAATTTTCCTTCAGCTTAGTCCCTGATTTATCAGGGATCGCCACATCAGAATGAACCATCTTTGTCAATAATGTGTCCATGTAAATAGCATTAGTGTAAAAAGAAACAAAAGTTGTTGGCGTCATACTGCCCAATAGTGTTCATTTTACCTAAAACTACCTGAATTTTCAGTTTTGGGTGAACTATGCTTTTAATGAACATATTAATAAATGTGTATTTTGACCACAAAATAAATAGAACAAGTGATTTTGTTTTTATTTATTTTATTTTTTTGCATTTTACCTGCGCATCGATGGATTTTCTCTTCAGTGTTTGGACTTTCAGCAGTGAAAATTAAACCACACTGAACTGAACTAAATTGAACTTTGACTCAGAAAACTGGACTGACACAGTTTTAATTTCAATTTACTAGAACTTCTATGTTAAGCAGCTTTGACACAATCTACATTGTAAAAGCGCTATAGAAATAAAAATGAATTGATTTAAACTTCCGTCAAACGTATGTTGAAGAACGTTTTCATGGTTTTGCAAAAATGTAGGCTGAGGAGCGTATTTTCAATGAGCCACAGTTGCAAAAAAAGGGATGCCATGTTTTTTTACTGACTGGTAAATAGTTTTTGTTTGTTTGTTTAAACCATAAAACAATACATTTTGTTAGATTTATCGAAAACCAATTTTCAGTTCTTCAATCAAATGTACTTCAAAACCTGTATAACTTTCTCTCTGCTGTGCAAAATATTTACAGTGACATGATGCTGACATGAGGAAATGCTGACAGAATTTTCATCTTTTATTTTTTTTTTTGTATCGCTTCGTTTAGATGTTTCACTGGACAACAAGTCAAAACTCCTGAGTAGGAAAATCATTTTCTGCAATGTTATCGAAATTGCCCAGTCATATAATACCACACACATCACAGTCTTGCAGAAATAAATGAAAGTAATACTCCAATGGCCAATATCCCTTAGAGTCTGCCAGCAGTTCTGAATCATAAGCAAGTTTGTCGCCGTATAGTTTCCATCCCGCTGTAAATTTATGTAACGCTACTGGCTTGTTTTGTGGCAGACAGATTGCTCTTAGCATCTGTGTGAATTATTTGTTTGCTCTTTCGTTTTTTTTTTGTTTTTGTTTTTTGGAGGGTTAGACTTGTTAAAAAAAACTTCCTTCACCTTTGTCACTGCAAATAATGTGACATCTGTGGCACCGCATGAAACGCATACAGTGATTGAATTAATTATCATCCATTAATTAATTAATGCTGGAAAAAAAGCATCACATAGCTGACACTCCAAAAAAACTTGTGGCTTAATATGGAACAACGCTAATATTATAAACTGTGACAGCTTCTCTGAATTAACTTGAAAGCTATTAATAACTGCATATATGATCTATCTATCGCAGCCGTAATTGTTTGTTTACATGCCACATTATAATAACATTGGAGTCCATTAGCATAGGAATTGCTCTGGAGATGCAGGCCTCAATGGTGAAAGATCTCAGAGAGAGAAATTCATTCCAGGGTGGTTTCAACCCACAGTCGGGTCAAATATGGATTTTATTTCTGTATTTTACTTTCATTTATTTTTGGGGAAATTGAATTGAATAATAGAATAAATCTAGAATAAATGTAAAAAATAAAAATGTAATAATTTTAATTCTAGAATTAAAAGCTTTTGAGTTTGACATATTTATTATAAAATAATAATAATAATAATAATTATTATTATTGTGATCATTATTATTATTATTGTGATTATTAGAGGCTAAATTATTTTATTCTTATTGATTATTGATTGAATGATTTATTTAGTTTTTTTATTATTAAAATGATTAATTATTAATTAAAATAATAATTCTAGAATTAATGTAAAAAAATAAAATTATAAAAATTATAATTCTAGAGTTAAAAGCTTTTGAGTTCGACCTATTAAGTATAAAACAATAATAATAATAATAATAATTATTATTATTATTATTATTGTGATTTTTAGAGGCTAACGTTTTTATAGCAATTTATTTTATTCTTATTGAATTGGATCGGATGATTTATTTACTTTTTTATTTCTAATTAAATGTATTAAATAAAATATTAATAAAAGATTAATATTATTAATTAATTATTAAAATCTGCGTATTCAAACTTGGGTGTAAATCTATCTATCCCAGCTGTAATTATTTGTTTACATCCCACATTAAAATAACCCTGGAGTCTATTAGCATAGGAATTGCTCTGGAGAAGCAGGTCTAAATGCTGAAAGACCTGTGAGAGCGTGATTCATTCATTAGGAATCTTTCCAGGGTCTCGACAGCATTGATCGCTGCTTTCATCTCTGCGCCCTCGACACACACACGCACTCTCTTCACCTCCTCGTTCTGCAGCAGTGACGCACTGCTCTCCATCCGCCACTGCTCTATTCCCTTCACGTCTCCCATCCAGATATCGATCAGGGGCCAATATGTTACTTTCATTTCCCTCTACACGTGCTGCAGCTGGAGGAAATGCCTAATGTCATCAAAGCACTCCATTAAGTTGAAAAGAGGAGGAGGAGTTGGAGAGAGCCCAACCTGACAGACGGCTTCCGACGCTGAGCCCGAAGCCAAATCGTTCTGCTTGTGAGGGATCGCCTATGATGCTGTTTTATGGGAGACCGGATGAAATTTGTGACATGTTTTTTTGTTGTTAAAACTTGATTGTGAGTGTACGTATAAACTTACAGTGAACAATATTGAAAATTATTACATGAAAAACTCTGGGTTCTTTTAATCCAAATTTCAGTCAAGCATGGACAAACTCATCAACTGTTGTAAATTTTTAAGTTTGTTTAAATTAAAACATTAACCCAGTGGGTTTTTTTTTTAAGCATTTCTTTTTCTTTTCATCTGTGTTATTATTTCATATATTTTTTGAAAAGAATTCATAATTCTTGTGTGATTAAAAATACAAATAATTTTAAAAGTTATAAATAAAAGAAATTAAGTCTTTCAAAAAATTGTTTTAATTTATAGTACAAATAAACTATATTAAAAATGCCACAGAGTGCATTGATTCATTAAATCAAGTTGTTCTCTGATATCTACATACTGTAGAAGAAACACTGTGGTTTAGGTAAGTTCAAAAATTCTCCAGGAAGGATTTTATATGCTCATTTATCACAAGTGGAATTACCCATAGAATGAAAAGCTCAGTTTTGACCATATTTGGAATGGTTTTGAGTATTAATGAGCTTAAACTTTTCAAAATAAGAGTCACAGGTACATAGTAAGTTTAATTCAAGCTTTGATCAATTTAAAATAAGGCAAAAAATAATCATTGTTGTAATATTACTAGGAAGTGTTGTGACCAATCAAATGGAGCATAATGCAGTGTGCAACCTAATAGTCAGGTTTGTTTCGATTGGCCTGTTTTTCACTGGAATTTTACATTCGCAAGATTTACATTTTACGAGGAAATAAGGGTGTTTGAGGCTCAAGTTGTTCCATTTACATGTACTGAGCTCTTAGTTTTGCCTGAATATATAGATGTTTATTCTATGGCACCTTTAAAATGAACATTTCTCCTTTCATTTTCTTCTTTAATTTTTTTTTTTCAAATGATTCAAACCATTGCACTTTTATTTTGACATTTTGCTAGCAAATGAATATTATATATATTTCATTATAACATATTATTCCTACAACTGCCATATAAATATTTAACATTTAAAGCAGGGGTGCCCAAACTCGGTCCTGGGGGGCTGGTGTCCTGCATAGTTTAGCTCCAACTTTCTTCAACACACCTGCCTGGAAGTTTCTAGTATACCTATAGCTTGATTAGCTGGTTCAGGTGTGTTTAATTGGGGTTGGAACTAAAATATGCAGGACACCAGCCCTCCAGGACCGAGTTTGGACAGCCCTGATTTAAAGGTTCAGAGATGATTCTAATCAAATCTCCACCGATTTCCACTGTAAAACAACAACCACACTGGAATGCAACATGTTCTTTTGGACGCCTGCAGCTTATGCCCTAAGCTATCTACCAGTTTTATTTCAATTGACTGTTCCTCCTTGGTGCAACACGTGTTTTGAAACAGATTTTCTGCTCCTGCAATAGTCCGTCGGCTGGTCAAACAACAGGTTGTGCGCTCAAATGGCACAATGCCTTGCAAAACAAAACAACGCTGACATTAACTCTGGCATTTTAGCAGGCACGCACGCTCGTGTCTAGTATCTGAGCAGCCCTATTATCTGACAAAACAGCAAGCACAAATATAACTTTA
Source organism: Danio jaintianensis (assembly GCA_903798115.1). Lineage (NCBI taxonomy): Eukaryota > Metazoa > Chordata > Actinopteri > Cypriniformes > Danionidae > Danio > Danio jaintianensis. Next base: position 10,886,652 of record CAIGQV010017532.1, read on the forward strand.
GCATACAGCAGAATTGAGCCGTATATGTTGCATTTATTTGTCTTTTCTGACAGGCCTTGTCATGAGTAGCAGTGTATAAATGTGTTCACCTTTACCTGCCGCACCACAGATAGGGCCTGTACAGCATTAACATATAATTCAGCCAGATCTCTAGTGATGGATCAGTAGTGCTATGTAAATATGACCAGACAAGTCACTAACACTTCTCAAAGCTGTGAGGTTTTCCTTATATGTACAGCTGTCAGCAGGGGCTGTGATCAATAATTCAAATGTAGGGAATCAGACGTCCCTCTGGAGAGCCGCTGCATTCTCACAGGTGCGCCTTCATCTTTCATACTACCATTTTTAGTCCTCCTTTTCTCTCACTGGTTGATTAGAGCCACTACTGTCTGGGAATTGATATAAGGAGAAGATAAAATGCACACAATATTACAACTTTCAGGTGGTTCTTAGTACAATCACAGCACTTTCTAATGATGTGTCACTGAGTTTATAGCACGATCTGTTGCATTGGAAGCTCATTTTAGCACTTTTGTTGCTCATGTCTGAACTGGTATAATTTGATCTATCTATCTGTCTGTCTGTTCTTTCGTTCTTTTTTATCCTTCTATCATTCTTTCCTTCATTCTGTCATTCTATCATTATTTCTATCATTCTTTCTATGGTTCTTTCATTTTTTTCTCGTTCTTTCTATCATTCTATCGTTCTTTGATTCTTTTTATTGTTCTTTCATTCTTTCTATCTGTCGTTCTTTTGTTCTTTATATCTGTTGT
>CAIGQV010017532.1:10887434-10904242 GCA_903798115.1 Danio jaintianensis
TTCTATCATTCTTTCCTTCATTCTGTCATTCTATCATTATTTCTATCTTACTTTCTATGGTTCTTTCATTTTTTTCTATCATTTTTTTATCATTCTATCGTTCTTTCATTCTTTTTATTGTTCTTTCATTCTTTCTATCTGTCATTCTTTTGTTCTTTCTATCTATTGTTTTTTCATTCTTTCTATCTAACATTCCTTTGTTCTTTCTATCTAACATTCTTTATCTATTGGTATAATTTGATCTATCTATCTATATCTATCTATTTATCGTTCTTTCTATCTATTGGTATAATTTCTATTGGTATAATCTATCTGTCTATCGATCGATCTATGGTTCTTCGTTCTTTTATTCTTTTGTTTTTTCTGTCTACTGTTCTTTCATTCTATTGTTCTTTCTATTGTATTATCATTCTTTTTATCGTGATCTCTATCATTCTTTCTGTCATTCTTTCATATTTTTTAATCATTCTTTATCATTCTGTCGTTCTTTCGAGTGTTCTTTCATTCTTTGTCGTTCTTTTGTTATTTCTATCTATTGTTCTTTCCTTCTTTCTATCTATCATTCTTCTGTTCTTTCTATCTATCATTCTTCTGTTCTTTCTATCTATCATTCTTTTGTTTTTTATATCTATCATTCTTTCTATCTATCGTTCTATCTACCATTCTATCATTCTATCTATCGTTCTATCGGTCGCACTGTCTGTCTGTCCCTCTGGCTGGATCTCTTAGCATTGGTCATCTGTACTGGAAGTCATTGGTGGTGTTGGTTGAAGGCCAGTATGTGTGACAAGGAAACTAATATGATGTACAGACCTGAGGGAGACGGTAACCCAAGCATCTGTCATTCTCCAAATGCCCCTTCACTCCACAAGAATATTAAAAAGCATCTGGTTCAGCAAGGGATCATTTTCCCGTTTTCTGTTCCTATCAAGTATTTTTGAACCTTTTATAGAGGTCTCAACTCCTCATTTTAAAGTGCCTCTGCACTGTGTGTGTGCGTGTGTGTTTGAAAGGCTTCTTGTGTTGCCATTGTGTCTGTCGGATTTATTTCAGACAGATTTTGTAGCTTTAATCTGTGTTGTAAATCCGACCTTATCTTGTTGGCGTGCTCAGCAAAGCTGGAGATGAGGGCCTGGTACAGCTGTGATTGAAATCTGCATCAGATGAAGGACTTGCACCCTGCTTAAACCTGGTATTAAGATTTGTCTCTGATCTGATCACGAGCGCTGGAGCACCATTCTCCCATGATCAGATTTTGGGACTACATAAGAGACGTCAGTGTATAACAAAACTCAACTTTACAAGTACAAAATTTAAAGCCGTTTTACATATTTATGTTTTGATCTACTTTAAGGCTGAAGTTACTGTACATTTGCATTTGTACACTTGGCAGGCACTTTTACTCAAACGTACCAAATTCATTAGGCACCGATGCACTCCCTTGGAACCAAATCCAAGACGTTGGCATTGCTGGTCCCACACTTGACTATTTAAAGGTGCTCTATGTTGAAATTCAGAAAGCCTTGTTATAAGCAACACTGGTCTGGTGGCCGTTAAGTGAACATTTAGTGTATCTCTTGAGAGACTGGTTTTAATACTGAATGAATCAGCTTTTTAAATAAATCTCTTGAGCTAATCATTGAATGACTCACTCATCTTGGCTTCTCTTTTCATTACTGGATTGCATCAGTGTTTTTGAATAAATCTCTTAAGCACATGATTCAATGACTCAGTCATAAAAACTTCACTTGTTTAAAAATGGCATTTTTAAATAATTCTCTTGAGGAAATAATTCAGTGATTCTTTTAAAGACTTATAACACAGGATGAATCTTCCTGGTGTTGCAGTTGTTTTGATACTTGATAAATCAGTGTTTTGTCAGGCAATCTTATGAGTGATAGATTCAATGACTCATTCATGAAGAATTGTCTCATACAGAATGAATCAGTTTTTTTTTATATAGTTTTTGCAGACACAGAAAAGCAAGGAAACAGACAGACAAACCCATCATGAAACAATAATCTGTGCAAAATATTAAAATAAAGCATGAAACAAGGGAAAATGGCGACATACAAGACATATTTGACCTACAAAAAGACACAGCAATGGATGTAAAGAGAGAGAGAGAAAAAAACTTACAAATCTTCAGAAATTAAACAACACTATTGAGTCAGTTTTTTTTAAACAGATCTGTTGAGTGAGTAATTCAATCACAAATGCATTTTTAAACTGCTACTTGTCACCACTTCTCTGCGTAACAATTTAATCGATATTATCCTAATTTATAGAAGATTTTTCATTCTATTTTCATTATATTAGGAGTCCAGAAAGCATCTGAACAAAGCAGATGTTTGCACAAACTCTGCAATCCACTGGCATCATGTCACATCATCCTGAGCATTGTATGAGCATTCATTTCATTGTATAAACGCTTAATTTCATTTCATAGAAGGGAAGAGGGGCTCTTGAGAGTGCACCTCAACATCATATGCTTTTGATTTCCCCGACAAAATCAAGTACTGTTCTTCACATAAGATCAATCAGGCTTTCACAAACAACCTAGAGTTTCAGGTCTTGTTTTTTCGTTTCTTTAAGATGTATCATGATTATTACATGAATCATATAACCCCTTTAAGCTACAATACTGTGAGAAATAATAAGTTGCACCCTCAATCTGTATTTTCTAATGTTTTCCTGGCGCTTTTAATAAGGAATGCAGGAAGGATGACTTTATAGGTTCCATTGTCGGGTTAATGAGAACCTGCACATTGTTTTGCAGCCTTGATGTTTCAGTCAACCTCCAGCTTTCCACTGGGCGACTGAAATGTAATTAAGAATGGGAATGACTCATGGGTAAGTTGTCAGTCAAAGCAGATTAAGGTACAGCGTGTTTTTTACATTTATCTCCATTTCTGCTGTTCTTGCTTTTTTTATGTTTTTACGTACAAACACCAATCATTGAACATTGGACCGTAACACTGATAATTGCCCAGATTTACTGCACTTGACATTCAGCGAAAGTGGATTCGGTTGTGGCCTTGAGTGCAAGCGAGTTGAATGTTAAAGGCCGCCCTCTCACAGGCATATAGGGACTTACAAAGATGCATCTTGAGTACACAGTGAGATAAATCTTTGAGCATCAGTGTGAAAGAAGATGAGAAGATGGTCTGTTTAGAAATAATAATGAATGGCAAAGCAAGAAGCGACCAAATGGGAAGAGAAAGGCGATTCATCAGATGCTGGCTATCTCACATTTCATTACTGAGATGCCAGTCATTCTCTCTCTGTAATGCGCATACTGACAGCTGTAAGCTTTGGATAAGCAAAGGGCAGAGTAGGCACTTTTTTTCCCCTCAAAGAGAGGTGCTTGTGCTGAATGACATTAATAAATCACTCTTTGTCACCGCCACCTGATACCTACTGCATAACATTTCGTCGACAGATGCAGGAAAGCCTGTTTTCCTCAATTAAACACAGAGGACAGGGGTCGCCAGTCAGAGGACTAGCAGTCCAGATTCAAACCCATGATTGGTTCCAGGGGGCTTCGGTGGAATCTTTTATCATAAATTAAATATCATTTAAAAATTGCCAAGTTGTTTCTTCACATGGATAAACAGCATTTGAAGTGGAATGTATGTTTAATGTCAAGACAGCAGTACATCGTAGAGACACTTTTACAGTCATTTTTGTTTGTTCAGTTGCCATACAATTGGTGTAATTATTCTAAGATGCTTCAAAAATTTGTGGAAGTAATTATTAGAATTGTTTTAAGTAAGTAATCTCTTAGCAAATATTTATGATTGATCAGTTTTTAATTATGTATTATGGCTATGTTAATTCCCTAAGTATATTTAAAGTCATTTCAATCAAGTTATCTCATGATTGTAGATACACTAAATAATGGAATTTATTAGAAGTTTAGCAAAATGTTAATTTCTGCTTTTTGTTTTAAAATAATTTGAATAAATTACTTAATTACAACAATTATTTACTAAATTACAAATCTTTGCGTAATTACTACACTACCTGACAAAAGTTTTGTTGCCTATCCAAGTTTTAGGAACAACAATTAATAACTTGATTTGGTATCAGAAGTGGCTCATATGAAACGCGTATTTGACCAAAATAAAATATGATCATGCCTTGATTGTTAATTATTTAATTAGGACAGTAAGGTCTGACTTTGCTTAGACAAAAGTCTTGTCACTTAACAGAAATAATGTACAGTATAGAAAATAAAGTCATGATGCAGTGGAAAAAGAATTAATATTGTGTATGACTCCCATGAGCTTGGAGGACTGCATCCAGACATCTCTGCAATGACTCAAATAACTTATTAATAAAGTCATCTGCAATGGCAAAGAAAGCGTTCTTGCAGGACTTCCAGAGTTCATCAAGATTCTTTGGATTCATCTTCAATGCCTCCTCCTTCATCTGACCCCAGACATACTTAATAATGTTCATATCTGGTGACCGGGCTGGCCAATCCTGGAGCACCTTGACCTTCTTTGCTTTCAGGAACTTTGATGTGAAGGCTGAATTATGAGAAGGAGCGCTATCCTGATGAAGAATCTGCCCTCTCCTGTGGTTTGTAATGTAATAAGCAGCACAAAGGTCTTGATACCTCAGGCTGTTGATGTTGCCATCCACTCTGCAGATCTCTCGCAAACCCCCATACTGAATGTAACCCCAAACCATGATTTTTCCTTCACCAAACTTGACTGATTTCTGTGAGAATCTTGGGTCCAGTATTTGTGATGATTGCGATGCAGTTCAACAGATGATTTATCGGAAAGATCTACCTTCTGCCACTTTTCCAAATGATCAACTAGAAGTCAAGCTATTATTTGTTGCTCTTATGACTGGGATCGATGACAAGACTTTTGTCAGGTATTGTAGTTGAATCAGGTTTATTTTATGTAATCTCTAGTGCTAGCGATGACTCACATCAATGACTCACTCATAAAAACTGCATGATTCATTACTTTCATTTTCAATTATTCGTTACTTCCATTCATTTTTGAACAAATTTTGTTGAGCTAATGATTCGATGCATCATTGATTACGGCTTCACTTGTTTCTTTACTGGACAAATCAGCATTTTTGAAAATCCAGATCAAAACTCTCCATGACTACCTCTCTTCAGGACTATTCTTGCCTATACCCTTGAAATAGCAGAATCACTGTCATTTAGGAATCTGATTGTTTTTTTTTTTTAAGTGTTATTTTGGGATCTTGATTGATCGGACCTTTGCTGGGAATGAAATTTATACTCTGGATGTCTTGTACCTATTGAATACCCTTGAGGCCTTGTGAAAAATGCTGATTTTTGACATGTACTGCAGTTTTGCAGTGAAAAGCAATGTTTCAAGCTTAATTGTAAGTGCTCTGAATGTCAAAGTGCACTTCAATCAACTTCAAATGCACTTAAAATCAAACTCAATTTATAAATTAATGCTCCTCTATAGGGTGGAAGCCATATCTGTTTTGACGCCTTAGTGATTTCTACCTCACGCCTCGTCTTTTCTACGGTGGCAGGTGGAATTGAAATGTCAAACCCATGTGACCTTTCCCAAAGATCCCCTGTGTGGGTTTTTGACCCTTAAAGAGCAGCTTGGATCATTAGTATCCAGCTAAGCCCTCTGTAACATTTAGATTGCCCCGCATACTCAGTCAATCCCTTATGAGTTAGCAGTCATTCAGATCTGCAGGAAAAGTGGCCACACACTGTGGACTGGAATGTACAGGCCTGAAAAGCCCTTAACTAGATACATATATCCTTAGGAACCTACACATCAGAGCCATTGCTTTAAAAAGAGTTTCATGTGTAAATATTTCTTCAAAGTGCTCCATTTAAGTTCACCTCAGGCTTTAGTCCGTTTCTTCAATGGATTGTAATTTCTCATTTCTGCGTGTTACTGATCTTTACATCTGACATCTCTGTCTGATGTGCGATATACACATATTAATATAAATTCATACATCATTGTCATCGGCCTGATTTAGAAAATCTTGCTACTACGTCAAGAAGATTGTTTATAAATAAATTAGACAGTAGTTGTTATTAAATTCAGATTTGATTCAATGTTTAAAGCTATATCTTTCACGATGAATAAAAATAATAACTATAAATAATATTTACCTAAGTGTGTAAAAATGCTTTACCAAATGCTGTCAAATTTAACTTTAATTTGTTAACGAGTTTATAAATTTTTTCATGTCACATTCACATTTATTTTGTTCACTTGGAATTGCGAGACTTATTAATCAAAATATGAATAAGAATTATGTAATATATTTTAAAATACAATTTGTTAATATGAATATTATGCTTCATGATCATTAATCCATAATGCATAAGGCAAATATTAAAAACATCAGTACTGTTCCTATGTTTTTATATTCAACCATGTTGCATTTAATAGATCAAAAATAAAGTAAAGACTGTCTTTAATAATTAAAAATTGCATTTTATGAATCATTGTAATGAACTCATGTAATTCTATTAATGTGGAAATCAGTTGTGCTACTCACTATTTTTGTGGAAACTGTGTTGCGTTTTAAAGTTCCTTTTAACCTTAAAAAATGACTTGATATAACAGTCTTTTGTGACATTTACTAATGCTTTTATGTCCCTTTTGGTCAATTTAACACATTTAATGCTGAATAGAAAAAAAATGTTTCTTAAAAAAATATACATATATTGAACTTTCACATATATATATATTTTTTTTGTATTTAATTTTAAATGTTAGAACAATGACAGTATACGTTTTTACTGTAAAAATTGCTCTTTATATTGTATCATAGCAAGGGGTCCTTTTTAACAGAGATTTGGTCTCCGTGGCTTAGAAGAGATTGAAACTATTGAGCTAAAGCACCAAGCTAATATGTAATTGGTCTCAGACCAGCTTTTACTGCCATAATGAATTTGCTTGCATTCATCTTTCTCTCTGTGTGAAATCTAGAGACGTGGGAAGCCAATTTCAAAACTTTTGTACTTTTATACTTAACAGGAGCATCAAGAAAAAAAACTGAAGGAAAGGACTACCAGTGTATTGTGTTGTTTTTGATTAGTCCTCCGTCTCCCGTTGCTTAGAAGAGATTCAAGTTTCACAGTTTCCAGCCGATATTACAGAAAGCAGTCTATTGAAATATTTATGGTCACAGCTGACCTCACCTGAACAGATCCTGTGTTCAAAGACATTCTTTCCTCGCATTATTCTGACACGCCTCGTCACTCCCAACATTCCACACTCGATTCTCTGTTTGCTCTTCATTCTATTCATCAGCAACCAGAAGCCTTCTTGTCAAAAAGACAATGAGGAATAGGACTGCATTTAATATTTAAACCCCGCTTGTGTTATGAAAAAAATTAAGTGCCGAGTCGAGCCTCCCGAAACCCACTTGACTGATAGAATAATACCATATCTTTATTGCATATTCACCACAAGGCAGTTGTTGCAAGAAATTCAATTTGCTTAAACTCATGAAAGCAACTATTTATCAGATTTTGTGATGATTCGCCCAGGCCTGGAGCATCGCAGAGCTCCATTGACTCCTTTGGAAATCTGCAAACTGCCTACAAAGCATTTTTTACCCCCACCCCGGTCATGAATAAAACTACAATGGCCTTCAGTAGGGAAGTGGCTCTTTGAATCATCGCCTGCAGCATTGTCTTTTGACAGCTATTGTCATTCAAATTGATCGCGTATTTCATTTGGTGATACTTTGTCACCTTTGATAGTGAGCGTCCATCAGTTCATTATCATTATAATGATTCTTTAATGCACTTTATTTGACTGATTCATCATCACCTGCACAGAAGGATGAGAGTGAGTAATGAGTTTTCAGGACTTTTTGCATTAGTTTGTGTTTGATATTGGCGGAGGACGATGTCTGGGAGGTGGCGGTGAGGAGATCTTAGCGATTTTTCTTTAAAATGTTATTAGGGTAGATTTGCTGGCTCCAGAGCCATACAGATAAGTGTTAAACGGATAGTTCACCCATAAATGAACAATCTGTCATCATTTACTTATCCAGTGTCCTTTTTTTCTGTTGAACACAAAAGAAGTTATTTTGAAAAATGTTGGAAACCTGTAACCATTGACTTCCATAGTATTTAGCTTTCCTGCTATGGAAGTCAGTGGTTACGGTTTATAGCATCCTTCAAAATATCTTGTTTTGTGTTAAAGAGAAAAAGAAAATTCTTTAAGATTTGGAACCACTTGAGGATAAGCAAATGGTGAGTAAATTTTCATTTTTGGTTGAACTATCCTATTGCTCATACACTTCAGGTGGTTTTGTATTGTCATTTACATATACTAGTATATAATCGTATACAAGACCTTATGGCATATTAATGTTAAAAATGTTACAGCTGAATCACCCATCATGCACAATAATCAAACTTTGGATCATTAAATATTTAAATGTGGATTGGGATGTTTTTATTTTTCTATAACAATGAGTTTGGGTGTGAACAATAGATCAGCACCAAATCAGTTTTGCAAATCTTTTCCAAAGCTGTACAGTACTTTCCAAAGTAGCATAGATACTTCACAAAAAGGTTCCATTAGTTAATATATTTATAAACATTCGCTAATGAAAATAAAGTTGTTCATTGTTAGTTCCTGTAAATTCAAAGTGCATTAAGTTAGGGATAAAGTGCATACAGGTGCTATAGCAGAATAAAGCCTGACAGGCTTATCAGCAGCCTAACGCAAAGCGGAGGGCTGTTGTATAAACTGAAAGTCTTTATTCTGCAAAAACAACCGTCCTGGATTTACTTTGTCCCACTTATTATACGGCTACTTGCCACAAAACATAAAAATAACCATTGTTCTTAGTCGTAATAGTTTATTAATTCCTTAATTAAAGTCAAAGCTGACAGAAATGAAAACAGCTGATGGAATATACACTAACCTAAGTATTATTCAGTCACAAGATGGCGACAAACAGTCAAAAACGCAAAGCTGACATTAACAAAATTCTACAACGTATTATTCATTCACACGACAACACGTGACAGACAAGCAGATACATATGAATGTGGATGTAAGTACTCAGATTTGAATGTATTCACTGGTGGTCAAGGTGATTTGAAGTTCCTGGATGAGCCCGTGTTATTTAGCAGTTGTTATCTCGGGATAACATACCTTGGAATGTCGTGACTGACCAATCAGAATCGAGTATTCCAAACAGCCATGTTAACAAGCACAACCTTGAATTGAAATAATGCATTAGTAAAAGTTGAGTTATGATTAATAAATGCTGTACAAGTATTGCTCATTATTAGTTCATGTTAGTGAATAAATTACCTTAACTATTGGAAGCTTATTGTAAAGTAAGACTTTTTATAACAACATGCGTGTAGCAAATGTTGAAGAACAACATTGCCTTCAACTACTGATCTAAGGTCAGTTTGTTTTTTTTAATCACTAGTAACATTTAAGAGACTCTGATCCTAGACCAGCAGTTACAGGTTGTGTCCAAAATCTCACCACTCCCTACTACTGTATATAGTATGCATGTCCAAGTAGTGGGAGTATGTCCAAATTCACAGCATTGACAAAACAGTTGGCAAGACTTACCCAGATGGCCTACTACTTCATTTACACACTATACAGTAAATGAACTGCTCTAATATGCAGTAATCTTGCTCTGTTTATCGCTTTTGGGATTCTTCCCACCCCCTGCCTCCCTTTTCTGTGCCTGTTTCAAGCTGCTTAATTGCTGACCTTTGTATTCCATCTGCCCCTCGTGTGCATCGCATCATGGTGCTGTTTAATGATCTGAGAACAGACATTGGCCTTTCACACTGATCCACGACTGATTCCCTACCCGAATGCTAATCTCAGCTGTCGTTAAAGAAATCATGTCTCATCCCTGTTGACAACACTCATATTAATGTATGTTAGTATACCCATTTATCACAGTAATAGTTCATCATCTGGCAGATACTGTAAAGTACCCAGAGTACACCCACAGCAACATTCTTTTTCATTCATTTTCTTTTCGGCTTAGTCCCTTTATTAGTCTGGGGTCGCCACAGCGGAATGAACCGCCAACTTAACCAGCATATGTTTTACGCAGCGGATGTCCTTCTAGCTGCAACCCATCACTGGGAAACATCCATACACACTCATTCACACACATACACACGCATTCACACACATACACACGGCTTAGTCCATTTATTAATTCACCTATACTGCATGTCTTTGGACTTGTGGGGGAAACCGGAGCACCCAGAGGAAACCCACGCAAACATGGGGAGAACATGCAAACTCCACACAGAAACGCCAACTGACCCAGCCGAGGCTTGAACCAGTGACCTTCTTGCTGTGAGGCGAACGTGCTACCCACTGCGCCACTGTGCAGCCTACAGTCTTTTTCATTCATTCATTCATTCATTTTCTTTTCGGCTTAGTCCCTTTATTAATCTGGGGTCGCCACAGCGGAATGAACCACCAACTTATCCAGCATATGTTTTACGCAGCGGATGCCCTTCCAGCTGCAACCCATCACTGGGAAACATCCATACACACTCATTCACACACATACACTACGGACAATTTAGCTTACCCAATTCACCTATAGCGCATGTCTTTGGACTTGTGGGGGAAACCGGAGCACCCAGAGGAAACCCACGCCAACACGGGGAGAACATGCAAACTCCACACAAAAATGCAAACTGACCCAGCCGAGGCTCGAACCAGCGACCTTCTTGCTGTGAGGCGATTGTGCTACCCACTGCGCCACCGCGTCGCCTATTGTTCATTTTCATTCAGACAAAAAAATAAATAGGTTTTCCATTCAATAACATAAACTTGCCATTAAAAGTAATGCCATTAATAAATAATATTTATTTAGTAATATTTGTGCAAGATCTGCAATTCGGCTTTCCAGTCAAGTCAGCACATGTTTATTTGCCATCAAAGACAAAATTATTAGCATTATTTTTATTTTATATTTTATTTATTAAGTGTTAGCATATTTTTTTCTTTTTACATTTACCAAGTTGTGTTTAATGGAGAGAAGATTTTTTTCAACACACTTTTTAATAACTCATTCTTTGCCATGATGATAAAACTGTCAGGTTCTGTGTTTTCCTTTGCCCCAGTGTTCCATGTGCTTCTGTTGTTGTCATGTGATTCCTTTGTTCTGTTTCCCGCCGTTTCCTAATGTTCATTAGTTTCACCTGTGTTCCCCTCCTGTGTCCCATTAGCGTGTGTATATCTACCCTTTAGTCTGTCTCCGTCTTTGTCGAGTATTGTATTGCCACCACCTATTGTCCATGTTCCTGTGTCTCCGTCTTCCCGTGTCTCCAGTTTCCAGTGAGTGTTTATTAATAAATCTTCGTGTTTGCTAAATTCCGTGTTTCGTGCCTTTGTGAATAAGCAACCGTGACAAAAACATTCTACTACCTATTTTCCAAGATACAGTATTAACCTTAAAGTGCAATTTAAGGGCTTAACTAGGTTGACTAGCAAAGTCCAATTAATTTGAAAAGGTATTGGACAACAGTGATTTGTTCTGAGCTAATCCAAAAAAAAATATATTAAAGGTAGGGCTGCACGATATTGGAAAAATGTAACATTGCGATATTTTGTGATTTCTATTGTGATATTAATACAATGTCACCAGATGACTTGAATATCTCTATTTGTAAAGAATTGATCATTTTAGGTTGATTGGGATGATTCTGTAGGGGAGTGCATCCGCATAAAATATAATAAACAATCTACAAGCATAGATAAATACAATAAAGAAAAAGATCAAAAATTAAATAAACAGTGTTTTATTGTTTTCCGAGGAGTCTAACAGTATTCAGGTATATGGTAATTGAATAATTAAATATAAAAGAATAATTCAATAAAATTTGTTTTTAAAGTAACAAACGGAACAATTTCTTAGGCCTGAATGCTTTTAAAATCCTCATACTGTCCTCGATAACACATGCAAATGATCAATTATAATCTAGACTTAACATTGCAGATCCTGCAATGTGACTATTGCGAATGATCACATTGCGATATTGATGCTGAAATGATATATTGTGTAGCCTTTATTAAAGGGTTAATAAAATTAGCTGAGCATTTTTTTTTATTTCAGTCACACTAAAAGAAATAAGACTTGAAAAGCCTGTTGCTTTCTATTAGAAATACACTTCAATTTCCATTATAAAGCAGCTCTTATGTGTGTGTTGGAAAAATGCTTTTCTTACTTCGATTTTTTTTGTCTTGCTTTTAGTCCAAATATCAATAAATTCTCAAATCAAGAAGCATTTTCTAGACAAGCAAAAAATATTGTCTTGTTTTAAGAAATAATATGCCAAAATTAAGTGAGTTTTTTTCTTAAAACAAGCTCAATAATCTGCCAATGGGGTAAGCAACATAATCTTATGTCAAAATGAAAAACAACACTATTTTGTTTCATTTCTATTTGGACTAGAAACAAAGTAAGAAAAGCATTTTTTGCAGTGTTGATGGGCTGAACATAGAAATAGAACTAGAGAAGATTTCAAATATTAAAGAAAGCGGGGCTTCAGAGCCACACCCACCTAATCACCATGAACAATTGGAAGTTTGAGGGCATTTACGTTTACCAACCCAAGCAAACTCCTCCAGAAAGCGGTTTTGAAATCAAACTAAAACAAACTAGTATCTTTCTGATGAATGTATGTATCATTGACTGACTTTTATCTGTCTGTGACGGATGTGTCAGGTCTGTGATGAGGCGAGGAGTGTGTCTGCCGAAAGCCTGTGCTCTGGGCAGTGGATTGGTGGAGTATCTGACAGTATCCACACACACACACACACACACACACATACATGCAGTGACAGTCAATCACGCAGCCCTTCAAGCATGGTCTTGGGCTTAATGTGCAGTGAACGCAGTGCCTATTGATTTCCTCTGTTGTCCGTGACTATAAATACCGATTAATAAACAACATTTTTCCAGCCGTTGGCAACATCCTGTCCACGGGGACAGAACTCAGACCGAGTTTCTGAGGGATGAGAGAGATGATGGAGACAGGGCTTGAGCTTTTGATCACTTACACCCATCAGGACACTGAACACAGACCTGAAGGGTTTCATGTTTCGTCAGAATGGTTTTTTATGTCAGTCACAAACCAGGCAGGAAGTAGACTGATGCAGAAGGAAAATTTATGCGTGAGGTTTCAAAATGTTCACAGTCAGAACTCGTTGACACACACACACGCACACACACACACACACAAAGAGAGATAGTAAGGTAATTGTTATTTATTTTTAATGCTGTCTTTTTGAAAATTTTGTTTATCAATCAATATAAAAAATATATACCTCAAAAATAAAAACAAATTACAATGGGTATCCTTATATCCTTATATATCATGATAAATTTATCCTTCATATATTTTTTAAACATAATTATAGTAAATGTTTCTATTCAATTAGAATTTATAATATATTACAATGTACTTATTTTAAGTTGTACAAATATTTCGTGGTATTCATTCATTTATTCATTTTCCTACGGCTTAGTCTCTTTATTCATCTGGGGTCGCCACAGCGGAATGAACCGCCAACTTATCCAGCATATGTTTTACACAGCGGATGCCCTTCCAGCTGCAACCCAGTACTGGGAAACATCCATACACACTCATTCACACACATACACTACGGCCAATTTTAGTTTATCCAATTCACCTATACTGCATGTCTTTGTACTGTGGGGGAAACCGGAGCACCCGGAGGAAACCCACGCGAACACAGGGAGAACATGCAAACTCCACACAGAAATGCCAACTGACCCAGCCGGAACTCGAACCAATGGCCTTCTTGCTGTGAGGCGACAGTGCCTATTTCATGATATTACAGTTGTTACTGTATTTTATGAAGAGACTTTCGTTATTTTGATGTACATTCACTTCTGCTTGGGAAAAAGTGAATTTTTTCACCACTGCTTTTTTTCCATTCAGTTTTCTGTTTGAAATTACATTTGTACACGTTATTTCTCTAAGGATTAGTTTATCATGCACAGGTGAAGCTCATTCACACGCTAAAATAAGATTTATAATATTAACTCTACATTTATTCTTAGGGAAATTAATTTGCTTGTTTGCTGAATCTGGCCTTAAGGATTTTACTGTTGCAGACCAAACAGAAAAAGACCCTCTACAACATGGATTTTTTAAGGTTTCTGAACCCACGCAATATCCTTCCGTATTCCATCAATGCCAAAAAAAAAACCTCTCTTCGTTGGAGGGCCTAACTTTCAGGCTGCCTCAAGCTTTTCTCCTTCCATAAGTTTTTCCGACCCTTCTCCCTTTTACCACAACTCCTAATCACAGAGAAGATTGTTTCGATTCATCAATGCCATCTGCAGCATAGCCGTGCTAATGATTCTCTGTAACTGCTGGGTAATGCATCTAAGTGAGAAAATCTCTTTTTTTGTACCGTCAGCATTCCTCTGCTCTGAATTTGAATGAGGTCTACTAGTTCATGTTTATTTCTGAGTGGCCAGATTTGAGGTGGGCGTGTCCTGAGTCTGACTGACATGATGTGGGCGTGTCTTTATGGCTGAGCGACCTGAGGTTTCAGCCTCTGAGTAACATGAGATGGGTGTGTCCTAAATCTGAGAGACATGACATGGGTGTGGCGGCGCGGTGGCACAGTGGTTAGCACAGCAAGATGGTCGCTGGTTCGAGTCCCAGCTGAGCCAGTTGGCATTTCTGTGTGGAGTTTGCATGTTCGCCCCCGGTTCGCGTGGGTTTCCTCCAGGTGCTCTGGTTTCCCCCACAGTCCAAAGACATGCAGGATAGGTGTATTTGAATAAACTAAATTGTCTGTGGTGTATGAGTGTGTGTGTGAATGAGTGTGTATGGGCGTTTCCTAATACTGGATTGCAGCTGGAAGGGCATTCGCTGCATAAAACGTATGCTGAAATAGTTGTCGGTTCATTCCGCTGTGGCGACCTCTGAAATAGAGACTAAGCCGAAGGAAAATGAATAAATGAATGAATGACATGGCCGTGTAATACTACATCTGAGAGATACAAGGGGGCATGCTCTTATTTTGAGAGACATAGGTGAGTGTCTCCTAAGTCTGTCTACACACAGGGGCAGTCGTGGCCTGGTGGTTAGAGTGTTGGACTCGTGATCCGAAGGTTGCTGGTTCGATACTCGGTACCAGCGGGAATTGGGGGTGGGGGGAGTGAATGACCAGCACTCTCCACCACCCTCAATACCACGACTGAGGTGAGTCCCTTGAGCAAGGCACCGTTCCCCCCAACTGCTCCCCGGGCGCCGCAGCATGGCTGCCCACTGCTCCGGGTGTGTGTTCACGGTATGTGTGTGTTCACTAACTGTGTGTGTGCGCACTTGGATGGGTTAAATGCAGAGCACAAATTCCAAGTATGGGACACCATACTTGGCCACACTACACTTCACTTCACTTCACTTTAGATCTGATTTTGGACCTAGTTGGCATTCAACAACAAATGAGGAGCATGGCTTGTTTTGACTTTATGAACTGACTTTATGTCCTAAAATCCTCAATTGTGTGGTGCCCTTATGAATATTTTACGGCTTCCAATTCAACCAGGGCTTAGTTCAGACAAAAAACATGTTCATGTGATTTAGGACATGGCCACCTCATGTCTGCCAGTCAAAGGAGTAGGCTCATGTGGTGGGCGTGTCCTCATTGACAATACTAATTTTATTATGGCTTAAGTATTTTTGACTCTTGGTTATGAAATCTAAGTAGATTTTTTTTCTAATGTGATGGATTTTCAGTGCAGTTATTGGACACAGTCCATTCCAGCATCTTAGTTTCAATTTGCAACAGTCAGAAATGTAAAATGTTTTTATTTACTTAGTTAGGAAAACACGGTATTTAGCATTTACAAATCTGAAACCACACTGGCACTAATGCACATTTAATTGGCTTTTCTCAAAATTAAATGTTCAGAAGAGCCAGTTTGTGGATATGCAATAGTGAATACTTAATGTAGGGAGGAAGGTAAAAATGAAGCACAAATCACTGCTGGTTTTTTTTATTCCATAAAAGTTTATGCATTTGCATATGCCCTGCATATTTTCCTTTTACCATATAGTAAACATTTTAAATTATACTGCTGTTTGTTTGTCTGTTTGTTTCAATGATAGATAGCTTAAAATGGAATTGGTGCATGCAGTAAGTGTTCCATATACTGTGACTCATTTCTTAAATATTAAAGCATCTAGACCCACCAACATGCAAGAACAATTCCTTTGTTTATTCTTTAATTATGTGAGAATTTTCACATTGTCCTTTTTCTTTTCAATCTACTTAGTGATGATTAATAATGCAGTGTGTTTTCTCATTCAACAGCAGCTTTAACAGAGGAACAACAACTGTCACGTTCCGTAATGAAATGCAGAGGGAGTTTAGCATTAGCAAAGAGCTGAAGAATGGGATATATGCAGCTTTAGTTTTATCCAAATAAACTAGGCATACATGTTTAATCCATCTTGCTCACTATTGGCTTAAAGTCATTTTACATATATAATGCACAAACAAATACAGAGTCTGGCATTATCAAGCTCCTCCCACTTCACAGAGGTATTTTGAGCCAGGTCAGCATGTCGCTGCTCCAGACATCTTGAGTGATATGTTGTGTTGACAGGTATTGCATTAATAAGGAAGTGCTGGGGCGTCTCGAGACACATTGATTGACAATATGCTGCCTCCAAGTCTGGCCAAGTTGACCTCTTGCCCACCTAGGAAAAATTGACCTGTGTGTGTGTGTGTGTGTGTGTGTGTGTGTGTGTGTGTGTG
>CAIGQV010017532.1:10913650-10927243 GCA_903798115.1 Danio jaintianensis
TGAGTGAGTGAGTGAGTGAGTGAGTGAGTGAGTGAGTGAGTGAGTGAGTGAGTGAGTGAGTGAGTGAGTGAGTGAGACAGTCAGTAAGTGATGGAGTGGGTAACAGTGAGTGAGTAAGCAAGTAAGGGTGTGAAATGGTGAGGGAGTGAGTGAGACATTGAGTGAATGAGACAGTCAGTCAGTGATGGAGTGAGTGAGGGAGGGTGTGAGATGGTGAGTGAGTGAGCTGCTATGTTCAGCAGCTCTGAAATGTTACTCAGACACAAACACAAAGTAATTCAGCCAGACCGCAGCTCCATATGGCAGTTCAGTCAATACAGTTATATTATATACTAATAGAAGTGTATTAGGTTAGGGGTCAGTAAATCTCTCTATGCACCATGACCCAGTCTTGTCTTTACTTTCTTCTCAAACAGGTAGCTATTATGGTAATAACTGTTCATTCTCTTCATTTATTTAATAGCCTCGGTTCACCAAAAATGATTAAGTCTTGAATAATGTGCTTCACTTTAAATCTGCATCTTATTATGTATAACTCATGCACAAAGCATTATTTGATTTCCATTATTTGAACTTCAGTACAATAAGTTAAAATAAAAATCCTATTTCAGTGCCATCAATATGCATTAAATGGTTCATCTGGCCTTGTCATTCCATTAGTAACCTGGCAGAGTTCAAATTTGTGAAGAACCTTTTAGA
This sequence comes from Danio jaintianensis, assembly GCA_903798115.1. Lineage (NCBI taxonomy): Eukaryota > Metazoa > Chordata > Actinopteri > Cypriniformes > Danionidae > Danio > Danio jaintianensis. The sequence continues at coordinate 10,914,350 of CAIGQV010017532.1, forward strand.
GACGGGACATTTTCAGTTCATAATGAAGGTTTACGGTCAATACCACATAACCAAAAGCGTCTGCAGAACTGGGGAGGCATAAAAAGCTGAAATTTGATTTCATTCATAGCCATTGACCCACTCCTGAAAATGATGTCATGACACAACGGGGATATTATTGACTCAGCCAGGCTGAAAACCTATTGCTTTATAGACCCCTCTCGGCTACAGGGTTTCCACACATTTTAAAAAACGATTTCCATGATTCATCCAGTTGTTTCAGTCTGTGTTTTAAAAAGTCATTGTAGTCTGAAAGAACAATGTTTAACCGATGTAATATTCGAAAGGTTGACACTGAATTATTTTTAGTTACTTTTCAAAACTGTATTAATATCCATGGGTTTCTAGGCCTGTAGATCAGATTTTAAAATTCTCTTTTTTTCCCCCAGACAGGACACTTACTCCATTTTAGGAGTTTTACTTAAAAAAATAATTGTGGTTAAAAAAAAAAAAGGAAAGAAATAGTTGATGATTATTTTTTTCTTAACAAATTTTTAGGTTAGGTGATTTTAATTATTATTATTATTATTATTAATATTATTATTAATATCATTATAAAAATTGAGTAACCCCATTTTTAGTTTTACACAAAAAATTATAATTTCATTTAAATTGTTAAATTATTAAACTATAAATTTCAGTAAATATTTAATATATAATTTAAAATAATTGTATATATTTTTATTATTATTATTATTATTATTATTATTATTATTGTAAAAAAAACAACTTGTAGTTGATCAAATATTATGATGGCAATATAATAATAACTGTAATAATAATAAGACTTGTCAGAAAATGTCATCAAGAAATAAATATAGTTTTTCTTTTTTTTAAAAAACAAATACTGATTTTACATTTCATTCCCTTCCAGAATAAAGTGTATTATTATTCTCTTATTTAATTATTATTTTACCACAGACTCTAATTATTTAATTTAAGTGTCATATAGCATGTAACAAGTGTCTTCTTAAGCACTGTGTGACTTCTTAATGACCCTTGCTCTGGTTATACAAAATACTACACAGGATGAGTTCCAGCATCCAGAAAGAGGTAAAAAAAAAAAAAAAAAGGAAATCTGTAGTGTCACATATCCGAGAGCAAAAGTTGTCACATTAGGATCTGTGTAAGCATAAGCAGGTACAGAGAGAGTGAAGAAAAGGGCACTCGAAAAGACTTCAATTAGCGCCATAAGTTGAGCTGTGCAGTCGGCCATGAAGCCTGAGCCACGAGAGAACAGCCAGTGCCGAGATGCTACCTGTTAAAGGATGAACGCCGTCTGACATAATGATGTGGAAAATGACAAGCACTTTTTCTTATATCCTGTCAAAGCCTGCTGTAATTGACACACAATGCACACAATTCCTCACGGAAGTGATATAGCGGTACTTTCAGGTGATCCAAAGGTGCGTTCGATGACAAAGGAGCCATTTATTTATGATGTTCCCAGTATGGGCTGTTGAAAGATCGGCACGCCGCCCTTGTTCTGTCCTCACAGGTAGACACGAATATCCCTCGTGGCTTCAGAGAAGCGTAAGACGGAGGATGATGATTGATGGTGGTTGCAAATCTCAACGTTCTCTCGTCCTCATCAAAGCAACATTGTTAGCTTCTCTCGTTCCTTTCAAATCCAAGAGAAGAAAAATCATGATTCAGTGTGTTGTTCCCTGCACTGTACATGAAATTGCTACCTGTCACTTTCAATGCACATTGATTATGGCTATAGCGTGGGCTGCGGACGGAGGGTGATTATTCCTCTTTAAAAGGCATCGGGTGGATGTGGCGCTTCTGCGTGGTGCGTGTCACTGTTTCAGAGTTAATTACAGATGCGCAGTAATAGCTGTGAGATGCTTGGTGACTCACGAGTCCCTCCGACACAATCCACACGCCTCGCTTGTGGGAGGCCTGCACTTTGCCACCCTCGGCCACTTACTAAGGCGAAAATGTCAAAGCTCTCCGTTATCTGGGATCTGATGAATTGTGAACAGGTTTGAAGAAAAGCGTCCTCTTTTGTCTTGCAGATCCATCAGTCCACCACCGGCAGAAGACAGTGGTTTCTGATCTCACTTTCCAGACAGGCATGTCCAGCTTGATGGACTTCGGGACTCCAGATTCTACACTCGACAAAGGTAAGATCGCTAAATGATAAATAGGCTCATATGTAATGTTGATGCGGTTGAAATAATTAAATGATAGTTTGGGATGGCATGGTGTATTGGCAGTAATGAGTATCCGTCTATGTATTGTAGCCTGGAAATGTTGTGTTATGTTGAAATAATTAATTGATAACTTGCAGGGTTGCCACGCTTTTTTTTTGAACAGCGGATTTAAGTACTTTCTAAAGCAGCATTATTTTTAAATCAAGCACCTTTGTTATTCATGTCCCAGCATATGTAGCACCATGAAAGTCCTTACTGTACTTAACATTTCACTTACACAAATTGACCGTTTTAAACAGTCATGTTTAAAGACCTTTAATCAAATTTGTTGAATTTAATACTGGCAATATTCAAATGCGGAAAATTCTGAAATATTGATCAAATGTGCATTATTTGTCAGTGTTCATGTACAAGACTTAAATGTAAGATTTTTCATTTAAGAATTTCTCAGTTTGGAGTACAATTCTTGAAATAAAACCATGAACAAATTTTATTTCAAATTTAATTCAAACACTTTCAAGTAACTATGTTTGTTTTTAAGAGCTTTCCAGGCCTTGAACCCATATGTCTGAAATTCATGTACTTTCAAGAAACGTGGGAATTCTGAACTTGGGATGGCATGGTATATTTTCAGCCATATGAGTTTCTGTCAATATATTGTAGATATTGGCCTGAAAGGAAAAAAGGTTACTGTATTAAAGCTGATAAGTAGATTATTTCTGATAGTTCAGCCACTTCAGATGCATGGCCATGAGGTGCGTTTTGATTGGTGTCTTCCACATGACGGATAAACTTTTCAAGAGTTTATGCTTGGGGGAAAGGTTTATGTTTGGCAGTAGGGGTGGGCGGTATTACAATAATTATATGTCACGGTATAAGTAATTTTATTTCACGGTAACGATATGAATATAGTTATTTAAATAGGTAAATCAACAAAAGGATTATAATAAATAAAAGTTTTTTTCTTTTATTTGGACCTTGTTAAATATAGTATTATATACTATAAATACATTTATAGCATATATATATACAGTAAATATATAGTCTATATATAGATTTTCAAACTCGTTAGTCTGAGCTGATGTTGATATCTTTTTTGTTTTTGAGAAGTGCTCATTTATAGAGGGATATTGTACTTGGAGTTATTCTATATTCACATTCACAGTTTCAAGACGGTAATACAAAACAGTTTTTCTAAATCACAGGTAAAAGTTCAACTCAGATTGCTGACCTGATCTTACTATGAGCGATCCAGTCAGTTCCATGAGCAGCTTCTTGCTCAGTTACACTGCATTGAGTTAGCCACACTCACTTGTTTACATGTCACAGTACACACATAATTTTTATTTTTTTAATTATTGACAATTTATCCCGCGGTAATGATATATACCATCCTACCGTCCAGCCCTAGTTGGCAGTATATGAGATTTCACTGTGGGAAAAAAAAAGACATCAGAATTGCTATTTGGAAATTATTTCGGGAAAACAATCTGTATTTGTTTACCTGTTGTTTTTGTAGTCAGGATCCGAAAATTCATACCAAAAGTGATACTTATCAGCCTACTACAGTATGTACTGTATGTAACTCAATTCAACTAATATGCATAAAAACCAGTATACTTTGGCTTATAAGTGTACACTATAAAGGTGTAGTCATACTAACAAAAATTGTAGTAACGTTTTACATGTTAAACCCAAACTCTTACAGAATTTTGTGGTTAAAAAATTTAATTCAGATCAAGCAAACTCTGTGAGATTTTAAGGAGCTTTTAGGTATTATGTGACATCATTGCAGTACACATACAAACGCCCACTTTAAAGTTGCTTATGTGCATTTAGTTAATTGCTAAACTTGTTTGTGCATCGTTGTTTCAGCAACTCATGTCTCTCCTAGTGAGTCAACATGTAACTCACTCTGTAAGCATGCATGCTCACACACACAACATCTCTTCAACTGGTGCAATTGATCAACACTGCCTGTTTTCTGAGTAAAAGAGCTTTCACAGTCTGTAAACAACCCGAAAATAGAGAAGTAGCATGACAGAACGAGTAGAGGCCACTCTGAGTGGAAATGTAAATTTGTTCTCACCCAGCTAACAAAAATACATGACTGTTATGAAATTTAATCTGAGGGCCAAACTTTTGTTTTTCCAGCATAACTCGTTTACAGTACAGTTTGCGACTGGGAAAAAATGCGGTTGTGTTGTGATGAACATCATGAACATCATGGATTGATAGTTGTGTGTTGGTAGTCAATTGGTAATCTTTATGGGGTTTTTTAAATGTATTTTTCTGTGGGTGTACATCAAGTAGCAATCTAATTTGTTCTCATTTGCGCAAACTTATTTAAAGGCTATTCCAGCAGAAATGAGCCAAAAAAGATAATATTTTCTTAAAAATATATGTATTAGCATTTACAATATTAACAAGGTGGCACGGTGGCTCAGTGGTTAGCACTGTCCCCTCACAGCAAGAAGGTCGCTGGTTTGAGTCCCGGCTGGGCCAGTTGGCATTTCTGTGTGGAGTTTGCATGTTCTCCTTGTGTTCGCGTGGGTTTCCTCCAGGAGCTCCGGTGTTCCCTACAGTCCAAAGAAATGCAATATAAGTGAGTTGGATCAACTACATTGCCCGTAGTGTATGAGTGCGTGTGTGAATGTGAGAGTGTATGGAAGTTTCCCAGTATTGGGTTGTGATAGGAAGGGCATCAAATCGATCAGCATTTTTAACATGGTTTTTAATGACGTCGCTGGGATGTTTTGATCTTTTGTCCTTTACTTGGTACATCAAGTTTTTATGGCCCATACTGTGTGATATGCTGTTTAAATTTAAGTGTATAAGTTTTGTCATGTTCACCAGCAATCAAGGACTTCAGAGATCGCTGGTGAACTACATATCATAACGAACTACATTTCCCAGCATTCCGTCACACACACCCGGTCTTCACTTACACTGATCACTTCCGCAGCTGCAGCCCGTTCACCACAGTAATTGTTTGGAATATAAATATACCCTGCACCCGTCTTGTCTTTGCCCTGTTGTTATATGTCTTCTTGTTTCCGTTGGTTTTGATGGTATGGTTTTTGCTCATGTTATGTTTTAGTCCCGGTCTTAGTTTATTGTTTTGTTATTTGTTATTTTGTTACTTTGTTTTTCCCTGATGTCCTGTTTTTGCACGATGTCTCATCAATAAAATGCACATGGATCCTACCTTTTGTCCCGTCTGCAATACCTCCCGGTAACGTGACAGAACGACAGAGCCTCCTGAATCAAAGCCTCCTGACTCACTGGGGTTCGGTGAACCGCCAGTACCTCCTGAACCAAAGCCTTCTGACCCACTGGGGTTCGGTGAACCGCCAGTACCTTCTGAACCAAAGCCTCCTGATCCGCTGGGGTTCGGTGAACCGCCAGTACCTCCTGAATCAAAGCCTCCTGACTCACTGGGGTTCGGTGAACCGCCAGTATGTCCTGAACCAAAGCCTCCTGATCCGCTGGGGTTCGGTGAACCGCCAGTACGTCCTGAACCTAAACCCCCAGACATACCACAGCTTCATGATCCAGATCCGCCTGAATTTCATGCTCCAGGTCCTCCACAGCGTCATGCTCCAGATCCGCCTAAATTCCATGCTCCAGGTCCTCCACAGCTTCATACTCCAGATCCGCCTGAATTCCATGCTCCAGGTCCTCCACAGCTTCATACTCCAGATCCGCCTGAATTCCATGCTCCAGGTCCTCCGCAGCTTCATGCTCCAGATCCACCTGAGTTCCATGCTCCAGGTCCCCCACAGCTTCATGCTCTAGATCCCCCTGAATTCCATGCTCCAGGTCCTCCACAGCTTCATGCTCCAGATCCGCCGGAGTTCCACGCTCCAGGTCCGCCACAGTTCCTTGTTCCACAGTTTTTGTATTTCTTGTTCCTGTCTAGTCACTGTGTTATGTGCCAGTTTGTTTTAGTGTTTTGTTTTGGACCCTCCATGCCCTCCCCCTGTTCCGCCTCCGCTTCACCTCCCTCCGGGAATATTCTGTCGCGTCTGGAATCCGCTCCTTAGGAGGGGGGTACTGTCATGTTCACCAGCGATCAAGGACTTCAGAGATCGCTGGTGAACTACATATCATAACAAACTACATTTCCCAGCATTCCGTCACACACACACCCGATCTTCACTTACACTGATCACTTCCGCAGCTGCAGCCCGTTCACCACAGTAATTGTTTGGAATATAAATATACCCTGCACCCGTCTTGTCTTTGCCCTGTCGTTATATGTCTTGTTTCCGTTGGTTTTGATGGTATGGTTTTTGCTCATGTTATGTTTTAGTCCCGGTCTTAGTTTATTGTTTTGTTATTTTGTTTTTCCCTGATGTCCTGTTTTTGCACGATGTCTCATCAATAAACTGCACATGGATTCTACCTTTTGTCCCGTCTGCAATACCTCCCGGTAACGTGACAGTTTAATTCAGAGGCCCAAACAGAGCAAAAATATGCATTTTGTTGGAGTTATTTATATGACAATATCAATTTATTAAAATCTAAAAAGAAATAAAAACTGTATGTTTTCACTGTAAAAAGACAGAGAAAATTCCAAATGGCATCAATTCAAAAACAAGTACTGACACTGGTCGAGGATAAAATCTCTTTAAATGGAGTGTATGCTTAAATGCTTGTGTATTTGACTGTCCAACATACACTAAAATACACGTAAAAAATGAGTATTGTCTAAGCTCAAGCACGATGTTGTGTTGCTTAGCGCTCATTTCCCGTAGGCCGCGAACATGCAGAGCTCTTGTAATTCATCAAGCTCTGAAAGGCATATAAAACAGCCATTGTCCTGTAGATTTTCAGCTTCTTCATGTATTTGTAAAGAGCAAAGTGTCTGCAACTAAAGAAATGCACTTCTACAAATTGCGAGAGAGTCATCTTGCGAGAAAACAAAAAAGCTTTGTCTGATTTGTATAATGTCACCCGGGGAGGCGTCATTATGAAGTGTATTGATCAAACTGGGAATTGAAGAGAATTGTCAAAGTCTTATTCTAGACATCCCATTTTCCGCACATAATGACGCCTGTTACCCTCTATTGCCTTTCCTCCGGAGTGCTGTCCTCCTGAATCATAATCTTTATGTCTTTATCAAAGCCAGCATCACAAAGAAGTCAAACTACCCTCTTAGGATGATAGAGGGTCTTCATTTTAACCAGTACCAGGAATTATATTCGACTACACTCAGGCTGATTGTGAACACGGCATGCTAATGTATTGACAAATATCTACGATAATCATTAGTATTGACTTTAAACTAATATATATATATATAATAATAATATGTGCAGTCTGCTTTTTTATTATTCTGATTATTCTATTCTTGTATTGTGTTATGTTTATTTCTGGTTTGGTCTTGCCATGGTCATTACTGCTGCATGAGTTTCTTTTTGTTTTTTGCTTTTCATTAATGTTATATTTGCATGTTCATTTCCTTTGTTCCATTCTATTTCATTATGCTCTGTTCATTTCTGAATCGTTCTGTTTTGTTTTTGCTGTTCGTTTCTGTTCTTTCCATTTTATTTGGTTTTGTTCTGATGATTTTTTTGCTTACTTTTCTTTGTTTAGATATGTTGTGCTCAATTCTATTCTGATTTGTCATTTTCTCTTCTATTTTGTTCTAATAGCTCATTTACATTTTAATCGATCTCTCATTCTTTGTTTTGCTCTGTTCTATTTTCTATTATGATTTTCTTTGTTTAGTTTCTGTTCTGTGCATTTCTGTTCAGTTTTGGTCTTTTGTTCTTATATTACAAAAAATTAGTAAAAGTTTGTTCATTTCTGTTAAGCTCTTCATTATTGTTCATATTGTTCATTCCTGTTCTGTGCATTTTCAGTTGTCTTCATTTCTGTTCTATATTATATTACTTCATTTATATTATATTACTGTCATTTCTGCTATATTCAATTTATATTTTCTTTAGTTCTCTTCTAATCTGTTTAGTTTTGTTGTTTTAATTATTTCTATTCTATTTTATTCCTCTTTATTTTGGCTTAATCCCTAATTTATTGGGGGTCGCCACAGCGGAATGAACCGCCAATTACTCTGGCATATGTTTTATATGACGGATGCTCTTCAAGCCATAACCCACTACTGAAAGTACAACTTGTGAACTGGTGATTTCTGTTATTTTCTCTTGCCATGTTCTGTTCTTTTCACTTCTGTTCATTTCTGTTTTGTCTTGTTCTGTTCTATTCAGTTTTTGATATCATTCATTCATTTTCCTTGGGCTTAGTCCCTTTATTCATCAGGGGTCGCCACAGCAGAATTAACTGCCAACTTATCCAGCATATGTTTTACACAGCGGATGCCCTTCCAGCTGCAACCCAGTACTGGGAAACATCCATACACACTCATTCACACTCATACATTATGGCCAATTTAGTTTATTTAATTCACCTATACCGCATGTCTTTGGACTGTCAGGGAAACCAGAGGAAACATGGGGAGAACATGCAAACTCCACACAGAAATGCCAACTGACCCAGCCAGGGCTCGAACCATTGACTTTCTTGCTGTGAGGCGACAGTGCCATTGAGCCACTGTGTCGCCAGTTTTTAATATGTTATATTCATTTCTGTTCTGCTTTATTTATTTCTATTTAGCTTTGCTCTGTTCTTATCTATTCTGGTCTGTTCATTCCAGTTCTTTATATTCTGTTTTGTACAGTTAAATTCCCTTCTGTTTATGTTGTGTTCATTTCTTTTCCAATTTATTTCAATTATGTTTATTTTTCTACTTTATTCTAACAAACGGTTTTTGGACATAATAATACTGTGTTGCTTGTATTGATAGACCATGATATATACAGTTGAAGTCAGAGTTATTAGCCCCCCTGAATTAAATTTTTCCCCAATTTCTGTTTAATGGAAAGAAGATTTTTTTAGATAGAATATAGAACACATTTCTAAACATAATAGTTTTAATAACTCATTTCTAATAACTGATTTCTTTTGTCTTTGCCCTGATGACAGTACATAATATTTTACTAGATATTTTTCAAGATGCTAGTATTCAGCTTAAAGTGCAATTTAAAGGCTTAACTAGGTTAATTAGGCAAGTTGGGGTAATTAGGCAAGTCATTGTATAACAGTGGCTTGTTCTGTAGACAATCGGAAAAAAATATTGCTTTATAATATTGAACTTAAAATGGTTTTTAAAAAAATTAAAAGTGCTTTTATTCTAGCCGAAATAAAACAAATAAGACTTTCTCCAGAAGAAAAAATATTATAGGAAATACTGTGAAAAATTCTTTGCTCAACCAGAATGATTAATCAGCCATTACTTTCCATCATTTTCAGATAACTGGCTGATAATATCCCCGGCTTTCAATCAGTTTAACAGCTTTTGTATGTCTTATTTGACAGTATTGTTCTATCAGTATCATGCTATTTTCTGACACTATCAATATACTATGGCACTGTCCATCAATTTTCTCTTTCTCTGCTGATTTTATTATCTTTTTTCCTGTTTCTCTTCTATTCCCATGTGTTGTTCGTTTCACCCTGTGTGAAAAGCATTATTGATGTTGTGCTTGCTGTCAGTACTTCATTACTCCCAGCCGAGCCTTAAATTGTTTTGAAAGATAACGCTCACTCTGCCAGGCAACTGTATCTATGCAGTCGAAAAATAAAAGGAAGCAGGCAGCCATATTAGAGCAGCTTTAATGTACTAAATTTATTATTTTCAGCCTTGTGCGCTCACCTGTGCAGCACAACAACTCGAAAAATACACTCTGCGGGTGGACAAATGTACATTTAATCAACATGCCAGAGGTCTTGAGCAGATATAAAGGCAAGACACTGCAGATACTTCCCCAGTTGATTAATTATATTAAGAATTGCAAGATATAAAAAATGTATTACACTTTTTTTAAATGCTGTTTTAATATGCAAATGAGGAATTCTTTAATTGAAAGTTTATTTATAGTGCAAAAATGGAAACATTGGATGAAGTCTTTCTTTCTTTTATTTATTTATTCATTCATTCATTCATTCATTCATTTATTTATTTATTGACATTTGAGTCAAAGATATTTGGAGTGAATTCTGGGAATATTTTTATTCTAATTCAGAAAACAAACTGAACAATATATACATTAGGGCTGCACGATTCTGGCTAAAATGAGAATCACAATTTTTTTTGCTTAAAATCAAGATCATGATTTTCTCACAATTCTGTTGATGTAAAATAAAGGTTAATATGAGTAGGCTATTATTATTGTTTTTTCTCAAACATATGGTAAAACAATAATAATAATAATAATAATAATATTAGGCCTATGAACAAACAGTGCATCATCTCCCGTGTGATTTCGTGACCGCGAATACGTCATTACATGAGGACAGAAATGACATTTTTAGGTAAATTATACCTTATAAATATAGTATGTGACTCTTTCATCACCATTTGGAGGTGTCCATGTTGCTGAGCAACATATAAAACAATGTGAAAACTTGTGCATTTATGCTTCTCTCCTGACCTTGAAAATATAATTGGCTGAATTGTAGAAATGATGGATTAAGATCGTGTGGGGGGTAGAATCGAGATCGCGAACTTTTTTCGATTAATCGTACAGCCCTAATATACATACTATATTTTTTAAATATCTAATCGAAATCTACAGTCACAAATGAATAAAGAGTTTCTCCACTCCGTTTGCACACTTTCTTATCAACACTCCATGTTTCTGGAAAACATTGAAATTCTTAGTGTGTTTCACAGATGAGTGGGCTTGACAAACCACCTGTAAGACCCATAAAAAACTAATTAGACTTGTCATAGCATTTACAGTATATACTGCTACTCTCAGATAATTTAAAGTGCTTCATTTATCCTCACTTGTAAGATGCTTTGAATAAAAGCATTAGTCTGTTTATGACATTAGTTTATGACATTACATTAGTTAGGTATATGAGCAGCTAGTGTTTTTTCTCCTATACCGATAAACTTCCGGTGAAAGGTTAATGTGACTATTTTCAATTTCCTACAGTTCCTTTTACAGCATTGATGTTGTAATGTAATTAAAATATAATTTGTTAAACAGACTTAAGCATTCATTTAGTTGTTGAAGTGTAAAACGAGGTGAAAAGCCGTTCAAATGCAAGCCCCGTCAGAAGCAGACGAACACAGAAACTCCACTTAAAACACTGTGGTAAATAAATTTTAAAATTATGGACATGGCATGGAAAAATGGAATTTAATGCAGTGCTTCTTGTACATTCTGAAGCTCACTTTATATCAATCAGGCAGCGAAGATCATTGATTTTTAAAGATAATAGACCTTAAACGCCATACAGTTCACCGTCACGCTTGAACTGGGTTACTGAAAATAAAAGGTCCTTCTGCATATACCCTATTACAACACTTTGAGAAAATCCAAAAATTGACAGGTGCATGAAACAAACCTGCAGTGTCTTGTCTTCAAGACAGTCACTCATTCATTACACAATGCTTCAGAGTATCATTTTGAGTCGTTTTTTTCATGAACCTTTAAGCAGCAGGCAGTCTGAACTCAGCACCAGCATAGTGGTTTTTAAGAGCGAGTGATAAAAGGAGAGATGAGTCAGTGTTGTGATCCTCAGAGCCCTCGAGTCGTCCAGTTCGGCTGAGACAGAGAGAGGGCCCCGATCCACCCGTGGCTCCATTAGCTCTGTGAGGAAGAGGACACTCATCCAGCCCTTTATCTGACAATACGTCTCACCGATTCCTGCATCCCTGAATTATGGGATGTGGAGGGAGAATGACGGTGGGCTGAAGTGGACTTTTATAGTTCTAGAAAGAGGTTTGGGAAGGCAGGTAATGATGTCACAGGTGATGACTCATCTTAAAGGGAAAGTTCGGTTTAAATTCAAATTGGTAACACTATACATTCGATAATGTCTCATTTCACTCCAAAAAAATGTTTTTTTGCTGCTGTTCAAACTAATATAAATGAGCCGAATCCAATTTTTGGGTGGACAATTGAATTGTTTTATGTTCAATCCACTTACATTCGTAAAAACTTAACTTAATCGAGTTATGTTGGGACACCATGAAGGAATTCTGTGGAACCTAACATTTTTTACAGTGTTGGTAAAGGGATCGTTAAGGCAAAAATGAAAATTCTTTTCTCATTTACTCACCCTCCACGTTTCAAACCTGTTTGAGTTTCTTTCTAAAGTTGAACAAAAAAGAAGATATTTTAATATATATTATAACTAAAAATAAAACAATTAAGGAAACAAACTAAAACTAAACTGAAATGTACAGGAAATTTTAACATTAAATTAAAAACAAATTTCAAAATGCTAAATTATAATAACCTTGTGTCCAACTACTGTCCAATCAAAATACTGTGAAATGTTTAAAAAAGGAAAAGAAGAATAAACACTCTTAGTAAAGTGACAGAACAATAATATTTCAGTGAACTCCACTTAACATTCCAGTACAGAGTGTCTTGTTTCCACCATTAGATGGAGCTGCGGGGCCTCAGATGACACACACGCGCACACACACACCTGCTTCTCACCTGATCAGAGTAGCTGTTTGTCTCCTCCTACCAGCCAATCAATGTACCTGCTCAAAAAAACAATGTCACTTCCTGTTTGAACTCTCTGCACTCTCTGCTTAAGGCCTGAAAGTGTTTATGTTTGCGTGTGTGTGTGTGTGTGTGTGTGTGTG
>CAIGQV010017532.1:10932243-11106035 GCA_903798115.1 Danio jaintianensis
GGGGGCTAATAATTCTGACTTCAACTATATATATAATGGATATTATATAATTCCATCCACATTCTGTTTTAGAAATATATTTTTTTAAGCCTCATAGTTGCAAAATTACTATGGAAGTCATATTATCTTGCCTAAAAAAACGTGTCACCAGCAATCTTTCTGCATAGCTTGAGACTTGTAATGCATTTTCAGTGCATGCTTTTTGGCACTGGTTTTATCATAGTATAGCAGCCTTCACCGCCTACCTTTTAATAATGCCTCTATCACAGCTCTGATTTGAAAATGTCATTTGACATGGGTGCTATTTTTGATATAAGCTCTTGTGTAGGTCTTAAAGGAAACGCTGAGGGTTGATTTTCTTCGCTATATGGGCCGGCATATTTGGGTCATGCTGGGGTTTTATGTGGAGTACGCAAATATTTCATCCGGATTAATAAAACTGTCTTGGAAATCTGCATTTGACTTGACGTATTAGTAACTGGCTCATTTAGCATTTTTGGCAGTGGTTGGAGCTGATATTTAGTGTTTCTGACAAGCTTCTCGGGCTGCACGGTGGCACAGTGGGTAGCACGTTCGCCTCACAGCAAGAAGGTCGCTGGTTCGAGCCTCGGCTGGGTCAGTTGGCGTTTCTGTGTGGAGGTTGCATGTTCTCCCCGTGTTCGTGTGGGTTTCCTCCGGGTGCTCCGGTTTCCCCCACAAGTCCAAAGACATGCGCTATAGGTAAATTGGGTAAGCTAAATTGTCCATAGTGTATGTGTGTGAATGAGTTTTCACTTACATTTATTCATTTAGCAGATGTTCTTTTTCAAAACAACTTACAAATGAGTTGGACACAGAGACACAGACGAAATTTTTGATTAAAAAAAAAGCAATTGAAACAGCAGAAAGATAATAGTAGTCTGTTGTGTTTTGTCATCTGAAGTAGATGTGTGTTTAGGTTTTAGTTGAAAATATGTAAATTGTGAAGTTTATTGTTGCTACTTTATTATATTGCAGACATGCTATTTTCCAGGAAAAGATAGTTGTTGGAGTTAGCAGGATGAAGAGATTGATGGATAAGGCTGCTGTTTTTGTGTTGTTTTTATGGCCATCATAGATTATTTTTATGCTGAAATGCCTGGTAAATAAGATATAGACTCTATTATTATTATAATTAAGCTTTTTTTTCCCTGATAGCTATCATTATACCACATTATACAATGTCACATTATACAACATGATCTATAAATGTAATAATCATTTACATTTGTTTAAATTTATAATTAACCATTTTTAAGGCATAAATTATTTTTAGTAATATATTAAAAAGTAATGCATAAATCTTAATCTCTATAAAATCAAAACTTAAATATGACTTATATAGACACGTTTTAAATAATAATAATAATAATTAAACTACTACTACTAATAAATATATAATAACATTTCAAATGAAAACAGAAAAGGTAAAAAATAAAAACAAATTTATGCTGTTAATGAAAACTTCAATGGTTATTTAATATCTAAATAATACAACGAAAACGAGATTTTAAAACATAGTGAATGTTTGATATCTTTTATTAAATTTATAATTGTTATAAAATTATTTATAATTTTTAAACTATTGATGCTTGATCTCTGTTTCAATGTACATTCAAAAATGATGAAAAGCACATTAAAAATGTAGTAGAGGTGGTAAAATTATATCCTGTCATACCACTTTGATCATAGGAAAACATAGGCATTTTAAAATAATGTTTCCATAATTATTGCAATACATATGATTATTATCTATTAGTTTCTTTAATGATACCTTGCTGATAACAATTACAATCAGATTTTTCCTTATTCTATACAATGACATTTCCTCCATTGGTAAACGCTTAAATTTCATGTCAAATTTGGACAGAAATGCCCCCAAAAAAAGAGGTTAAGCTATTTAAGAACACTGGTGTGAATGTCAACATCCAAAATATAGCACATACAAGTCTTGTCAACTGGCCTGCTGTGTAGTAGAAAGTGGCATGCTAATTGATTCAGCTCTTTCAGTTTAGTACACAGGTGTGTTTTGTCATGCAGAGTGATTGACAGGAGTTCAGTGATCCTGAATGGCTAAATTCACTGCTATCAGAGTCTGCCTCTCTCGACCTCTGCTCTCCTCTCAAGCCTCAAACGAGAGCCGTGATTTGTGCTTCTGTAATTTGCTTCTCAGCCTAAGAGGCATTAGCAGCGTGATCCATCAGATGAGGAGTGGCCCTTATCATCAAGGCACCAACCTCTGTGCTCTCCTGCTGCAGCCCACAGAATCAGAGCCTTGGCCTGTGTGTGAATTATATCCATAATCAGAGTCCAACGGCTCACAAGAAGCCAGTTATGGGTCTGCGGGGATGCATAGATGCACCAGCAGCTGTCCTGCTTACGCCATCTATGCATGTCTTGCAGCGAAGACCCTGATTATATGAGTTCTCAAAAGCCAGGGTTTTTTTATAACTCTGTGTTAAGGTGCATTTTTAAGTATGGCATTAAAAACGAGTGACGGAAATGCCAAATTTTGAATAAAAACCCATTAATTAGCAAAAAAAAGTGATTATGCTTACTTAAGGTGGTTTTGGACTTCTGAGGTTAACAAAAGGTTAAAGGAACACTCCACCTTTTTTAATATAGGCTTATTTTACAACCCCTCTATAGTTAAATAGTTTAGCCATTCAGCCCATCTTAAGGTCTGAAGCACTTTTAGCTTAGCTTAGCATAGATCATTGAATCTGATTAGACCATTACCATCTCGCAGTTTTGATACTTTTCCTATTTAAGGCTGGACTCTTTTGAGTTACATCGTAAATAGGAAATAGGAAGATAATATAAACTCTTTTTTTTACATTTTTGAGTGAGATGCTAATGGTCTAGTCCAATTAAATTAACTGTTTAACTCTAGGGGAGTTGTAAAATTAGCATAATTAATTTGTATAATGGGAGATGGAAATGCATTTGACGAATAAACTCTGACTGCACAATTAATCAGAGGTGATTTTCATGTGCATTTTGTCAGTAAAGCTGGCTCTGTAATTGTCAGTAAATCTCCAGCAGCTGCTTTCAGATGGAGCAGCGTTTACTGCATAGAGCCATAGTTCACTGACAAGATGCATACAGTTTAATCAGTGCAGTCCTGAAATTGATAGCTGTAATTGACAGCTGTTTGTTGTGTTGCATATGATAGCATGTGAAAATACCATATTTAGCATAGCAATAGCATGTTTTTACTCACCTCATAACTTCAGTCTAGTGTTTGAAATAAATCATTATGTAAGATGATTCTGTAGTCGTGTGTTTATTAATCATGTTGAATCAATCAAAGCAGTTAAATCCTCTGCTCTCTTTGATTTCCCTTGTGTCTCTGTGGCGTATTTGCAGTTTACAGGCGAGAGCACCCTCTAGCTGTTAGAGGAGATTTACTAATGATCACAAAGCTGTGTTTCCCTGACAAGATGTGCATGAGAATTGCTGCAAACATTACACCCACACGACTCTATTATACCTGCATTGTTTACTGTTGCTTACTAGGTTACCAATACTACAGTCAGTCGCTCTTAACAACTTGATGTAAATGCACACAATTCACATTTGGGATTTATTTATTTTTTATCAATTTATTTATTTATTTATTTTTATTTATTTATTTTTTTCAAAAGATTTGCTTCACTTTAGAATGGAAACCCAGTTATATATGAAGTCTAAACTCTGAAAAAAATGGCTTGATTTAGCCAAAATTTGGGTAAAATAAAGATTAACCCAATGGTTGGGTTGAAAATGTAATTAACTGAACTGTTAGGTTGGTCAATATTTTACTATTTTGACTGAAACCATTTTTAGAGTGTATGCACTGTGTACCTTTTCCAGACTTGTTTTTCAACATGTTCATGTTTGCAACCATGTGTTAAAAAAGCTAGCAACATTTTAAAAAAACCCACTAAAGATATGTTAGCAATTCTAATTTATGCCAGCACATAGTTTAGTTATCTTCAACAGTCTTGTTTAGAAAACACATGCCTGAAAAATCCAGGTTCAGCAAAAGTTCAGTTGACAGTATTTGTGGCATAATGTTGATAAACCGTTTCTCATTTTCTCAATTAAGAGAAATGGGGCCATTTTTGGGGAGTACTTAAAAGCAGAAACATGAAGCTTATAATTCTGTTAAGGAGCTTGCATTAATCGGATACACTTTATTTTAAGGTGTCCTTGTTACCATGTAATTACAGATTTAAGTATCTAGTAATATTAATTAACATCATGTACCATATATAGAGTCAGGAATAGGATTTATTTAGCTTTATCCGGATGTAATTATGCATAATTGACTGCTATAACTACAAGTAAATGTAATGTGTAAAAAGGACACTGTAAAAAAAGCATGACCAATTGTTCTATTAAAACTAGAGTACCATTTGAGCTGTAAAGCTAAATTATTTCTACTATCAATTTAGGGATTATGGCAATTCAAAAAAAGCCCTACTGACTGACCAGCAACATCTAAGGCATGTTTTAAAGCATGTAATATCCTGGAATAAAGATTTACACTAACTGTAACACAACCTTCCTCAAGGACTGCTGCTCTTATACAGCACACTGTATGTGTGGGACTCACTGCTGCACCGCTTGTGAACTTGTGCTCTCAAAAAAATGTGGAATATAATGGATGAAGAAGAAGTATGTGATGAAACATTCCTTTGCATTGATCAAAATATCTCAAAGGGGAAAGACGAAATCAAAGTGAGCCTTAAGAGCGAGATTGAATAGGGTAGAATCGGAATAATCCGCTTTAATGATATTCTCTTTTGTGTTTTATCGGTTCACCTTCTGTGACTCACACAGGCTGCGAGCGAGAGGTTTTTTTCTGAACTCTCCACAGCATGCGGCTCACTCATGTTAATCAATGATTAAAACCACTGCAGCAACTGAAAGAAGAAAAAAAAAACTCCCAGAATGTAACCTCCGGGTTTTTAGAGCTCCTTAGACGGTCATTTCGGAGTCAGCATCAAAGCTAGTTTGGAAAGGCATTGTGGGAAAATGCCACAGACTCTGTGCCTATGTCTGGAGGAAATGTTGTGCAATTTTTTTTATTAATGGATTATTTGGATCTGCAGTCACAGTAAATCCTCAGCTGATTCATGTTTAATCCATGGTATTAAGCGTTTCTGTAGTACATTGTTTAATTAGTTAAACCTTTGTTATTCACACAGAGGGACTAAAGCATTTGGCCACCCTTCCAATGTTTTAGATAATAAATGTTGCTGCTGTTGTTGTTATTATTAGCATTTTTATTACACTGTAAAAAAAAAAAAAAAGCTGGGTTCCACACAATCAATTTGCGTTGGGACAACATTAAGGAATTAAGATAGCTCATTAGTTTGTACAAATTGAAGTGGATTGAACATAAAACAATTAAGTTGTCCCAAAAAAACCTCAAGAATTGTGTTGTTGGAGCTTATTTTAAATAAGTAGTTTGAACAAACAGCAAACGTCATTTTTTGAGTGTAGTATTAATGTGTTAAAACATATTAGTAATGTGTTAATACATTCTAGCAACATATTTAACACGCTATATAAAGATATATAGATAAGATATATGCACCTCAAGTTTAAATTGACAGCTTATTGTTATTATTATAATTAATATTATTTTATACTTTTTTTTATTTTATTAAATATGACTATAATTCTGTTAGACTCCATAGTGTTTCATATTTGGTTTATATAATAATTATAATAATAATAATAATAATACATTATATGTTTTAGTATTATACATACTCTGTTATTATGGGTGTATTTATAGAATATTTATATATTAAATTGTTCTTTGTGATTTGATATTCGCTCTAAACCATATCACATTCTCAAGCATTGTTAGAAAGGCACTGTCCAGCTGGTAACACTGCTTCATATTCTCACTAACACAGATTTTTAATTGCATTTGGCTGTTGGCAAGTGCTAATTTTAGGCTCTGTCTGCGCACTATTTGATACTTTTTTTGTTCATTATGCAAAATGAATATCTGGACCATTCCATAAATCCAGCCATCCCTTGAGACCTGGAAAGTGTGCCAGAGCTGAAAGCACCTTATACACCTGCAGGCTCTTCATCACTGACCTCAAATGACCCACTCTGGGTTACAAGTCGAATCAGGGCCACTGGGACCCCTTGAACTTCATTAAACTCTAACATGCAAAGATGCACTTTGTTTTTTGCACGACCGACCCAAGAATTGATTTCCCTTCCGCAAGTAAATCTTAGTTTTTCCTCTCCCACTACATTTTCTGTGATGAATTTCCTTTGAGGAGTTTTTTTCCACAGTTGCCTAAGGACCCGGTTGCGTGTACAGGTTGTTTGGGAGTCTCTAGGAGGCGGTTATACATCAGAACGAGTCTACAGATCCGTCGAAACATGTGTTCTGGAGTTCAGCCTTTTACAAAATGGTTTATCACAGAACTGCAGAACCGCAGGCCAAAAACTGTCAGATAAAGACTATCTGCGCAGTAGAAAATATCACTGCTGCTGCTGCAAGTTTATGTTGTCATGGTGTTATGTGGCTCCAGACAACGACGCCAATGTGATTGCCATTTTATTACTCTATTAAATTAAATCATTTTCCCATTATATGAATGATGTTAAAGTATTTGTTGCTTGAAGCTGGAATAACAGACTTGACGAAAAGAACCAAACATAAAGAATAGGCGCTTAAAGTCACCACACCACCACCCAAGTCCGTGGGAAAATTGTCAAGAGTTTACCGGTTCGTGGTGATAAAAAGGTTGGGAACCACTGCTTTAAAGGGATGGCTCAACCAAAAATGTAACATTTTCTCACCATTTAATCTACCTCACCTTGTTCGTAAATTAGTTTTTTTTCTCTGTTAAGCACAAATTGAAGATTGAAAAATGCTGTTAACCAATAGCCATTCCATACCCATCCATTGTACTTTAGAAGTCAATGGCTACTAGTTTTCGGTTTTCTTCAAAAGATCTGCTTTTGTGTTTACAGAAGAAAGGAACTTAGTGAAGGGTAAATACAGTAAATAATGACAAAACTGTATTTTTTGGATGAACCACCCCTTTAAAGGTATAAACAAATCTCTATATGCAGACTCATCTATACTCTTATGCTTTATTTCTGCTTTGATTTATCCACAAACTGAGGCTGTGGAGTGAAAAAGTTCATGGTTAGTTTGGCTTCTGAGATGATAAGTGAGAAAAAGAAATGACTCCAGTGTAAATCAATTGAACAGTGCATTTTGGGTGAGGCCTGTTTAAAGGCCTGATTGCTTTTGTGTATTTCAGCCTCAGTTCTCTCAGTTCTAAAAAAAAAAAATCCTACTACTTTGTCCTTTTATAAAGTTTTACTCGTCCTACAGTATGTGTGAAGACTTAACAGGCTTTTCAAACACAGACTTGAACTTTTATTTCAAGCTGGTCTTGACTAAAGCAGTATAATTTAATGTTGGCATTTGGATGCTGGATAGCACTTAGAATCAAAGGTGTGCAATATTTCACATCTACAGTAATGTTGTAATTTTCGTGATGTGAGAGCTGACATTATCAAATGTGTCAGTCACTTTGCAAAAACCAAACAAACAAAAAAAGACCAAGCGAGTCTAAAAGTATTGACTGTGTGAAGACGCTTATTGGACTTCAGTTAGAATGACAGTGATGTAAGAGAAAGCAAAATGAGGAGAAAGCAAAGTTAAGTGAAAGCAACAAGGTCCCTGTATGGATTTTTGCAAAAATTAAAAAAGTGAAGAAAAAATGTCTTTGTCAATATCACACACCCCTACTTGGATTTATTTTTAATTACGTAAATACTCTCTGCAATTCTTGATTTGACTGGTTAATTTGGTGGTCAGATATTTTCTGTCATCCACAGACATCAATCTGCTCATCTGGCTAACTCAGATTTGTGCCATGGATTTACATTCACTCATTTCTTAAAAAACAGCAGGCACAACCTCAGTAGTTATCGGTATAATGAAAATTACCTTCACTATTAATATTACTTTAATGTTGCAGTGCTCGGCGACACGGTGGCTCAGTGGTTAGCACTGTCGCCTCACAGCAAGAAGGTCGCTGGTTCGAGTCCCTGCTGCATCAGTTGGCATTTCTGTGTGGAGTTTGCATGTTCTCCCTTTGTTGGCATGGGTTTCCTCCGGGTGCTCCGGTTTCCCCCACAGTCCAAAGATATGCGCTATAGGTGAATTAAATAAACTAAATTGGTCATAGTGTATGAGTGTTAATGAGTGTGTATGGATGTTTCCCAGTACTGGGTTGCAGCTGGAAGGGCATCCGCTGTGTAAAACATATGCTGGATAAGTTGGCGGTTCATTCCGCTGTGACGACCCCTGATGAATAAAGGGTCTAAGCCAGGGATGTCCAAACTCAGTCCTCGAGGGCCGGTGTCCTGCATAGTTTAGCCCCAACTTCCTTCAACACACTGCCCTGGAAGTTTCTAGTATACCTAGAAAGAGCTTGATTAGCTGGTTCAGGTGTGTTTAATTGGGGTTGGAATTAAAATATGCAGGACACTGGCCCTCCAGGACCGAGTTTGGACACCCCTGGTCTAAGCCAAAGGAAAATTAATAAATGAATGTTGCAGTGCTTGCCTTGTTGGAAGGTTGATTGTTGTGTAAGTTTATAATAGACTTTTTAATCATTTTTATTTCTGTATTATAT
Organism: Danio jaintianensis; assembly: GCA_903798115.1. Taxonomy (NCBI): domain Eukaryota; kingdom Metazoa; phylum Chordata; class Actinopteri; order Cypriniformes; family Danionidae; genus Danio; species Danio jaintianensis. The sequence goes on from CAIGQV010017532.1 coordinate 10,940,940, forward strand.
CTACTACTGAATAAAATGTTTCTTATTTTCAGTTTTATTTTAATACTTTTTAGTACTGTTCTAACATAATATCGCCTTAAATATCAGCTCAATATTTGGACATGCAGAATCAGTTGCAGCTTATTGAATATTGATTGATTTGACTGAAATGTGAATGCATATCCCTGTGCAAACTGTCAGTCCTGGTCAAAGGTCTACGTGTTATTGGCTATTACGATAGTCATTTACCAGCTTTCCATCCTAATGTGAAGCAAATCTTTTTGAAGTTTGCAAAAAAAAATTCAAAATCCCAAATGCGATGTAGGTGTGTCTCCAAGTTTAGAGTGGCTGACTATAGTATTGGTAACCAACAGTAAACATGATAAAGTCATGTGGGTGTACTATTTGCTACGTCAGAGTTTATTCAGCAAATCCATTTCCATCTCCCATTCTTCACATGAACCCTTTTTTGCACAAGTCCAAAACGACCTAAAGTGAGCGTAAAAATGTTTTCGCAAATGAAGGCATTTTTGTTCAAAAATTGCTGCTTCCATCAATCGTTTCTCATGCAATACCTCAAAATGCACATTAACACAGGATAATGGAAGCCCATAATTTGGAAACTATAATTTGGACATTCAACATTTGATTTCTGACATTTGTTCAATGTGTCTACAACATCGATTTCTTTTCCAACCTCTTTTAACTCCTCAAGAAGTGTTTTGATCTGCTCATTTGTTTGCGTCTTAGAGACACTGTGCAAACACACTAAAGCTAAACCGAAAAGTGTCTTGTTTGTGTATTTCAGCATGTCAGAGATCCCTGTTGATTCAATCAATGACTAGTATGTTGTTCTTCTGCAGAGCGAGCCTTTGTTTATCCCACAAACCTTCAAACACTGACGCCAATGTGTGTTTGCAGCAAAAATCTGTGGTTTAACATGGCGGATCAGACCCTCTTGTGTAAATTGATGATTCACTCTCTCTGCGTTCTCAGCCCTAGAGTTTGGCAGAGATCATCCAAACTGCTGTTTGAGCACAGACGCTCCGAGTTCTCCTACAGAAACTGGTAGGAATCCAGAACTCTCAATCAGAGCAGGACAACAGCTGGACCCACTGCCCTAAATAACTTCAACAAATGAAGAAGCGGCTCTGGGCTCCAACACCACAGCCTGAAAGATGACACTTTCCAGGAAAACCAAGCTTCCTGTGCCATGTTGAAACCTGGTTTATAGTGGGCGCAGACGTTGACCAATGGTCTGTCCTGGTTTCGGTCTTATCAGTGGAGCTGCAGATGTTCACCTCTTCAGTAGCGGGCAGAAGAAATGCCAGGAGCACCTGGTAATATCTCGAATCCTCTCTGTCTCGCGTGTTCAGGATCGCTTTCAAACGTCCGCTATCAGGCTGCGGCATTAGCTGGCTGAAGTGATTTAATTGTCAGTTTTATCTGTAAGTGTTCTCATCGAGTGAGGTCATGTCACATTAAAGTGGAGGTGATGCACCAGCGGTGACTGCGCTCATGGCGGGATTAGCTTCGGTGGGCGCACACACACACACACACACACACACACACACACACACACCCTCAGCATGATGCAGTATACAAATTATTAATAAGCCTTGAGTATTGAAATGCTTTTTTAAATTAGACATATAGTTTTTCAAAATGTATTTAGTGTTCTTAGTATACAATATGTATTTGTGTTAATATTTAGATTTTTATTTGACTGTATTTAATAAATACTATAGAAAAATTTAGTATACTAAATGATATAGTGAAAAAAAAAATTTTTTTTAATTATTTTAGCACCATTAGATTGAATAGAGTTAAATGGCGCAATCAAGTTATATACTTGACTATACATTCATTCATTCATTTTTCTTCGGCTTAGTCCCTGGGGTCACCACAGCAAAGTGAAACGCCAACTATTCTGGTATATTTCATTGCCGGCAGCTAGCTCTCTGCAACTCTCACATGGTCGCCCACTGAAGCTAAGCAGGGCTGCGCCCGGTCAGTACCTGGATGGGAGACCACTTGGGAAAGCTAGGTTGCTGCCGGAAGTGGTGTTAGTGAGGCCAGCAGGGGGTGCTCAACCTGCGGTCTGTGGTGGTCCTTATGCCCCAGTATAGTGAAGGGGACTCTATACTGCTCAGTGAGCGCCGTCTTTCGGATGAGACGAGGTCCTGACTCTCTGTGGTCATTAAAAATCCCAGGATGTCCTTCGAAAAAGAGTAGGGGTTTAACCCCGGCATCCTGGCCAAATTTGCCCACTGGCCTCTGTCCATCATGGCCTCCTAACCATCCCCATACGACAATTGGCTTCATCACTCTGTCTCCTCTCCAACAATCAGCTGGTGTGTGGTGTGCGGTCTGGCGCAATATGGCTGCCGTCGCGTCATCCAGGTGGATGCTGCACACTGGTGGTGGATGAGGAGATTCCCCCCATTGTGTAAAGCGCTTTGAGTGTCTAGAAAAGCGCTATATAAATGTAAGGAATTATTATTATTATATGTTTACACAGCGGATGCCCTTCCAGTCGCAACCCACTGCTGGGAAACTTGAATATACAAAAAAAAAAAAATTATCTATATATCTACTTTATACTTACTTAGGCTATTTATTAAAATTAATTCAACAACATATTACTACCTACTTAGATGTGATTTGGATGTTTTTAGTGTTAGGGAAATCATTTCCATTTTCTTATTATTATATTTACAAATTGATCACATAAAAAGTCTTGAGTGTATATAATGAATTTAGTTTAAATATTTTTTATATGTTTATTTTTTCTTCTTTGGTAATGCCTTATGTATTCAGGACTCCAGCTGCCAAAAAAAGTTACAAAAACAATGCTATGCCCTGTGGGATGCATTTCACATTACCATGATTGCACTCGAAGCAAAATAGCTCATTAATTGCATTGATTTCTCTTGATAAGTGCTGTAGATTCATTTTATCCCAGTCGGCCTTTTATTGTCCGGGCTGCGATGTGGGTGCATTATAGTTTACAGTTAATTGAATCCTATTACTTGATAAGCTCCCTCGTTTCCCCTGAAAAAGATTGATGTCGCAGCTGTTGACTGGTAATGCAGAGCCCACCGAGTGAAGGCCTCGCTGCATTTATTCACTTTCTGCGCGTATCAGTACAGGCAGAGCCCACCTGACTGGCAGCTCCGCTAATTTGGTTTATTTTCCTGAATTTACGCCACATTAGACGGACAAGACTGGAAATGTTGACAACAGAAAGTCGCCACATGAGCTTTTGAAAAGTCCTTCAATCAGCTTTGCTCTGGTTTATAGCCACTCTCTCGGTGCGAGGTGGAGATATGGGTTGCTTTTTTATTTTTTTGTCATTCAAAGCAAAGTAGGCACCACTCTTCGGCTCATTAAAAGAGGCTCCGGAACATTTTTGTCCTCTCAACCTCCCGTCTCTCAATGCCTTAACAGTTTGGCTTGTGTATTTGTTGATATATTGCCAATTATCGCAGTTTCGCTGTTAAGTGCGCTCTTGTTGCTGTGCTTTCGCTCTCATTCCTAATGTGTCTGTTCTCTGACTCCCTTGACTCCATGAAAGAGCCTTGAAAATGCACAGAAATCGTCTCTCACCCCCTCCAGATCTGCCTTTTTATTGTGTGATCTGCTTCTCTGTGATTAAAAAAAAGGATGAAAGATGGCATTGTTTAAAAAATGTGAAATAACAGCCACTCTTTGTTTGTCCTAATTATACTGTTTCCTCTTAGCCTGCCGGCCACATTGAAGATAATGAAAATAAACTTAGAGCTACTTGTTCATAAGTGATTTCTCTGACTCTTGCAGTGTTGCTGTTGTGGGAGGAGATGCCATATCATTTTGCCATTAGTTATATATATATATATTTCCTGAGAAATGGATAAAAATATTCATTTTCAAAAGGGGGTGTACTCATATATGCAAAGCACTATATACAGTTGCAATCAGAATTATTAAACCCCCTTTGAATTTTTTTCTTTTTTAAATATTTCCCAAATGATGTTTAACAGAGCAAGGAAATTTTCACAGTATGTCTGATAATATTTTTTCTTCTGGAGAAAGTCTTATTTGTTTTATTTTGGCTAGAATAAAAGCAATTTTAAATTTTTTAAAAACCATTTTAAGGTCAAAATTATTAGCCCCTTTAAGCTATATATTTTTTTAGATAGTCTACAGAACAAACCATCGTTATACAATAACTTGCCTAATTACCCTATCCTGCCTGGTTAACCAAATTAACCTAGTTAAGCCTTTAAATGTCACTTTAAGCTGTAAAGAAGTGTCTTGAAAAATATCTAGTAAAATATTATTTACTTTCATCATGGCAAGGATAAAATAAATCAGTTATTAGAAATGAGTTATTAAATCTATTATGCTTAGAAATGTGTTGAAAAAATCTTCTCTCCAAACAGAAATTGGGGAAAAAAATAAACAGGGGGGCTAATAATTCAGGGGGTTTAATAATTCTGATTGCAACTGTATATATAAATATTTTGGTGCATTTAAAGAAAAGAGTTTTATTAAAGTTATAATCATCAAAATAAGAGAATGGTCACCTAACATCTTTAGGAACAGAAAAATTATACATTTAAATTCAAACAGGTTATTGAAAACAATTTTTTTTACTAAATTTGATATTTTCTATGTTTCTCTTGATTTATCCTGTTTATTACTATTTAATTTAATATGTTTCCCCAACATATGAATTTGGGTGCACTAATTTTTGGACTCTGATCTTAAGTTATTTTGTTTGAACAGTTCTGGTTTTGGCTTTGGTGCTGACTAATCTACTGTATATACACAAATATAATATTTTAAAGCATCCTATAGAAAAATATTAATTTAAAAGGGAGATCTGTGAAGGGTGTACTCATTTATGCTTTTAATTTAATAGTTCTATAATTTTATATCAAAATAATAATATATTAATACTGGTGCGAACATAGAGATTTTTTATTAAATTAAATGAAACATTCAGCAACAGTTACTACAACTACTTAAAACATATTTGATTAATAATAAAATATACCATTGACTGAAGTAAGTCTTTGAAATGTATTTTGTCAGAGATAGTATTTATAATTTCTGCAATAGCTGTTATAAATGATAAGATATTTTATCTCTCGAATATTATAAATATAATGTCATATAAAATCATTGTTTATGTGTGTGTGTCTATTTATATGCATCTAAAATATATTTATTCACTGGTAAAAAATGCTGAGTTCCACACAATTCCTTCTTGTTGTCCCAACACAAATCGATTAAGTTAACTCAATCATTTTTACAAACTTAAGTGGATTGAACATAAACCAACTAAGTTGTCCCTAAAAACCCCTTAAGAATTGTGTTGTTTCTACTCATTTTAAATGAGTAGTTTAAACAAGGAGCAAAAGTAAGTTTTTGGGTGTTCTTAAAGAGAAGCTCTACATTAAATTAGAAATTTACAGGAGATATTGAGAAACTGACAGAATAAATGTTCTGATGCATCTAAGCTGAGAGCTCCATGTTCCTAAGTGTTTTGTTTTTTCTCTGTGTGTTTGTGCAGTGTTGCTGAGGGAGGAGGTGGCGCAGTTACAGGAGGAGGTGCATATCCTGCGGCAGATGAAGGACATGTTGAGTAAAGATCTGGAGGATTCTCACGGCGGCTGTTCGGCCGATACGCTCTCTGCCGCTGAGCTCAAGGTGCAGCTGGGGGAGAAGGAGCAGGAGCTGGAACGTGCCAAGGAGGCCTTACAAGGTCTGAAGCCCAATCACAAAGCCAATATTGCAGGATTACTGGAGAAATCCCTCTTGTGTGCTGTTCAAGCGCTTCAGCCTCCCTAGACGCATCAATACTGCCTGAGTTTACCCAAAATCATTGTTTCAGTAATGGGGATGGGTCACAGCACTCGCCTGAGTCAGCACTGCCAGTTACACAATGATGCTTTTATATGGAAAGGTTTGGCATCTTTTTGAAAGAAGCCTCTCATGGTCACATTTTTAAAATGACACGACAACGATTTAGCCGAAAACAGAAAAGTTTTTCCCTTGCACACACAACAACGTTTTCAAAACAATCTGCAAAATATCCACAAAAATGCTTTATTAGGTATGCCAGGCCAAAATTAGTTAGTAAACATTATCTATTGACCTTATTCTGCATTGTGGTAGTGCATGCTTTTCTGTGATTGTTTTACAATTAATTTGACTATGGGGGAAATGACTAGGAATAATAAACAGTCAAACTACTTGGTCTACAAACAAGCTTGTTTCTGGAAATATATAACAATAAAAATAATATAATAATAAAATACAAGTTTACAACATCAAGCAGCATAACAAGCTGTTTTTACAGCTAAAAATCAATAGAAGTGAACGAGACCAGAAGTCTCGAGCCAATAAGGTTTACATGGCTGCAATCGTGAAAGCATAAGTGAAAGAATAAGTTCAATGGGGAAGTGATGACATATCTGCGGCCGCTTAGCACTGGTGTGTATGTTGAATTTGCCATGTGTAGTCTATTATGCATCTCTCCTTTTGGTTGTGATGTGAAGTAAATCCACACCTTGCTGATAAAGCATTAGTTAACACTTAAAAAACAGCAACACTTCCACGTGCTCTGCCATTGTTGTGCATTTTTTTTCATGCTTGCTTTTAAATGCTCATCATTCACTTGTGGCAAACTAACGGTAAGAGGAGCGTTGTTAAACGATGTCAAACTGACGTCAACAGAGAAAAACCGCCACTCCAAACGCAGAAACAAGGCTAAATAAACATTATTTCACACACTGTAAAAAGCGATTAGTTGAAAAAAGAGAGTAAACTCGTTGCCTTATAATTATTAAGTAAACAAATTATGTGCATAATTATTAAAAGTAAGTTAAGTCAATGGGTTTACTGACTTTTAAGTAAAATCAACTTGTTGCTTTTAAGGCAACGTGTTTACTTACTTTATTAAAGTAAATGAATCGCTTTTTACAGTGCAGTCTTTAATCGACAAACCAATAATAAATGACGTCACTGTTTTCACAGATTCTTGTTTCAGGTGTTTACACAGACGTTATACGACCAGCATTTCAAAAACTTCCACTTTGAAAGCAGTTTTCAACTCTATGCATTTTTAGTCCCCAAAACACTGTTGTTGTGTAAATGAACAGGCAAAAGGCATAAAAAGTTTCTCATTTTTGGCTGAAAACGTTGTCTGTAAATGGCCCCTAAATGCAAATGTTTCTTTTAAAAACATGTAATATATATATATATATATTCCAAACCATTATAAGTAGTAAAGTAGATAGTATAAATAAATAGTTTAGTGATTTTTATATAAAGCGCTTTTTTCCATCACCTTTTAACAGTGATGTTGTTAGTCAAGAGGATGAAAGATAGCATAAAGATGAAAGAAATATCATCAGAAGAAAACTTTCAAGTATGTGTGAGACGAGTGTTACAGTTGAGAGCGTAACACATACCTTTCCTACCTGTCACTGCAGCGTATGTGTGTGTGTGTGCGTGCGTGCATGCGTATGTGTGTGTGTGTGCGTGGGCGTCAGCGTGTGTGTGTGTGGCTTATCTGCTGTCTGTTATCTGGGGTGTAATGCTCTATTAGTTTTGTTGAGAGAGTTGTTTAAACGGGACGTAAGTGCTGACGAGAGGAGCAACATGTTGATACATAACGTCATTAATTCAAAAAGAGCGTCTGATCAATGCTTTATTGAAGCCTGAGCTGGATTCAGAAAGAAGGAAGAAGATTTTGTAAATGTGGTTCATAACAGGAGCTGACATAAAGTGTCAATTAATAAGATAAAAAATGTATATTAGTTTCAGTGTTAAATTGATCAAATTTAACACTGACGGCTAGTACATTTCTTTGAAAATGCTGTGAACTTTCTATTCATCAAATAATTCTGGAAAAAACATTCTGGAGAAACTGTTCTTGATCATTTGATGATCATTTGAAAGATTCTTGATCACTAAATCAGCAGATTAGATTGATTTCTGAAGGATCATTTGACACTGAAGAGTAATAATGCTGAAAATTCAGCTTTAAATCACAGGAATAAATCATATTTTAAAACAGTTTAGTATAATATTTGACTCTTATACTCTATGTAACTTTTTACTTTGTTTGATCAAGTGTGTGTGTGCTGTTTATACATATAATTACATTCTTACATTTAATATCTGTGTCTTGTTTTTAGAAAATTCAGTCGATCAAAATAATTCAGTTAATTCTTTTGTGTCTGGAGGCTAAAGCTACACTAAACGAACAGCAGCCTGTACAGCAAAACATGACATCACATTTTAGTCTGTACATGTTTTAGTTTTGACAAGGTTGAGCAAAGAAACGAACAGAAATGTCTTGAAAATGTCAGCTAAATTCTCACGCACTGAACACTCAAAACTGTGGCAGACTTTACAGCGGGTCAACCGTGTTACTTGACACTCAAGTCATTTAGTGTGTAATGTAACACCTGTAGAATCCAAACAGGAACTGGAGCAAAACTAAACCGGATTCTGCTCTTTTTGGCCCTCTTTGGAGAAAATGGGGGAGAGAGAGATAGTCAAGCGCTTGTGAACGTCAACCTCTTTCATATGAAATGATAAGTGGAAAAACGAGTTTGACTGTTTGAGGGGGAACGAGACAGTTGCCTCGAGTAAAATAAATGATTTACTTTTTACAAGTAACAAGATGGCACACTTTAAGTTGTAAATGGAGTGCTAATAAATAAATACGCCTCACACTTCCTCTCAAATTAAATCCATCAAACTGAGATGCATTTGTGTGTGCTGTTAATTATTTTATTACAAACAGCACAAATGTCTGTTTATTTTCCTCCATGTTGAATGTTTTTAGTGGAGCATGTTGCCACCTGGAGGCTGTTTTGGGTAGCACAAGGCACCATTTTTTATTGTAAATAATTGAGAAATTGTCTTTTATTTTTTAATTTTTAAAGATGTTTTATTATGAGTTATTTATATATTTGATTATTTGATTATAAATATATCTAAATGAAGAAATGAAATGGATTGTAAGTAATTATGTTTCTGCCTAAATTTTGAAAAGTGACCTTTTATTTCTCAATTATACAAGTTACCATGAATTTAAATTCATCATTTAATTTCTAAATATTTGGTTGCACTTTAAAATAAGGCTCCATTAGTTAATCTTTGTTAACATATTTACTGACTTGAGTAAACAATGAATAATACATTAATTAGTGTAACAAAGTGTTTATTAATCTTTGCTAAAGTTAGTTAAGGAAAATGAAGTTATTTATTGTTAGTTCTTGTTAACTCACAATGCATAACTAATGTTAACAAGAATGCCTTTAAATTGTATTAATGAATTATTAAATGCTGAACTATGATTAATAAATGCTGTAAAGTGTTGTTTATTTTTAATTCATGTTAGTAAATACATTAACAAAACTAAACACCGAATATTTGACTAAAGTGTCATAAAATGTATTTATTATTTGTCACAAGTGTCATAATTAGTATTTTATTAAAGTGCCATAAAATATTTTACTATTTTATTATAAATATGAAAAAAATAAAATTTGTCATTAAACAGTTTTTTCAAAAATACAAATTAGCATAACTTGTTTGCTTTTATTTTTTTTCTTTATGAGATTTCCATTTCTTTTATAGCATAATAGTTTATGTAAATCATTGAATGTTTATTTTTCTATTTATGCCACTGATAATAATAAAACAACAGACATGAATCCAACATCTAAATATGCCTGAGAAACAAGTTGTTAAATTTAAGACTATTTACGCTGTACACACACTACTTTGTATATCTACAGTTCTTATCTGACAGACAGGGTCACAAACCGCAGACGTGTGTCATCGAAGGACACAAATCCTGTGTTTGTCTTGCAGCCATACCGAAAAAGACCAAATGATGAGTGTTATTATGTAGGAGATGCTCTGAGAGGATATGCTTGTACGACAGCAGTCATGACTGTGTGTGTGTGTTTGTGTGCAGCTATGAAGGGCGACCGGAAGCGGTTGAAGGCAGAGAAAGCAGACCTGGTGAACCAGATGCAGCAGCTTTACACCACACTGGAGAGCCGAGAAGAGCAGCTCCGAGACTTCATCAGAAACTATGACCAGCACAGAAAGGTGACCACACTTCAGTTCAATTATACTGTGTATAATTCAAATCTTTCAAAAAGGAAAATTTTGTTGTTTAACGAGGGTTTGTTCATTCAATAATACTTTGTGTGATGACCTGAGTGCTTCTACAAACGTGATAAGAGGGAAATGTCTAAGCAAGTGGAAGCAGGGCCAAAGACTGATATTAAACATGCTTCCAGATCCACATACAATTCATTCTCCAGTGTCCTGACCTGAAAGAAAAGGAGTGTGTTTGACTATGTGTTATTCTTCAGGAGAGCGAGGACGCGGTGAAGGCTCTGGCTAAAGAGAAGGACATGCTGGAGCGAGAGAAATGGGATCTCCGCCGGCAGACCAAAGAGGCCACAGAACAGGCCACTGTCCTGCGCTCACAGATCGACATGAAGGAGAACAGAGTCAAAGAGCTGGAGGCCGAGCTCACTATGGTGAGATTACATCAGATCATCTCCCTCTCACACACAGACATTCACACTTCAAACAAACACCCACACCTAGTATATAGGCTTAAAGAGGATATATTATAGACAATTAACTTTCATAAGGTGTTTGAACGCAGATGTGTTCCCATAGTGTGTGTAAACAAACAGCCCCTAATGGGAAAAAAACAGCCATTTCTTTTTTTTTATCATCCCCATAAATCATGAACAGTCTCTACAAATGCTCAATTTCAGATTTCCACTAAGTCTTAGGCCCAGTCCACAAAAACATGGCTATTTATTTTTTAGATTTTTCTATGTTCAAATGCACACAAATGCAGTATCAGGTCACTCAAACCAAGACTGGAGTTTTTTTTCTTGTCTGTGACATCATTTCCTCTGTGTGATGTCAGATTGTGCTCCGCAATCTGTGTAATGGCCCGATTAACCAAAATACTTCTGCTAATAGCTGTGCTAATAGCTTTATAAGGCATTTTTGCGTTTTCATGCGGACAAAGGTTTTTTTAAACCATGCATGTGTGGGAGAAATTTTTTTAAACGGAGGACAAACTGTTTACCAAAAATACCTGTGCACTTGTGGGCCATGGGCATGTCCTTACTTATACAGTATTTTACATTACGATCTGCCTTATTAGCATATACCCATCACTGAGTGAACTGCAGCAATTCACCACTTCTGTTTACTCCCTGTAGCAGCTAGATATTTGCTTCATATCAGATCAAGTCACTTCATATTTTTAGAATGACTCCAAATTTCCTTTCTGAATGTGTTAACAACTATTCACGATAGATTAATCTTAAAAATGCTCACCATCAGTGTAATTCATAAACACATTTATTAGTCAGACAACTGAATTAGGTTTTCTTTGTTAACATTAAAGTTAACATTAAAGGCCAGTATGTCAAAATAGACCGTAGCATGCTAGTCAGTGATTTTAATCAACTTTTCTCTGCAACAACAGCATCATTTACCCACTAACCATTCAGAAACATCCTGGTTCAGTCCAGAAGTTGTAAACCTCTTCTTCTCCTTTATTGTCTGACTCTGGTTTTAATGTGAGGCTTTAATCCTCTAACATTTTGGCTGTGTGAGATTCACTTGTTTTGTTTCTGGAATGTCAGAATAGCATAAAGGCTCCACCCTCTTCTGGAAAGCTGCAGCTCATTTGCATTTAAAGGGTCACACTCATAACCAGCATGTTTTTGCTCACACCCAAATAAAGACAAATTTGACAAGCTATAATAAATGAATGAAAATGAAATATAATAAATGAGATTGAAATTTTGAGCTAAAATTTCGCACACATTCTGGGAACACCACATCTTGTAAAATGGTGTATAATATGTCCTTATTAACCCATTCTCCACATGTCTTATCATTGGAGGCTCTCAAATGTCACCTCAGTGGCCTGGACTGCAGATATATCAGCCTCAACATTCATCAGTTAAGATCCACAGATGGATCATGGGACTCCAGCTGATCTGCATTATGCAATTTTACATTTTGCTGGATTGGCATTAGGATGTGCAAACATGCGTATGGACACACGCAGTCACTCAAAACTCCCCATGAAGAGGCACATGGCTGTCGACAGTGCAGTAATGGCATCATTACTCACTTCATCTGGCTAATCTGTTGTGCCTGTGTGCCCCACCATTACTACACACACACACACACGCTCACAAAGTATCTCAAGCGAATTAATGATTTCACTCCCACTGAGATTGTGAGATCCACTGTTTTTCCCCCCCAGCAATTTGAGGGGCTAGATTTTTTGGTTACTTGTACAACTATATACTGAGATACGGATAAAAAGTAAACTTTATTAATGTGCAGGGAGCTCCAATTTTTTCAGTTAAACCTGATATAAAGTGTTTGATTTGAAAATTAAATCAATAAATCAGTTTTCATTTAAAATATATATGTTAGATGTTTTTGACATTGTTTTATTATTTAGTTTTTGTTTCTATTATTTATTCTTTTGTTTGAATTAATTTATTTTTATTTATTTACTTTTATTTAAATGTATTTCAGATCCACATGAACCAGAAGCTGAGATTTTTATTTCAGTTACTTCCAACTGAAAATGAATACTTAGTCGGGGGCGAAGCTTTCTTTTTGAGCATTATTCACTTGTAGCAAACTAACGGTAAGAGGGGCGTGGTTAAGACTATTGTGGCTGAAGCCGTCAAACTGACGTCAACAGAAGGAACACAGAAGCAAATGGTCAGACGTTGATTGAAGACTTACTTGAAAATTATCAAAACAATTGTTTTTTTCAGTGGATTAACTGAAATAACAATGGGCGCTAGCAAAATAAGTAACATGAACAATGTTACTTAGTTTAAGCAGTAATTTAAGCACAATGTGCGTGCTCCACCATGCCACATCTTTACATAGTTTGTTATACATTACTAAGCAATGTGAACAGATGCCAAATTGCAGCGCTGGTGTGCATACCCTTATAGAAAACAATGTTTACAATTCTAAAAGATGTGCAGTGGCGCGTCCAGTGTGCGACCCCATCACTCTTTACTTAAAAATACTTAATTCAAAAAATTTGTAACAATGATCATGTGACTTTATAAGGCTGGAGGACACAATCACTATGTTTTTTATTAAAACTGATAGATTAATAATATGATTTGAAATTTGTAGGTCAAAGCAACTTAGGTCTCAGAATTTTACACCCAATGGTATAAATTTCCTTATGTTCACAACCATAATATGTTGTGTTTGTGTGTCTTTGCTGTTTTTATGTGTCAGGCGAAGCAGTCTCTGGCCACCCTCACTAAAGACGTGCCAAAGCGTCACTCTCTGGCGATGCCATCAGAGCCGGTGGTCAACGGCAGTCAGGAGTGGGTGATGCAGGCAGACCTTCCTCTCACTGCGGCCATCAGACAGAGCCAACAGACCCTGTACCACTCGCACCCCGCAGACAGGCAAGGTACTGACCCACAAAAACACCATAAACACACATAATGTCTTCTTTTAGACAAGTGGTTCTCAACCTACTTCCTACATCAGGACTACTAGCGGTAACCAAATATTTATGGGTTTTCAGAAACGGTGTTAATATTAATGCTTGTCAAATTCACTGTAGTTTGAGAGTTACAATTCTAAAGGTTAAATGTGAATGCTGAGAGGAATTATATGAATTGAAGTATGCATTAATTATATTGATGTGTATAAATATAAAAGAAATTAAAGCACACCTTTGTCTGCTGCCTAATAAAATGCTTTGTGTATACTGGTAACGGGGGAAACCGCCTCATATTTTATTTCATTTTATACTAACGTACTGTCAGAAAGTGGACTTACATTTAACAAGGAATAGTTCAAAGAAACACTAACATTTCCTTACTATTTACATTAAACTTTTATGAATTTCTTTCTTCTGTTGAACAAGAGAGAAGATATTCTGAAAAATGTTGTAAACCAGCAGCCAGCCACTGACATCCACAGTAGCAACAAAAAAATACTATGGATGTCAATGGCTGCTGCTTTCTGGCATTCTTAAACAGAACAAAAATGATTACCTTATTTTTGGGTGAACTGTCCCTTTAAGACTGTCTGCACATAAACTGGTATTTTAAAATATTATATTTAAAATTTTTGTTTTATGTGTGCACAAAAGTATTCTTGTAGCTTGATAAAATGTATATGCACACACATGCATGCATATACTGTACTTTTTTATAATTTTTATAATTTTCTAATTTATATATCATTTTGTTAGATATACATATTATATATTTATATATGTGTGTGCGTGTGTATTTATATATACATAATAAATATACACTGTATACCCAAAATTATTATGTGAACATAAACCACAATATGCAATTAATCCCAATTAGCAGCACTAACTGTGTCTGCTAATGTTGGGGGGGGGGGAGTTGTTGTAAAGTATTTTGATTATAAATGTTGGGAACCACGGTTTAAGCCCACTCTCACAGCCGTCTTGTATTGTGCAGCTGCTTTGAGGATCAGCCCCTGTCACTCGCGTCAGCCCTCCATCATCTCGGACGCTTCGGCTGCTGACGGCGACCGCTCGTCCACCCCGAGCGACATCAACTCACCCCGCCACAGGACTCACTCTCTCTGCAATGTAAGAGCTGCCTGGCACCCCCGACCAAGTAATCAGCCTTCCCAACTTGTTTTTATCTCCACCTTCACTCTTCTCAAATATTCAGTCCCTGTGCTGCTCATTAGCATGGCTTCAGGGGCCCGTTTGGGCTTGATGGAGGGTTATGCTGATAAATAAATAAAATACTGTTTGGAGCTTTGAGGATTGTAGTCAAGCTCCATAAGACTCAACCAGATGGGTTTGTTTTTAGCACATTTTGGCCTGAAAAATTGAATGTTATTGAAGTATTGTTTATATAGAATTTTTCAAACTATTGAAATATATTTTATTTAATTTTAAATAAGTGTTAGAATTTAAATTGTATTACTTTAGCTCAGTTATTTCCCAAAGCAATATTTATCTTTTTAAGCAAATTTTTTTAAGCTTAAAGTGTTAGTTCAATGAAAATGTTCTTATTAATTACTCACCCTCGCGTTGTTCCAAACCCCTGAAACCTTCGTTAATCTTCAAAACACAAATTAAAATATTTTAGGTGAAGTCTTAGAGCTCTCTGATCCTCCATAGATGGCAAGCTTCCCAACTGCTTCAAAGTTCAGGAAAAAATATATATCCTCAAAACAGACTTTTTGCCTGCAGCGGTTCAGTCAGAATATTATAAAGCTACAAGAATACTTTTTTGTGAGCACATAAAACATAAATAATTATTGTATTTAAGTTTCTTCTTCTCAGTGTCAGTATGGCGCACATTCATTCCTTCACCTTCATTGTGCTTTTTTTCAAACAGAGGAAGTTGCGCATGGGCATCCGTGATATATATGTACATCAGTGTACAGTGCTCTCTTGAACATGCACAATATACTGACACTGAGGGAAAATCTATTATTTTTGTTTTATGTGCGCACAAACGTATTCTCGTAGCTTGATAATATTCCAACTAAACCACTGAAGACGCTGTTTTGAGGATGTTTTGAGTAACTCTCTGGACTTTGATCGAGTTGAGACCATTGCTGTATATAGAAGATGAGGGAGCTCTCAGATTTCACCTAAAATATCATCATTTGTATTCTGAAGACAAACAAAGATCTCAGGGGGTTTTAACAACATGTAATACAACATTATAATAACATCATTTTCATTTTTGAGTGAACTAAATATTATCATGCTTAATGTATTAGGCATGACTTACAGATTGATCAGTTGTAGTGTCCAGGCTGGTTCAGCTAATCAGTTTGCAATTTGTAAAGGGGTTTTCATACCTGGACCAGCAAACTGGCTCAGACTGGTCTCAGCAGGGAACCTGTACCAGTTTGCTCCTCGTCCAGTCTGTCTGTACTGGTGCCTTTGCCAGTTAACTCATTTTATTAGCTCTTTGCTGGTTTTATTGGGCTTTTGGGTACTCAGGCTGAGAGACCAGTTTAAAAACAAAGGCAGTTTGAAATTGCCAAACATCTAGAAGCCTATACTGCCATCCAAAGGCAAAGCACAGTAACTACACATTTGGTCAAAACTGAGTTTGGCCTAAAATGAGCTTTGTAACATCTGTTCTGGCATGTGACAAAGTCTACTAGTTCAGTCGTGTCCTGCTTCAGATAAGGAAATCACTAATCTACCCACGACATGACTGGCTGGTGTAAAAAAAAACTTTAAAGTGTAATGTGTGTAGTTGCTGCATTTTGTCTTTGTAGGGCACATACTTGTGTCCTGGTCTCACAGCCAGGTTGTGCTGGTCTGTTGGATAGTTTTAAATAGATTTTGGTCCTTCAAATCAGTTAAGACCAATAAATTAGATTTTACTTGTTTTAGCACGGAGCATATACTGCTTTGCTCCTCTTCCAGCCTGGTTTTGCTGGTCTGCCTATTAGATTGAAGTTTTTTGGGGGGCATAAACAACAAAATCATAATAACACATACAAAAAAATCATGCTAATCAGAAATGTATCCAGCTCATTGAACAGATCAGTCAACATACTGAGCATTATTATTTCTGTCTCTCTTATTTCTGCGAGTGCTCTATTTCCACCTTTTTAATAATAAGTTTCTATAGTTATACAGCAGGGACAGCTTTAGTATAGCAAATAAATGCTAAAAAGCATAAAGCGTCTGAATCCCTAAAGCGGTGCTGATGAGCAAGAGCAGATATTCCTGAGATTTCTGATTAAACCACACGACTGACCTGCCCCCTGTATGTCCACCATTATTTTTCTATTCTCTCTTCTCTTTCCTCTCTCGCTGTCTCTGTTTCTGCCCTTTCTTCTTCTTCTTGCTTCAGTCCATGGAGGACCTCGAGGACCAGAAGCGTAAGAAGAAAAAGGAGAAGATGAGTCTTGGCTCACTTTCTCGAGTGTTTGCCCGGGGAAAATCTCAGCGCAAGTCCTTGGATCCGGGCCTGTTTGATGGTACTTCCACCCCTGATTACTATATAGAGGAGGATGCTGACTGGTGATAATGCTATGGTGTGAGCGTTTAGCTGTGTGTGTGTGTGTGTGTGTGTGTGTGTGCGTGTGTGCGTGTGTGTGCGTGTGTGCGTGTGTGTGTGCGTGTGTGTGTGTGCGTGTGTGTGGACGTATGCCTGAAAATGTATGGGTTAAAGTGTATGTGTGCACAAGCGTTTGTGTGTGCCTTCAAATGTAATCCCAGTGAAAATACAGGAAAGAGGAAGAACTGCTGCCTCCTTGAAATGTACATAACGACACTTAAAAGAAACATCTATGTAAATGAAATATATATTTATATATGTATGCATATGTACATATGTTTACATTCATATAAATATATACATGGGATCATTTGCGTGTGAATATGTTAATGCTGTTATTATAATGATTTATTTGTGGTAATATATGTCTCTTTTTTTATAAACTGGAAACTTGAATTACTGCTGAGCATTTGTAAATAGGAACTCTTGTGCACCTTGTGTTTGCTGATGTCTTCATGTGGAATGCTTCTTTTTCATGACTGCTTTTACCATGAACCCAAGAGCTCCAGGCTGTCTCCATACACCACAGTGCGAGGTCCATCTGAAAGATTAAAAGGTGCACTCAGTCATTTGAGGATAAAAAAAAACATCTAATTGCGATTTATCTGATCAAAATAGCGATTTGCGATTTTAAAATGTGATTTACTACTAATTCATAAAAGAGCTACAGGTTTGATGTGGTGGTTTTAACAGCACCAAAGAAAGACCAAGCATAATCACAAAGTACGCTACACAGTGCTACTGTTTATTTAAAACCTCTTAAACAGTGAGTATGTTTACATGGACACCAATAATCCGATATTAATACGATTAAGACAATACTCTGATTAAGAGTCTACCATGTAAACAGCGATTTTTGATTAATTTAATCCGATTAAGGTCATAATCGAACTAAACAGAAATCGAATTAAGACACGTGGAGTAAGCCGATTTTAGTCGCATTATTGAAGTGCAGTACAGACATGTAAACACCTTATTCAAACTATTACCGTCGTGTAGGAATTTTCGCCACATTTTGTGACAGGACAGTTTATACACACACAGCTGTTTGACACTATTCTCTCCACCTACAGAGTCAGTGAAGGACCACAGACACCAGCATCACGAAATGCAGACGTTTTTTTCCCATACGGCGTGCGGTATCAAACTCCATTAAAACAACACTCTTCCAGCAGTTCATAATCGCATCGAATATCTAGTTTGTCACGGGGGCCATGCGTAAAATGTTCCTGAATGAAAGTGACAAACTGCAGTTAAAATTGACAAATTTAAAATGAGCCACCCGAAATTACATGAAACTCCGGAGGAAATGTGGATAGCGTGGTGACGCAATGATGTTAAAAGAATTATGTGCTATAACATGTAAACGGGATCATGAAAGGAACATTCAAAAAGCAACTCATGTAAACACCTTAATCATATTATTGTCTTATTCAGATTAAGTCAAATAATTTGATTACTGATGTCCATGTAAACGTAGTCGCTGTTGCAATTTGTTCCAATAAAGTTGTTAAAAGTTGAACTACAGTATACTAAATTCAATTAAATGAATTATATATAAAATCTTATATATAAAGACATATAAAACCTTTAAAACATTTACATTTAGATTGTGTTATATTTTTCACATTGTTCAGGATAATGTGCTTACGAACTGTCAGAACTGTCCAAAACGATATGCTTGTTACCATATTTGATAGTGCATTGAATTAATCACAGCTTTTTTTTCGGTTTAGAAACGATTAATCATACAGGCCTAATCGCATGAAATCCCTCATTTATTGGAACCATGTTGAAATCACATGACCATATCGGTATCGGCCAATAAATGCTCAATTTTAATGCTGTCACTATCGGGCCACTGAGAAAACAAGTTATTGGACGATAAGTGAAGTTTCACAAACTAATTTCGAGAGGAGCACGTGATATGATTGATCGCGGCTGGTCTCTCATCTAAAATCATTAGTAAACCAATCAGATTATTTCAAACTCACTATAAATAGCTCGTCTAGCATTACTCCCTTATCTTTGTTTTTTGAAGAATCCCCCCCATCCACCCCATCTCCCCCTTTTCCTTCTTTACCAAGGGGAGCTCTCGAGAACTACTTGATCTTGTACCCCCTTACATGCTCATTGACCAGGCGGGAGCCCTGGACTCAATTATCTCCGAGCTCAGGGTTCTCTCCCTGGACAGCATGCCAAACCTGCTCTTATTATCAAGCAATATCTAAGTGTGAACTCTTGAAATGATTATTTCCTTCAGTAGACTTGTTTTTATCGACATTATTATCAGTTATCGGCAACCAAATATACAGATTATCGGTTTTAAAAATAGCTCTGTAAGCCTAATCAAATCACAATGTGGACCAGTGATTGTAAACAGCTTTCAATTAACTGAACATACGTTTTTATTACTTTTATTTATAAACATTCAAATTTCATGCACAAAATTTATGATCTGAATTTAGTGGGAAGAGTGTAACTATATGACCAGCTAATATTACTTATTTTATTTCGCCAACCTAACATATTTATTATTAAAATATGTTTAGGCTAACAATAACAAAAAAATGACTGAGTGCACTTTTAATGTTTAACTCTAGGATCTGCTCAGTGACATCCAGATGGTTTTCTAAATGATGTTTGCCTTAGCTGTTCACCGCGGTTATCAAATCCCTGAGGAATGTCTGCATGACGGTGCAGTCACATTAGCGGAATTTCTGCCAGATTTTGCGGATCCATCGGCGGTAGTTTAGCGATTTATAAAGCACAACCTACAAACATATATTTCAAGTCAAACAGTTTTCTGTTGTTGAATTTGTGTGACCAACTTTATCACTCTCACGCAAAACTCCGGAATGCATGGATTTGGTCCGCTAAATTTGGCAAGTTTGGCTAATTTGGCTAAATTTGACCACATCGCTAAATGTGGTCGTACATTAGCAGATTAAATTTTGTAAGTTTACCTCAGAGTTACACTCAGCTGCCAAACCAGGACAACGATCGTTTGACAGCAGTTTTTTATTACGCATTATAACGCACTTCTTGCAAGGCTGCACCAAGGATCGTTTTAATCTTGACAAAATGTGAACTGAAAACCTCCCACAAGCTATACTTTATAGTCAGGAAAGACAGCATAAATCATATCGTAGGTCATTTAGTTCCATTACGATGATAGATTGCAAAGAAAACATGAAGTAATTCAGTTAAAATTGGACTGAAGTTACAGTACGTATTAGTCTGGCCTTGTCCGAGCTATTATTTTGTGTGGTCCAAAGTGACTGCCCCTATTTGCTAAAAGACATGTAGCATTATTTATTAGACTGTTTCCATTTTTAAAGAATCTCACATTTTATAGCCTCTAAGGAATATGTTTGATTTTTAAGTGATATTGGTGAAGTTTGTTTCCGCACAGATCTGGAATGTACTCAAACCAGGTGCCGACCTTACATCAACAAAGTGCCAAAAGGTCATAGTACAGCTTGCAGATCACAAAAAAACACCTAGGAATATTTTCTCTCTTTTTTTTTTTTTGTCCTCCTTCTCTCAAGTGTGCAAACAGACTGTCTGTAAAAACTCATAACACACCCTGCTTCCATAACATTCTTTTCCATTAATGTTGAACCCAGTGATGTCATGACTCCCGTCTCGCTGACATATCACATATTTCTTTACGTTTCAAGCTTTCCTTTGCATCTTGGTGGCACTGAATTTTTATTTTGTTTCTTTGTTTGTTTTGGATCTTTTAAATTAAACTGAACTTCATTCCTCGTGTCACTCTAATGAGTTTATGTTGTAAGGTTTGTAAAGTACAATATGTCAGATGTAAGAGTAAATCTATTAAAGAACTTTATTTAAAGATTAGGAAAGAGGTCATTTCAATATCTTTGAATTTACAAGCAGACTGACATTCTGGAGATTTAAAAAAGACAAAAAGCGACAATTAAATCTTATTTTAAAAATAAAAACACATAACCCAACATCCATGTGCCTTTCTTCTTGACCCTGTGTGTGTGTGTTTGTGTGCGAGTTTTCCTCTTAACCCTCTTGTTCTGGGGTTTGCCGTGGTTTGGGGCGACCCTGCTCTGCTCTTCATTTGTAATGACCCACCATCTGTGTTAACACGTGTCCTAACATTGTCTTTCCTCAGTGGATGAGAATGCCCCAAACTACATACTACATTCATAACTCATATGAATATGTCAACTGGAACAAGTCTATCATGTACACCGTTATCCAAAACATGAGCACGGTCATGAGCACCTCTCCCTGAAACATCATCTCATGACCGATTTTTTTTTTTTTTATTATTTCAGGGGTTAGTTCACACCAGAAACAGAATTCTGTCATTTGCTCATCTTAATGTCCTTATAAATTTGACAGTTTTTTAGGGGGCAAACACTGATTAAGGTATTTTTAGGGTGAACAAACGTCCCTTTCTTCCCAGGACAGGTCTCATATTTTAGCTTTATTTGTAATTTAATTAATTACAAATGACATTTTCTTAAAAAGTCTTTATTGTTAAACACTAGTAGTAGACTTCTGTCATGTGAAAATAGCCTAATCGAGTCGTAGCCAATCATGTCATAGTATATTTTGGAGAGGGAAAAAAAAGATCATCCAATTACATTTCTATATTGATCAAGTTGCATTTAGTGTAGGTGGGACAGCCGGTTCCAGTGTCAGTGATAGAGAGCACAAAGCAAAAAAACATAAATTATCATATGTACAGTGTAAACGATAATATATATATGTGTATTTCATGATTCACAGGGTTTTTTTCTCTTTATTTACAGTTATGAATTGCATCATGGGACCTTGATCTCTGCTTGGTTGACTTTTGATATGGATAGTTTAACTGTGCTGTTCAACAAAGTGACTTTTTTGACATATAGTAGTAAGAAACAATATTGTTTTAAGAAATATTATGTATATATATATATATATAAAGTGCCTAGCATAAAATCAAGGGGACTGGCCCCTCACAACACACACCTTTGTGCCCAAGGCTTATAAAGATTTATTTTCACAATTATTATTTTAATTTATTTATTTTCACAGTCTATTTTCAGAGAGTCAGAAATAAACTATTAACATGGCAAATAATAATAAAATAATGTCAACATACTGTATTTGCCACCTGTATTTGCACCTATATGAAACTCAGCCAATACAAAAATGTATTATACCAGCCAGTTTTTTTCATCAAGTGAAGATCATCAATTGATATTAATATTTTGAAAACTGAACTAACTAGGGCAACACGGTGGCTCAGTGGTTAGCACTGTTGCCTCACAGCAAGAAGGTTGCTGGTTCGAGTCCTGGCCGGGCCAGTTGGCATTTCTGTGTGGAGTTTGCATGTTCTCCCTGTGTTCGTGTGGGTTTCCTCCAGGTGCTCTGGTCCCCCCCAGTACTGGGTTGCAGCTGGAAGGGCATCTGCTGTGTAAAACATATGCTGGATAAGTTGGTGATTCATTCCGCTGTGGCGACCCCTGATGAATAAAGGGACTAAGCCGAAGGAAAATGAATGAATGAATGAACTAACTAGAAAATTTCCAGAGTTTCCATTTCAGAAATCGGCCACCTTATTGTAAATCAAAAATACATCCATATGAATTTAGCATTTTAATCCAAGTCCTATGAAGACCATGAACAAATTACAGTTTTATTCACATATAAATATTGATCAGAAAACCTTCACAGTATTATGTATTAATTCATTCATTCATTTTCTTTTCGGCTTAGTCCCTTTATTAATCTGGGGTCACCACAGCTGAATGAACCGCCAACTTATCCAGCATATGTTTTACGCAGCGGATGCCCTTCCAGCTGCAACCCATCACTGGGAAACATTCATACACACTCATTCACACACATACACTACTGCCAATTTAGCTTAACCAATTCACCTATAGTGCATGTCTTTGGACTTGTGGGGGAAACCGGAACACCTGGAGGAAACCCACGCGAACACGGGGAGAACATGCAAACTACACACAGAAATGCCAACTGACCCAGCCAGGACTCAAACCAGCGACCTTCTTGCTGAGGCGACAGCGCTACCCACTGCGTCACAGCGCCGCCATTGTGTTAATATTTATATAAATGTATTAATATGTTTACAGCATTATGTATCACTATTAATAGTAAAATGTGGGTAAGCGCCCTACACTTTTGAGCCAAAACACTCTCACTTGTCAAGTGGGTACGATTAAGCATCAGTTTTTATTGGCTAATGGCTAAGCAAAGAACAGTATATGAAAAAAGTAAATTAAAACAGCTCCTGATATTACTTTAAAGCTATATTTTTTATCAAAAGACTTGGATTAAACGTTTGATATGTATAGATTTCTTTTTAATCTCTTCAAGAAGCATAGCCTTGAAGTTTTGAGTGAACAGATTTTCAATGGCCTTTCAAAGATCTCTCAGCTTTAATTAAAAATACCTCGATGTGTGTTCTGAAGATGAACTTTAGTCATACGGGTTTGAAACGGCATGAGGGTGAGTAAATGATGGCAGAAATGTCATTCTGAGGTGAACTAACCCTTCCATTAAGTGTCTATTTAAGAACACTGCACATTTATAAGGATTTATATATTTAAATCTCATAAAAAGCAGGTAATATAGGCCTACTTGAGATGAGAGCTTTCTGTTTCCAGGATGATGATGGAGGGCGCTCGACAGTAAACTCGGATGGATTGGGTTTTTCCTTCTCATTACTTGAAATGGAAACAGATTGCGATCTTCATTAAAATCCATCTTTCGGATGTCTCGCACAAGGTCAAGGCTTTAGACGAGTGTTTCCTCTGAAGGTTGGAAATAGGTGTCCTCTGCCCCGGTGCCCATCAGATAATGAGTTTTATAGAGGTAATTTTTTCAGCTAATTAAAATCTGATGAAGCTTTAAGAGGATGGAGATTCGGTCTGAACCCTCAGGGTGACTTCAGTCTTGTTTTAAACCCGCCAGGACACACTTTCAGCGTTAGGAGGGCTTTATTAGAAACTGAACCGAACGTAAAGCACAAGCTGTAAATTCAATATTATCAAAAATATAATTTAAGCTGAAAGTCAAGCGGACCAGAGATGACCCCACTGCAGCTGCTTTAGCTCGGTTATCGGGTGACACCTGCTGGTATAGATGTCAAACTACAGGTGTGAATTATGGAGCGTAACAAAATCTAGCGACTGAAATTATGGTTTAATGTAGGGAATTTCAGTCTTGTAGATGTAAAATCTAAAAGACAGCTGTATAGCTTCTTGTATAATGAGCCAATTTATAATATAAAACATTAATAATATAAATGGGTCTAAATTATGATTTTCTATTCATTTACATTATTACATTTTATTTTATGCATTTATACATTGTTTAAACATATTTATACATGTTTACTTATTTCAATACATTTTATTTATTATTCACTTTAACCTATTTGGATTATTTGAATCATGTTTTATGAATGTTTGTATTTATTGTTTTATATTATTTGATAGTTTTTATATAACATATATTTTTAACATTACCATGCAACCCGTTTTAAAACAGCTGGTGTAATGAAGTGTGCAAACATAATGCAAACAATGCTAGTACATAAATTAGCATAAAAACATACAATATACTCAATGCAAATTGATCACAGGAAGGGGGAAGAAAGTAGAGTGGTTTCAGTTTAGTGAAAGTCTGAGGTGGTGAGCGTGGAAGTGGTTTTGCTTCGGATGGTGTCTGGGTAAAATCAGAATAGATCAAATCTGCCAATGTTGACCATAGGCCATATCGCGGTCATCACTTCTCATTAAGAGGAAGTGAGTCATTTAAGAAGCATTTTAAGACAAGACACTGCAGCTGAATAGGGTAAAATATAAACTAATAGTTATCAGCATATACTTCCCTAGTTGACTCATCACATTAATAATTGCAGGCTTTTGCTGTATTACCAATTTTCTAAAATATTATGTTGAAATAGGCCAATGATGCATTATTTCATTAAACATGCATTAATTTACTTCTAGCAAGAAAATATTGGATGAAGTTTGGTTCAAAATTTTTGCTCAATTTAATTTTTTGTTTTGTTTTTACAAGTTAATTAAAATTAAGAAAATACAGCAAGAAAAAGTGTAAATTTTCAAGATTTTTGGTAGAATAAAATTTGTATAAAATCAGGCATATTGTATATGATCCCACTGTAAAAACCTTCAGAATACAGATATGAATAAATCTGTCTGTAAGTGCTGCTGAAGCGGAGGTTTATCCCTCATGAAAAAAAACTCAATTTGAGAAAACTGCTTTTAAAAATATGGATTGTAATTACATACACAACAGGATAAGCTGCAACAAAAGAAACACTCATAAGTGTATTCTGAATGTTTTATTTACATTAGACTCAAAAAAATACACCAAAGTTAACAGGTGTATAAAAATAAAACCGTTTTTTCATCTGCAGTGTCTTCCCTTTAGAGCAGAAAATATATTGAAAGGAATCAGGAGCATTTGGAGGTGGGTGCTTTTCCAGACAGCAATAAAAATGCTTGTATGTGCAGGATGGATAATTCAATTCAAGTGTATTTGTATAGCGCTTTTCACAATAATTACTGTTTCAAAGCAGCTTTACAAAAGGTGCATTACAATCAAAATCAGAAAAGTTAAGGTAATTAGTTACCATAACTTTATTAGTTACTAATAACTTTAACTAATTAACTAGTAACTAATTACGAATAGCTTTTAACAGTATTATATATAAACATAGTTAACCTGCAGTTACATGTATATAGTATATAGGGGATGTCTATGTGTAGATGTTCAATGAAGTGGATAAGGCAGTTTTGTTTTGTTCTCGACCCCTGTGAACCTCCTGGTGTTCCTGACCAATCCAGACTCAGACAGTGTCTCCAGTCAGACGCAGCCCAGCCTATCGGACGGCGAGGATCAGATGGAGCGGCTGCAGCAGGCGGAGCTGACGCGCAGCAGGCCCATGTCTCTGTGGAGAGCCGGCACTGTGCAGGCCTGGCTGGAGGTGGTCATGGCCATGCCCATGTACATGCGCGCCTGCTCTGACAATGTCAAGAGCGGAAAGGTAAATGCTGCTCTGCTCTTCATTTATGACTGTTCTTTTAATGTATTGTATTTTAGACCCTTTTCCACAAATGTTAATGAAGATGCAGTTCTTTTCCTGCTGCAAATTCAGCTGTGCAACCACATAAATCAGTTATTGATAAAGCGGTATTTCACAATATTACTGTATCTTATTTATTTTTCCCACAGATTTTAAAGGGGTAGTTCACCCAAAAGTGCAAAATAATAATTAACCATTTACTACTTACCATTTACTCACACTCAACACTGTACAAAAAGCTGGGTTCTACACGATTCATTCACGTTGTCCTAAAACATTTTGATTAAATTAACTAAATTGTTTTTACGAATTGGTGGATTGAACATAGAACAATTAAGTTTTACCAAAAAAACTCAAGAATTGTGCTGTTTTGGCTCATTTTAAATAAGTAGCTTGAACAGGCAAGTTTTTTGAGTGAAGCAGTTTTACACTTTAAGGGATTTCTTTCTTCTGTTAAACACAAAACAAGATATTTTGAAGAATGTAAAAAAAAAAAACAATTGACATCCATAGGAACAAAAATACTTTGGAAGTCAATGACAACATTCTTCAGGATATCTTATTTTGTACTCAACAGAAAAAAAATTATAAACTCAAAACAAGAGTGAGTAAATAATCCGTTTTTAAGCGAATCATCCCTTTAAGCTGCACAGCTATTTTGTTAACCGTAATAACAATAAGAAATATTTCAAGTAAAAACTGTTGAAAATATGTTTTTGTAATGAAGGTAATAGTTACATTTTAAAATATGTTAAAATGTAAGAGTTGAAATGATCTTTCACAATGTTATTACACTGTAAAACATTTTTGCTGCCTTCATTTTTTTTGTTGAATCAAACTAACTTTTCTAATCATCCCAACTTTTATATCAATCAAACTGACTAAAAATATCAAGTTAAACGTTGCATTCCTTAAACATTTTAGTTGAAAACCTGATTAACTTATTAAAATAAGTTAAAGTAACAAAAACATTTGTAGTCATGACTTTTTGTCATATATATTTTTTGCAGTGTAAAGTATAATTTTATTTTAGCTCCTTTATCCTCAAATAGATAAATATTTTTTTCATATTGATAATAAAAACATTTTGAGCTGCTATATATATATATATATTCATTCATTCATTTTCTTTTCGGCTTAGTCCCTTTATTAATCTGGGGTCAGTCACCACAGCGGAATGAACCGCCAACTTATCCAGCATATGTTTTACGCAGCGGATGCCCTTCCAGCCCATCACTGGGAAACATCCATACACACACTCATTCACATACATGCACTACGGACAATTTAGCCTACCCAATTCACCTATACCGCATGTCTTTGGACTTGTGGGGGAAACCGGAGCACCCGGAGGAAACCCACGCCAACACGGGGAGAACATGCAAACTCCACACAGAAACGCCAACTGACCCAGCCGAGGCTCGAACCAGCGACCTTCTTGCTGTGAGGCGAACGTGCTACCCACTGTGCCACCGTGCAGCCCATATATATATAAATAAATTAGATATATTATCCCTTTTCCCACAAATATTATGTTGGACAACAGGATTAGCATTGCTAATAAAATAATAGTAGCAATATTTCACTGTTTTACTGTATTTCAATCAAATAAATGCATGTATGACTAGCATAAGAGCTTTCATTCAAAAAAATGTGAATAAGCACAACTAATAATCCTCTCCTTGATTCAGGTAACATTTTCAGTTCTGTGGGCCCTAAATAGTACGTTATCCTACAAATATTTACTTCCCTGCCGACATTAATCTGGTTAATGACCACTCTCTAGTAATATTTGCTGCGCAGCTGCAGTTATGATGTCACCGGCAGCTGTTTCCTGTTGTAGGTGCTGCTGGGATTGAGCGATGAGGACCTGGAGCTGGGTTTGGGCATCAACAGCCCCATGCACTGCAGGAAGCTCCGACTCGCCATTGAGGACTACAGAGAAGCAGAGAATGGACGAGGGTGAGGCCATAAAATCATAATAATAATCATTGCGATATAATTCTCTCTCTATAAAATGTTAACACATGATGGATTTAATGTTTATGCTTCCAAGTGGAGCTAAATGATGCTGCTTGTTTGCACCACACAGACTGCTTGTCCATGACATTATTTATATTTGTACTTTAATTTAGTGTTTTTCATACAATTATGAAGCACACAACTACTTTTCAACATGGTGATGAGCAGTGTTGAGTGTAATGAGTTGCAAAGTAGCCGGTAACTGTACAGTACTTATACTGTAAGTAAGAGATTACTTTTTATTTTTAGGTAATTTAATTACATCTATGTATAATGTACAGTACTTGCCTTAAGTAATGTAAATGTGTTCAACATTCCTGAATAAATCAATTTTTAAAAATTCTTATACAAATATGATTTTAGAATAATTATATTTTTCCACTGAAGACAATTTCACATGCTTAAGAAAAATTCATTGAGTGAGAAATTAGTTGATGGCAAAGTATATGTTATAAGTATTCAGATACTTTGCATAGTAACTAAAGAAAGTTATCTTATTCAGATATAAAGTAACTTATTCAGTTACGTACTGAATAAGAAATGAATGTCGATATTTTATATTTGGTATTCATGAAATATCTTTTCATTACTTTGAAATACCATATTGGTGTAAACATATCTTTTAATTCTGATAAATATAATGCTTCACATTTAACATTTACATTTTTTACAAGCTATAAGGCCCTGTTTGGCTCAAATTTAAAGAATTAAAAGAGCTATTTGTATTGTCTATTCGATGAGATTTTAACCAGTTTTTAACAAGTAAAGTAATTAAATTACTTGTTGAGTCATTCTTTTTTTTCCAGATGAAGTTATTTAAACAAAGTAATTTAAACACAATTTTAATGATGTAATTGTTAATTAGTAATTAATAACTTTTTTGATGTAACTTACCCAACACTGGCAATGAGGTGCCAGTAATTATGATGCTCTAAACGTATGATATTATAGATTACAATGTTTCATTAAAATATATATATTTTACTGCACATAAATGTACATCTGTCCTTAAAGTTGCAAAAACCTGTTTTTTTTTTATATCACCCGTTAGAAAATGCATGCAGTAAATAAAAAATATATATATTTTTCTCTGTTAAGATATTTTAAGGGACAAGGCTTTCAAATTACTGTGAGTTTACTCAAGTTTTATAAAAATGTATTATTATGTGAATGAAAAGTATATTTTTCTCAATGTCTCACGTGACATTTTTCTCATGTTTTGGCAATAAAAGGGTAGTTTAAATGAACAAGTAACTGTCTGTTTTCTACCATTTTCACTCAGGAGTAAAAATCTTTCTTTAAAACTTGAAAGAAATAGAAATTAGACATGTATCATGCTAATTTTTTATATCTGCTAATATGAAAAATGTTATAATAGATGTGATAATTTTTTGCTCATACTATCTAGCCCTCTGTGCACCAACATTGCTATAGTGTTTCTGTGTTGTCCCGCAGACTCTCTAAAGCTGCAGATATGGACCATCACTGGGTGTCTAAGAGCTGGCTGAGTGATGTCGGGCTGCCGCAGTATTCACAGGTCTTCCACAACCACCTGGTGGACGGCAGAGTCCTGAACTCCATCACACGCAGAGACCTGGAGACCATCTTCAACATCACCAACAAGTTCCACGTCACCAGCATCCTGTCAGCCATCCAGCTTCTCCAAATGCTCAATTTCGACAAAGAGGCAAGAACTCATCTATACAGATTTTCAAGTATTAAGATGTAGATATATATAATTCATTTTTACATAAATATCTGTTACCATAGATGATGACTGAACATTATTTCACCCATTTTTTGGACAAACACTATACATTTAGTCATTTAGCAAATGCTTTTGTCCAAAGCGACTTACAAAAGAGGAGGCATTCAGCAATTTAACATGAAGATGCATAGATACATAGAAGAAGTGTTAATTATACAAAGGAACAGTTAGTGCTCAGATAATTAAGTGCTAGAGTCAGGAGCGGGGAGTGTTTTTTTTTTTTTTTTTAGAGCTAGAAGAGTGTTTCTACAGGTGGTTTGTCAAGCCCACTCACCTGTGTGAAGCACACTTCATAAATGCACATCATAAATGTCTTTTTTTATATAGATATGGAGTGATAGTAAGAACTTGTCTGGTGCAAGTGTCGATAAAAGTGTCAGAGAGATGAAAGTTTGTGTTTTCTATGAGTGGTTTGTCAAGCCCACTCACCTGTGTGAGGTACACCCAGAATTGCATAATGTTATGAGGTTGTCATGTGGTTTGGTAGTAAAAAGCTTTTAAAAAAAAAAACATTTAGCACTTAATATGATTTTTTTTTGTCATTTTAATTTGACGTAGACACCATAATGGGACGTTTCATGCTGTATAATTATACTGTTGTAATGACTCTGAAATTGTGAAATGTGAAGGTAGGTATTGTTGTAATTGTAAAATAATCTGATTGATTTGTAGTATTATTATGTTTCTGCAGTCTATACAGGCACGTCGCACTCAGTGTGAGAATCGAGATCTGGATCCGGTGGTCTGGACCAGCCATCGAGTCATTAAATGGATCAGGGATATTGATCTTAAGGTGGGAAAAAAATTATAAATAAAATACAAAGCTCATACAACATACTCTACTGCTCTACTTCTATATATACTGTATATATATATAATAACATTGTAACAATGTAGCATTTATCCGAAAAAGTTTCGGGATTCATGACAAACAGTAATACTGTAAAAATTCATTACCAATTATAATATTTTCTATCATAATATATTTAATAAATGTAGTTTATTTGTATGATAGTAAATGTACATTTTCAACATCTGATAGCTATAGGCCTACAAATTTATCTGTTATTTGTCTAGTAAACAATACTGTAAAACTATAAAAATAGTGGTCACACTTTACAATAAGGTTTCATTAGTTAATGTTAGTTAATGTATTTACTAACATCAACTAATAATGAACAATCGTTGTAAAGCGTTTATTAATCATAGTTCAACGTTTACTAATGCATTATTGAAATCCAAATACATGCTTGTTAACTATAGCTAATGCACCATGAGTTAACATGAACTAACAACTCTATTTCCATTAGCTAACGTGAACCAATATAAATAAATACTGTAATAAATGTATTATTCATTGTGTGTTCATGTTAGTAAATACATGAACTAATACAACCTTATTGTAAAATAGTTTTACTCACCCCAAATATGTACAGTAGTTATTGGGAATATGTTGACCCAAAAAGCAGTTGAACACATAAACCACATTTCTCATATAATTCATGTCCAAATGGCTCATAGAACTGAGAAAAAAAGTATTATTATTTACTGCTCAGATAGTAAGACATGTTTTGTGATATATAATAGCTGTTGTATCTATTCAGGAGTATGCTGATAACCTTCAGAACAGTGGCATCCATGGTGCTGTGATGGTTCTGGATCCCACCTTCAGTGCAGACAGCATGGCCAAAGCTCTCGACATCCCCAACAACAAACACATGATCCACCGTCATCTGTACGAGGAGATGAAAGTGCTTCTCAATCCAGCAAGGTCTATGGAGCTGCATTTGTTTTGTAAAAACAAAATCAATAATTAAAGTGGCTATAGAAATGTTATTGTATCTATATACAGCATATATGAGTACACCCCTCACAAATCTCTTTTAAATTAATTATTTTCTATAGGATGCTTTGCAATATTATTTTTTGTGCATACAGTTGAAGTCAAAATTGTGATTTTTTGTTTTTTTTTGTCTTTTTCAAATATTTCCAAAATGATGTTTAACAGAGCAAGGAATTTTTTACAGTATTTCCTATAATATTTTTTCTTCTGGAGAAAGTCTTATTTGTTTTATTTTGGTTAGAACAAAAGCAGTTTTAATTTTTTTGAATCATTTAAGTACAATATTATTAGCCCTCTTAAGCAATATTTATTTTTCGATTGTCTACAAAACAAACCATTGTTATGCGATGACTTGCCTAATTACCCTAACTTGCCTAGTTAACCTGATCAACCTAGTTAAGTTTTTAAATGGCACTTTATGCTAAATAATAGCATCTTGAAAAATATCCAGTAAAATATGATGTACTGTCATCATGGCAAAGAATAAAAAATAGTTATTAGAAATTAGTTTTTAAAACTATTATGTTTAGAAATGTGTTGAAACAGAAATTGGGGAAAAACTTTTGTAGCCCAAATTTGTATGTTAGGGGAAAATATTAAACATTCATTCATTCATTCATTTTCTTTTCGGCTTAGTCCCTTTATTAATCTGCGGTCACCAAAGCGGAATGAACTGCCAACTTATCCAGCATTTATTTTACGCAGCGGATGCCCTTCCAGCTGCAACCCATCACTGGGAAACATCCATACACACTCATTCACACTACGGACAATTTAGCTTACCCAATTAACCTATAACACATGATTTTGGACTTGTGCGGGAAACCGGAGCACCCGGAGGAAACCCATGCCAACACAGGGAGAACATGCAAACTCCACACAGAAATGCCAACTGGCCCAGCCGGGGCTCGAACCAGCGAACTTCTTGCTGTGAGGCAATTGTGCTACCCACTGAGACTCGTTTAAACAGACTAAAATAAGATCGTGAATGAGAATAGAGCGCCATAGACGGAAAAACTTTGGAGGTTTTAACCACTAAACCACTAGTTAAATTTCTGAATAATTTGTAACCGCAGTGAAAGCAGCCAGAGCTAATGCTAGTTAACGTACCATTGCTTATAATAATAAAAGGTTTTACTCAGTATTTTTTTTCTTGTTTCCTCTGTGAAAAGGAGACATTTGGCATTTTTTCCATTCAAAACACGAGCATGTTAAAACATGTCCACGAAGAAAACAAACGAACATAAAAATAAATTATCACAAAAAGTGGTAGTACAACTAGCGAGTTGGCTAATATCCGAAACTTCTGACGTCTGTTTAGTCGTAGGATAAAATATTAAACAAAAAAATGTAAAAAGAAACAAAAAATATATTTAAAAGATTGGGTTAAAATTTTGTAGTTTGTAATTAATGTGATTTGAATCATGCAAATGTATTATCTTTCTATTTCTAAAGGTGTTTGGTGACTAAAATATTATTTTAATAAATATATCTGTTTAATCTTTGTTGTTTAATTACCTATATTCACTGAGAAATTGATCAAAATGTTCATTTTCAAACAGTGTATAAACTGTTTGTAGCAAAACATATAAAACTGGACTTTGATTGGTTTTTAAAGAAGGACTTTATTTTACACGTGTTTGTCTCTTCTCTGACACAAATGTTTCTAATGTTCATGATAATGCTGAGAAAGCCATTCTGTACTGAATGTCAATGCATCATACGAAGAAAGGTATTAATTCGAACAACAGTCTCACGTAGACACACCTAAACTGTATAGTCTTTAATCTTAAATATACTAATCAAACTTTCATAAGAGTGTAACTTAATGACCTCATCTGTCAACATAATGCTGGTGAATTGCAGAGCTTGTGCAAACATATCCACATTGCTGTCATTAGATGCTTTCTAAAAGCAAAGTTGGATGTAGCAAGTGTAAGAAACATAAAAGACCCTTGTAAGAGTGTGAGTAAGTGCAGTTTCTGTCTTCCAGAACTAATCAGGCTCAGGATTACAGGAAAGAGGGCACTCCAACACATTCTCCTTCTTCAAACTGCCGTAAAACCGAGGAGGGATTTTCTCCCAGGAAAAATGTTGGCAAGGTATGGGTTGTCCTGTTATTGACACAGTATAGACAAATTGTGGACTTTCTGTGCGCCTACTAGGGTTGGGTAATGAAACATGCTGCCAATTTGACTGGTGAGCAACAGACTGAATCAGAATGCAGATATCAGTGTCTCACTTCAGTGCCTCTACAATACCAGAGCTGTTGTATTTAATGCAGAAAAGCAAGAATTAGATGGAAACATGCTTCTTTATGTGAATAAATAAATCAGCTACACTGAAAAAAAATCCACAAATTAGTTTTCCATGTTTTGCAATTCATGCTTTTTTTTTCTTTTTTTTTGGTGATTTTAAAGTGGATTATGGGATTTTGATCTTTCCTCCAAACACTTTAGATGTTTAAAAGTTTGAAAAGGTGACTGTTTTTGACTTTTTAATAGTTTGAAGTGATATATTGCCTGGGTTGGTACAGTATATTACGGTAATAAACTGCCAGTATTTTTTTCTGTATACTAATCTCTACCTGTATGGTACAAAAATGTATCTTTTGAAAAGGTACCACCCCAGTGACAGATTCTGTACCTTTATTTCTGAGTGTGTATAATAGATTGTTTCAAACTACTAAAATGTCAATAAAAGTCACTCCGTTAAACTGCAGAGTTAAACGTTCAACATCAAAAGTCCACAGAGCAGAGATCAATGTCCCATAATGCAATTCCTAACCATAAATAAGCAGAAAACCTCTGTAAATAAAAAAGTAAGCTGTTAATAAACTGATTTTTTACAGTGTACGTTTTAAAACAATGCCCTGGAAGTAAAATAATTCTAAATATATATCATACTGTGCACACACAACCTGATTTTTCTAACTAGATGATGCATGAGCAGCTCACACAAGTGCTTTGAATCGTTTCTGCACTACTCATTTTTTCAACAAGATGTCAGCATTTATTGGGGCTGTTGTTTGTTTCACAGCTGGAAAAGAAATGGAGAAACGGAACAAGAGCAGCACTACTGGACACAAAAACCACAGGAACCAAAAGTTACTTGCCGGGTTTCCATCCTAACATGAAGGGAATCTTTCCAAAGTTTGCAAAAAAATAAATAAATCTCAAATAAGAATTAGGTGCGTTTCCATTAAGTTATTAGAGCGGCTGACTTTATTATTGGTAACCTAGTAACCAATAGTAAACAAGGCAAGTTTTTTCGACAAATGAATTTTCATCTCCCATTATTCACATTCTAACCCTTTTTCGCACAAATCCAAAACCACCTCAAGTGAGCATAAAAAACCCTTTTATTCAAAATTTGCCATTTCCAACACTCATTTCTTATAATGCGATACTTCAAAATGTGCATTAGCACACACACACAAAAATATTCATTGGATTTACTAAATGTTTTTAAGGTAAATGGATGCAAACAATTTATATGGGCTGAATTTTAACAAACAAATTAAGTTGAACATTGTTTGTAACCACTTAAAAAATGTAGTAAATCCAATTCATCTTTTTTTTTTCAGTTCAACAGGATGGAAACCCAGCTATTAGGTTTATGTGTGAAGGGAATAATGGGTATCAGCGACTGTACTTTAAGCAAGTATAAGAGATTATTATTAATCATAACTTTGGTGAAGAAGTGTAGACACAGCAAATCAGTGCATGATAGACTATGATTTCGGAGATACGACATTAGGTCTATAACTATTCTGTCAAAAAGCAATATTTATAGTGAAATATATTGTAACAATTTAAAACCATATACATAGGTCAGGACATGCAGTGCAGTTTCAGTTGGAAGTACATCAACATACTGAAATAAAAGTCTCAGGAACTTCCGGTTCATACTGACTTTAAAGTATTAGGCACTGTTTAGATACCGATACTGTATTTAAAGTATTGATTTGACATCGGTATCAAAACATTTTTTACTCAACTCTAGTATCTACACATTGTTGTAAATAACCTATTTTTTCTGTCATTCCTCAGAGCCCTTTGAGGTTCAATCCTCTGGTGGCTGTTGGCAGAGAGTTGTCATTTCAGGGCGGCTGTGGATCTCCACCCAGAGAAGAGCGCATTAAGATCCTGCAAAGGACCAAGGGCAGCCCCATGCACGGCTACTCCAGCATAGAGATCACTAATGTCTGAGTAATCAGCCTCTAAACGGACCAAATGAGCTCAATTATTTGTAAAAGAGATTTGAAAATTGACCGTTTGCACTTTAGAGAATTTTGTATTGGCAACCAATCGTAAGTGAGCACTTAATAAAATTTTTATAGACATGCTGCATTAAAAAAAAGCTAATATTTTGTTACTAGTATAATACTTAGATAACCTTATTCCTGTAAATTCCAGTCAGAACTGTAGGTATGCAGCTAAAATCAGTACCACATGTTCAGACATTCATTCCCTCTGTTAAGGCCATCACAAACACTGTGCTTGTTTAACCCTCATGATGCATTCAGTTTGAAACTAAAGAATCATTGTTTTATTATAGTCATCATTTTATATTTTTAACCTTTGTGTATCTGATAAGCAAATTCACATTATTATTAGTATTATAGCATTTACACTATACTTATCTATAAAAAGAAATTACACATTAAACACAATATACTATTTTAATTTATATAAAATATTTATATAAAATATTTAAAATATTTTTAATATATATTTATATAAATATTTACTATTTTAACCTTTTAATTTATAATTTTATTAACGTTTTTTTTTTTTTTTTTTGCAATTTCTGTGCAGAATTTTATTTTTTAAAAATCAGCAGATTTATGCAGAATGGTTTAGAGAGGATAGGACCTAAAAAACTAAAACCTAAACACAGCTCTCTCATATAATACCTCCATTAAAATATAGAAAATATTACTTTTTGTACAAATGATGTTGTACATAAATAGATTAAATGATGGGCTAAAAAATATCTGATTCCCCATGGACCTACTCATGAAGAATTAACAAATTTATATATTAACTAAAATATTTCTTTATTTTCATATGCTCACTTTTAGATAAAAAAGACCAATGTTGCATTGTGCAAATGGTGTGGAATAGGTGCACATATTCTTGTTTATCGTTTAATAAAGTTTTTAACACTAATATAATACAGATAGGGGCGACATGGTGGCTCAGTGGTTAGCACTGTCACCTCACAGCAAGAGGGTCGCTGGTTCGAGTCCCAGCTGGGTCAGTTCTGTGTGGGGTTTGCATGTTCTCCCCGTGTTCACGTGGGTTTCCTCCGGGTGCTCCGGTTTCCCCCACAGTCCAAAGACATACAAATTGAATAAACTAAATTGGCCGTAGTGTATGTGTGTGAATGAGTGTGTATGGATGTTTCCCAGTACTGGGTTGCAGCTGGAAGGGTATCCGCTGTGTAAAACATATGCTGGATAAGTTAGCGATTCATTCCGCTGTGGCGACCCCTGATGAATAAAGGGACTAAGCCGAAGGAAAATGAATGAATAATACAGATAATTTTACAAGCATATTTGTGACACATAAAGGTGCTACATACATACATACATATATACATACATACAGTCAGTCCAAAATGACCTAAAACAAAAGGGTTAAAAAATCTTAAAGCATCTCCAAAGTTTTATTCCAATACTAAAAACAATGCAGGTTTTTAGAGTTCAGAAAATGAATCCGAATGCATTATGAGGGTTAAAATTATGGGAAATGCTGGAAAGAGGAATAATGCTGTGAATACATTGTGAAAGTGTTTCGAATGCATCAGCAACGTCTTTTCTTTGTTTTAAGAATCTGTAGACATCAGATGTCTAGATATCTGTGTTTTCAGACTCTCATCTGCATATAAAATTAAAAGCAACAGCCACTTTAGTAGCAGTGTAGTTTGGGTAATAGATTAGTCTCATAAAAATCACTCCTGTTTAATTGAAATGAGTTTTCCACATTCGAAAAAAAAAAATGAGGGGAATGAAAGACAAAAAAAATATATGTTTTTTTTTCTCTTTGATTCCTTTGTTGTGAGTTGCAATGTCTTTGTCTTTTCATGCATGCAATTCAATTTGTTCAATGAAATATATATACAAACGCATTGTATAGTGACTATCATTCACAGTGGAAATGCAAGAGAGATCTGATTGGAAAGCCTTTAATTGTCTATTTAAAGGGACAGTTCACCCCAAAATTTAAATTCTGCAATTTTTTTACTCACCCTTCACTGGTCAAAAACCTGTTTGACTTTTTTTTTGTTGAAAGCAAACGAAGATGTTTTGAAGAAAGCTGCAAACCTGTAACCATTTTCTTCCATTTGTTTTTCCTACTATGGAAGTAAATGGTTAGTTTTTGGCTTTCTTCAAAATATCTTTTTTGTGTTCAGCAGAAAAAAGAAATTCATAAAGGTTTGGAACCATTTGAGGGGAGTAAATAATGAGCAAATTTTCATTTTTGGGTGAACTATCCCTTTAAGGAGTGAGAAAGTCATGAGCAGGGCCTTCAGATGAATGTATGGAAAGATAAAATGCAGTAAAAAAAAAAAATCACCAGTCCAATGCAACACGTGCGCTGCTCATTTTACAGCTGTGTTTTTACAAATCATCCACAGGGCAAAGACAGCAAAACAAGCTCTGCGGCTCAGTGTGAAACAGCATCAGGCTTTGATTCAAACAGCGTCTGTCAAGGTTAGAAAACATGATTAATGACTGAATTTTCACAAATTCAGCCAGTCATTATTTCTACAGTAGATCTTCTTCAAGACCTTGTTGGAAATGCCAGCTATGAATCACAGATTTCCTGTTGCTTTGACTCAGGATGTCTATTGATAGACATTGTGATGTTTGTGGCACAAAATACCAGCGATAAAAGACCAACAGCTTCAGAATATTAAAGTCGTCGCTGCGCATTTTAAGATGGGTTTTGCTATCACACATCATTTTGATATCACTGTACTTTGTGGCATTAGTGAACGTACATTTGAGAAACATATGTATATAGAAATATACCATGTGTCATTGACACAGTAATATGTATAAAAAAATAAATCTCTACATGCATATGTTTGAGTGTTGCTGTGGTTTATTTTCAAGTTGATAAAGTAAAAAAAAGATACAAACATCAAAACAATAAAAGTGAATTATAGTTGTTGTTTTATTTTTACAATGTGTCCTTTCTCCTTTTTTCTGAGTGAAAATATAGATTTTTTTTCATTATGTCATTCAGTGTAGCATTAATTTACATAGAATTAAATCTTGCCAAGTATATTTAGAAAAATAATTTGATAACTTATTAACAGACTAAAACATTTTAAATAACTAAAATGATCACAGTGCAACCCTAAATTTCCCATTAATTGTCATTTTAAAATTTTACAAATCTTCAAATCACTAGGTTTTACTTATTTGTCAGAAAGAGTTTGATCATTAAAAACAAAATTGTGCGTGTATATATATATATATATATATATACACGCACAATTTTTTATGAATATATGGCGACATGGTGGCTCAGTGGTTAGCACTGTCACCTCACAGCAATAAGGTCGCTGGTTCGAGTCCCGGCTGGGCCAGTTGGCATTTCTGTGTGGAGTTTGCATGTTCTCCCTGTGTTGGCGTTTCCTCTGGGTGCTCCGGTTTCCCCCACAGTCCAAAGACGTGGTATAGGTCAATTGAATAAACTAAATTGTCCATAGTGTATGTGTGTGAATGGGTGTGTATGGGTGTTTCCCAGTACTGGGTCGCAGCTGGAAGGGCATCCGCTGTGTAAAACATATGCTGGATAAGTTGGCGGTTTATTCTGCTGTGGTGACCCTTGATGAATAACGGAACTAAGCCGAAGGAAAATGAATGAATGAATGTATATATAATTATTTTAATTCATAAATTTCTCATTTTATTTAATAATACAAATCAGAATAAGTGTGTTGTTTTATTTTAACTTTAATATTTCTGTTACACTGAATGATAATGAGGGGCGGCGCGGTGGTGCAGTGGGTAGCGCTGTCGCCTCACAGCTAGAAGGTCGCTGGTTCGAGCCTCGGCTGGGCCAGTTGGCATTTCTGTGTGGAGTTTGCATGTTCTCCCCGTGTTGGCGTGGGTTTCCT
Source organism: Danio jaintianensis (assembly GCA_903798115.1). Classification (NCBI taxonomy): domain Eukaryota; kingdom Metazoa; phylum Chordata; class Actinopteri; order Cypriniformes; family Danionidae; genus Danio; species Danio jaintianensis. The sequence continues at coordinate 10,980,947 of CAIGQV010017532.1, forward strand.
CCGGGTGCTCCGGTTTCCCGCGCAAGTCCAAAGACATGCGCTATAGGTGAATTGGGTAAGCTAAATTGTCTGTAGTGTATGTGTGTGAATGAGAGTGTATGGGTGTTTCCCAGTTATGATTCGCGGCTGGAAGGGCATCCGCTGCGTAAAACATATGCTGGATAAGTTAGTGGTTTAATCCCCTGATTAATAAACGGACTAAGCCGAAAAGAAAATGAATGAATGCATGATAATGGAACATTATTTAATGTTGACATTTTATTTTCCCAAAAGTTAATTAAAAGATTAAATTAGACACTTTACTTGCAATTAAGTGTGCATTATATTGATAAAAGTAACAATAAGATATTATTTCAGTGTCACTAAATATTTGTCAAAGAAAACGTAAAAGGTTTTCTACAAACTGCCAAGCATTAGATCTGCAATATTTCTGAAGGACGATCAGAATATTAGTTGCCCAAAATCAACATATATTGTAAATAGAAATAAATGGAATGGGGAGAATAAAAGATATCTTTTTAAAATATGCAAGTAAACTTGGTGTTTGTGTAGAGTTGTGTATATGTAAATATCAATTTTCTCTTAAAAAAAAATAGGTACATTAAAAAAATTGACTTTTACCACAACAATTCTTTTTTATTATGTGTGCTGTTTTGTAAGAATGATTTTGTTAAAAAAAAAAATCTTATTTTTATAAATAAACCTTTTTCAGAGTGACTATATTCAACTTTACCCACATACCCTAATTTATGCCTACTGATCAATCAAAATCTGCTGTCATAAAAACCTTTAGGGGTTTCCCAAATTAATCCCACGGGCTTTTCCGGGTTGTAGGAATGACGTTTTTTTAGATCTGCTCTGTGAAACCCGGCTTTCTTTAGGACCGAGCGTCCTGCTTAACTCTTTACAACTGAGTGCTGCAGTCGAGTAGATTTTGAACAAAGTTCCTGTCTCTGTTTAAGCCCACAAATAGTAGATGTAGAGTGAGTGAGACTGAAGTTAGAGGATTTACAAAGTTTTTTCTCCTTCTTCAAGCGAATGAACGGACCCCGCGGACGTTCGCTCACCTGCGGCCAGGAGTGACACCTGCCTCAGGTACTTTCACGACACAAGGTGTGAAGGGCGTTGAGCCTCCGCCGAGCTTAGTTTAGGCCCTCAACTTTAGTTTCACCATTGCGGTCACATTTTTGACGTTATTCGGCATCGCTCAGATGTTTTGCTCTGCTCTCAGAAAGTGCCATCGGAGAAGGTTTAGAATAAGATTTCGTTTGTTTCAAATTGTTCCAAAATATCTTAAATTACGTCAGAATCTTCCTCTTGATGTTAGTGCACTAAAATATGATGCTTGTGAATATTCAAGAATCAGTTACGGACTATTTGTTTCTTAGTTCCTGTGTTTGTAAAACTGCTTCTTTTTAAGTGAAACTCGTGTTTGGTCTTTTGTCACTAAAGGCTTGTTTACAACTGATCAATTTATACTAAACATTTAAACTAAGCATTCGAATTAAAATCTGAAGGACATTTATTTTCCCAGTGTTCTTGCCACAGAGAGAAAAAAACTCAGCAGAAATACGATCGGCTCTGGATGCCCTTATAAAACTTTACCATGGTAACCTGCAAATTTGCATACTGCATATATAGTTCAAGCCAGAGGCTCTGGTTCAACCCCAATAAAAATTCAAGATGCGTTAAAGTGACATTTCGTCCAAACAGTGAATAAAACTTTATTATCTGATCGATTGATTTAGTGGTATCTATAGTTACAGTGGTTTCCATGGAAACATGCTTGTATAAATATGTAGTTTATACAAAAAGGGACTTAGTTATATACTAAACCATCAAGTGTGTTAAGTTTTTAACATTCATTTGAACATTATCTAAACATTCAAATTAAATGCTGACAAATATGCAACAATAGCATAAAAATAAATCATTTCTTAGTTATACATGGGTCAAAGGTGAGAGATTTAGTTTTGATGTGCACATCTAATTAAAATTACAAAACGGGTTTTAAATGTATGGAAAGCATATTACATGTATTTAAAGTTAAATAATTTGTGAAAATTTAATGTGAAATTATCTGCGAAATAACGTTCCATTGTTATCCACTGTAACATGTTTATGCAAAAATTAAACCTATCAATTCTGATCTGTACATATTAAATACACAGACACACACATACATTAGTGCTGTCAAATGATAAATCATATAAAAAACATTTTTTTAAATTGCATGTGTTTACTGTGCACATTTTTTGCATATTTAAATACAAACATATTTCAAATACAAAAATTTATTTTTGTAAATTTTTGTATTTGAAGTATGTTTATAACTATATATATATATATATATATATATATATATAATTTATATTTATTTATTTATTTATTTGTTGGATATAAATATATACACAAACAATTTCTCAATCATATACATGCATGTGTGTATTTACATAACACATCATTTTTATACTATATGCATTATACAGTATATATATACACATTTTTTTAATACGAACTATTATTCTGGATTAGAAATTAAAACATTTTCTAACAAATTTGTTAAAGTCAGATTAAAATCGAAATATACAATGTTTAATTTGCTATTGCACATTGTTAGTCTTAAAGTGAACAGTAAATCTGTTTTTAAATTTGTAAAAAAACTATGTTAAAAACCCCCATTTTGGTCATTTTTATTTCAAATCTAACTTGCTTCAGTTCTGGAGTGGCAGCTCTTCTCTGATGACATCAGAGCTTTGGTATTTAAACTATTGTTAAAATAAATTGAAAATGTATGGTAGTCATTTCAATCCGCCCCCTCCTCTCACAGTTACAGTCCATTTACAAGACCTTTTATATTCCATTCACATAATGAGCGCTATAAAAAAAATCTAATTTATTCCAAACAAGATGCGGTGCACTGCATTGTGTGGAAAGTCTGCCATGTTTTCTGCAAGAATCCAATCAGTTAAACTCTGATAAGGTCACGGGGTGCATGTTTAGATGGGCATGTAGTGACCTGTGCTTCTGTGTCTGTTTACTTCTAGACAGGGAGCAAGTGTTGCTCTGTGTATTTGGACAGGCCTTCCTGGCCTTTTGTCATATTTCCCTATTTTATGTTTCTTTTGTTTTGACCAGAATTTAATGTTATTTGCTTTCATGGACTCCTTTGTAGACATGTCACGTACCCAGATTGGCAACTGATTAATATATTGCTTTCGTTTTATGGAGCACTCCACTTTTTTGAAATAGGTTAGGTTTACAAGTAACCTAGAGTTAATCAATTTAGTTTTACTCTTTTTTTTTTAATCCATTCTGCCGGTCTGGCGGGAGCACTTTTACTTAGCTTAGCATAAATCATTGAATCAGATTAGACCATTAGCATCTCGTTTGAAATTATCAAAAAGATTTTTCTATTTAAAGCTTGACTCTTCTGTAGTTATGTCATGTACTAAGTTTGACAGGAAATTCAAAGTTGCTATTTTCTTGGTTGATATGGCTAGGAACTATACTCCCCTTCTGGCATAATAATCAAAGAACATTGCTTCCATACCATGGCTGCAGCAGGCGCAATGATAATACGCAGCGCCTGAAAATAGTCCCCAACTAGGTAACAGCGCTGCTTAATATCATGCGTAATACCTGCTGCAGCCATGCTACTACGGCAGCAAAATTCCTTGATTCTTATGCCAGAGTGAGAGTATAGTTCCTAGCCATATTGACCTAGAAAATAGCAATTTTTGTTTTTCGTCAGTCTTAGTTAGTACACAATGTAACTAACTACAGCAGAATCAAGCTTTAAATATAAACATTATCAAAACCTTTTTTTTTATTTATCAAGATTCTAATGGTCTAATCCGATTCAATGGTTTATGCTAAGCTAATCTAAAAGTGTTCTGACCGGATTCAGAGATGGGCTGAATAGATTCAAAAATGATGAAACTCAACTGTTTAACTCTAGGAAGTTGTAAAATGAGCCTATTTCTAAAAAAAAAAAAAAAAGTGCAATGACTATAAAGATCTGTTTTGTCATTATTTCTTTTTTCCCAACTGATTTTTAAAATCACTTTGAATTAGACTCCTCCTGCCAGTCTTGAGAAACAAATCCCAGATTTTTTTTTTGTAAACTAGTTCACACATATTACAGTGCTTGTCATGTCTTGTTCTGTGACAAACCTGTTTTATTAGTGATCTTAATATGTAAGACCTCAAACTAATCACACATTTTATTCCAACACAGACAATTACTCTCTTTCCATCTGCTTTCTCGTCTCTGTTCCTCATTCCTCTAAAAAATATGAATATACTTGTTGTAAATCGCAATGCGAGCATTATAAAACATTATTGACCATTTACTCTTCCCCTGAACTAAATTACACCCACAGGTGCATGAATCATGCTTAAAGGTCCCACAATGTCTGTGATGGTGATGGTGATTTTCTCTTTAGTGCTCTACCTGAGCACATCAGATATAACGTTCAGAAAAAAAACCCTCAAAATGTCACCTTAAGATAAAACCAGCAGAACACACAAATGCACGTATTAAGATGAGTCTTGAATTAATGTACTCAATAATCAGAACATTTTGCTAGATTATAATCATTTTGTCTAAATTTGGTTTTGCTAATAGACAAGCCCGTTCGCACTGTATTATTGTGAATTTTAAAGTAGCTTTCCCCTAAAATGACACCCCTTCCCCATTTCCATTCGGAACAGTGAAGTGCTCACATTCAGCAGTGAACAATGCTGTGTTGTTATGGCAACAGTTAGTGTACGGCAGCAGCATAACCTCTGTGCACTGGAGGCGTTTTGGGTGATTTTTGCGGTGCTTGCAACTAAACCTTGATTTCAAGGACATTCGTTGAAAGCTGTTGGGAGAATGAGTATTGATGGCCAAAAGATTATACTATGTTATCTTTAATGCACTTGTTTCATGATATTGAAACGAGTGTCCCTTTTACTTAAAAGCATAATTCACCAAATCCATGCATTGGCAGATCGTCTTGACCACATGTTTTGAAGGAACATTCACCTTTTTTTGAAAATAGGCTCATTTTACAACTCCCCGAGAGTTAAAGAGCTGAGTTTTGCTAATATACCTGTCTGGCAGAAGCACTTTTAGCTTAGCATAGATCATTGAATCGGATTAGACCGTTAGCATCTCACACAAAAATGATCAAAGAGTTTTGATCATTTTTGTATTTAAATCTTGATCATTTTGTAGTTAAATCTTGTACTAAGACTGACAATGAATAGTTGCTCATTTCTAGGCCGATATGGCTAGGAACTACATCTATTCAACCATAATAAGCAAGCAGCAACCAATAATAATAACCAATGTAGCTGCCTGCTTGCACATGCAACGTGTCTTGCAACTGTGGAGACATTAGTGAGAGACGATTCAGAACTATTTTCACCAGAATGAGAGGCCATATTGGCCTAGAAAATAACTACTTTTAATTTTCCGTTGGTCTGAGTACACATATGTATGTAATATATAATATGAAAAGATAAATCAATTTTTAGTCATTTTTAGATGTCATGCTTTTGTTGTACTTTTCAACAGCTTTTTAGTAATTTTCAAAAATGATTAAAGAGTTCATTTTCAAAAAAACTTTTTGAAATCTGTTATCTGTTTTTGCAAATGTGTGTGTGCGTGTGTTTGTGTGTGTATATATATATATATATATATATATATTATACAATTGTTTTTTTCTTCTTTCTTTTTTTTCTTTCTAAAATTAGATCCTGTTCTAAGGCAGTATTATATATTATTGTAACCCCCATATAAGGACTTTAAAGTGTCATATCACCATATTTTTGCCAATACACAGCCCCAATACATGAACTAATGCTGTTATTACAGCAGTTTAGTACCCAACTCAGAGCGGAAGATTTTTGTGTCTTGCTCAACAATATAGGGTCAAAGTGTGTTCATCGGGTGTGTAAGTGATGCTTTATCTTTGTGTTTTATTATTTGCCACACACACAGAATGATGGGAAACGTATTGTTGCACAAACCTTGTTAACTCATGGACCAGCGAAATGAGTTGTTCGTATATGGTTGCATATAAAATGTACATATGAAATGTGTACAAAAGCGTATTTTTACATTCAATGTTCAGAATGCAAGTAATTGTTTTACACTCTCCAAATTTCTCTCAAAAAAGAGATGGGTAACACTTTAAAAATAACAGTTCATTAGTTAATGTATTTACTAGTATTAACTAAGTATGAATAATCTTGTAAAGCATTTATGAATCATAGTCCAACATTTACTAATGCGTTTTAAAAATCCTGTTGTGCTTGTTAACATTAGTTAATGCACAGTGAATTAACATGTTATTTACCTTAGCTAACATTAACAAAGATGAATAAATACCATAATAAATGTATTATTAATTGTTTGTTCATGTTAGTAAATACATTAATTAATTATTATTTTTAAAGTGTTACTCACTTAAAGGTTAAACACTGTACTTCCAGTTAGATTATACCTAATTTTCAATATCATTGTTTATTAAAAAATGCAGAAAAATTATTGACCTGTATTATTATCATTTTCATTTATGAAATTTGATGTAAAAAAAGAAGAAGAGAAAAAAGAAAGGAAAAATAGTACTTTCTACTGTATTGGCTCCCAACTTTGAAAATCCATTAGTTTCCAGAGTTTTCTACTTTTTGCAAATATGAAATTTCATTCATTTTTGCCATGATTTACAGATGACCTACTAAAATGTCGTTGATTGTGATGGGTCATTGATCTGCTTTGGAACGATAATTATTGTAAAAAAGTAAACTTGTAACAATTTTAGCTGTAACTGTATTGTAACAACTGTAATTGTAACAACTGTTTATACAAAAAAAGGTCAGGTTATTTACAATAATAATAATTTGATGCCAAATTTAGAGTGCAGCCACTAAATACTAATTAATTTTCAAAAAATATATATCTTTCTACACGTTTTACACATTTGTCAGCAAGAAAAGTTTTTAAAACAATTTAAATTATAATCAAGTTTTAAATGTTTCTTTTAATAAGTACAGTTTAGAATATATTCATTTTTACATAAACATGTTTAATGATAATAGAACTTTGTTTCACCAATACTTTGGCATTTTATTGGAAACACTTGAATTCAAACTTCTTTCTATTTATATAAAACTGCTTCTTTTAATTTGATGTAGACTCCAAAATGGGACGTCCCGTCTCTATAAACAGGAAATGAAATCATGACTCTCCAGAAATATTCTGCTCTAATCTAACATAACTTGAAAACTACTTTCATGAAGATTTGCAGGATCTTCTCCATACATGGCAGTCTTCTCCATCTCCACCACTTTCCCTCTGTGTTTCCCTTTGACCTCTACAGTGGCATTTTGCCAGAAGGATCATTTTTTTTGCTCCAGTACGCTGAAACACAGAACTCCTTTTCTTTCTTTTGATTCTTGGCCTCTATTCCCAGTCATTTCCAGGAAGTGTTTCCTCCTCACTGGAATGTTTATAAAGTTTATCTCTCTTTTTTTGCTTTTATGTCGCAGTGCAACTGTCATCCTCCCTTCCGCTCTCCAATGAGTGCATGTTCGTGATGGCATTTTTAGTCATGTGCTCCTGCTAAATCAGTTGAGCTGCATTCTCTGCCAGGCTTTATGATTGCTCATTTCATTGTGCATAAAATGCATACAAACTTATTTTTATGTTCAGAATGTAACTACCACAGTTCTCTCCTACCATGACTCTATAATTTACATCCTCCAAACCCAGCTCAAAGACAGCAATTACATCATACATCTGTCATTTTCTGTATTATGCTTTATAGTACAAATACACCCTCAGAAAAATAACATTATTATGACAACGACATTACAAGATTATTATTTTTACTATTTTGTGCCATTAAGCATTTAAATTTTTTTTATTTTTTTTTATATTATTTATTTATAGATTTTTTTTAACATATGTAGATATATATGATGTATTTTGTAATAAATGTATATATACTTTTTGTTTTATGTATACATATTTAATATGTAAATATAAATAAACATTTTCTCAAACATGGACATGCATGTGTACTGATATATAAATATACCCATTAGAACACACAAAAAATGACATTATAATTTCAAAGACATTACAACATTATCATTACCTAGTTCTGTCAAACAATTAAGTGTATCCAAAATAAAAGTTTGTGTTTAGATACGTATGTATATTGTGTATATTTATTATATAAATACACATACATACAATATTTTAAAAAAATCTGTAGAAATATATTTTTGTTTATATACATTTTTGTGTAAAAATAAAAAAGCATTTTCTCAAATAGACATGTGACAATGACAGTTTATTTATATAGCACGATTGAAAGAACCCAAGTTGACCAATGTGCTTTAACAATACGTAAAAGCCACAAACAACAAGAGTAAGTCAAATACAAGAACCAAGTAAAAGAAAAAATACAAAGAATAACAAAATATATAAATAAAAGCTTTTACCCTGTCAGAAGCCAGTAAAACATTAAATCAAACACATTCATGTGTTAAATGCTTTGTCAAACAGAAAAGTTTTTAACCTAGATTTAAAAACAAATTTAGGAGCATGTATGTGTGTGTTTATATACACTGTACATAATAAATATTCACAATACACACAAATATATTATGCAAATGCATATTTAGTTTTAATTGCAACCAATCATTTGACATCACTTTTGTTTCTATAATTAAACTTCCAATTAAATTTCCCCAGTGTGTTTCCTCATCACTGAAATCTTTATAATGTTTGTCTTTCTTTTTCTTTCATGTCACAGTGCAACTCTCATCCTCCCTTTCGGCCTGAATAAGTGCATGTTGGTGTGAGTGTGTTGAGGAGTGTTTTCAGCCATGTGCTCCAGCGGGCAGCCTCTGTGTGCGGGAAACAGACCCAACAGTCGTGGGGGCTCCAGCACGGGCTCTCAGTATGCCCTGTGTGCTCTTGGCGTGGGTTTGGTGGCACTCGGGGTGGTCATGATCGTGTGGAGCATCGTCCCTTCTGAAGCTGCAAAATTGCACAATGTTACAGCTGCCAATAATGGAAGTGCGAACATCAACGAGACCAAAACATCGTCCATCGCGTTTGTGCTGGTTGGCTCCGGGGCTGCCATGCTGCTGCTTGCTATATGTTTAGGGGTGAGGAACAGGAAGCGGAGGAGACAAGGGGAAACTGCGGGTGCAAACGCTGCTGATTATGTGGATCATGTGCATAGAGTTCCGGATGAGGAGTGAGTATGATCTGTGCTTTTTATGTTCAGATTTTTGATTGTGAAAAAAAACAAACACTATTACAATACAAATTGTTACATATCGTTATCTTTGTTGTTGTTGTTTTTTTATAAAAGGGAAGAAAAAAGGAAAGGGAAAAATGGAAACAAGTAATAAAAGTATACAGAAAATATACCTGCAACCAACTGAATGCAGTCATTCAACAACCACAATCAAATGTTCAGATATGTTGTCAATGTTGAAAGTAAATAAGTACAAATAAACAGTATAAGATCATAATGTTTAAAAGCAAAATAAATGAAATTACTAAGAAATAAACAAATAAAAGGAAGGAGAGTGCATCTATTAAATGTAGAGACTTTCTGTGCTTTTTAAAAACTGTTTCAAAGATAAAAAGGTCACTCACAGGGTTGCCATGGAATTTCTGGAGTATCATGGAATTTTGCTAGGTCTGTTCTAGACATTCATTTCAGACAGGCATGTTTTAATTTTTTTTTTTCTTTAAGTCATAGAATTTTGTTTGTCGTTTAAAATTTTACTTTCCATTTATCAAAAGATTTTTTGTTTCTTTTACATGTTTCTTTTTTTATCAGATTGTTTCACATTTTGCCTGTTGTTCTAGTCAATTTTATTCATGCCATTTTATTCCTTTCCCCCTTGTCAAACGGCATTCAAATATATTAAAACAATATGATAAGACAAATAGTTTACAACATCAAGCAGAATCACAAATTGTTTTGTTTTGTTAAAAATGAATAGAAGTGAGGGTGACTCGGTGGCTCAGTGGTTAGCACTTGTCACCTCACAGCAAGAAGATCGCTGGTTTGAGTCCCAGCTGGGTCAGTTGGCCTTTCTGTGTGGAGTTTGCATGTTCTCCCCGTGTTTGTGTGGGTTTCCTCCACAACTATTGATATATATTGATATAGCTCCAGTTTCCCCCATTCCAAAGACGTGGTACAGGTGAATTGAATAAACTAAATTGGCCTTAGTGAATGTGAGAGTGTATGGGTGTTTCCCAGTACTGGGTTGCAGCTGGAAGGGCATCCGCTGTGTAAAACATATGCTGGATAAGTTGGCGGTTCATTCCTCTGTGGCGACCTCTGATGAATGAAGGGACTAAGCTGAAAAGAAAATGAATGAATGAATAGAAGTGAGTGAAAGCGGCACAATTAAAGGTCCCATAAAATTAAAATAATGTTTTATAGATATTGCTATCAGTTTGTTAGTCTTAACGATATCGATAGGCTAGTGTGCACCAAAACATTGACAAAATTGGCATCTGGAAGATCCAAACATCCAGAGCTTGCAGTTTGTCATGTCTGTCTAAATGGATCAAGGATTTTTTTTTTTTTTATCTTCTGACCAATCAAATGCTCTGTAGTATTTGACATGTCCCGCCCCCTTCATGAGGCTTCTCATTGCTTTTCATTTGATGCGCTTGAGCTCAACCACACTAACTGGCAGAGCTGTGATTAAAAAACTAAATGCTATTGGCTGTTTTGTTTTAAAGAGGACAAGTTAATCTATGTCCCGCCCTCTCTTCATGTTTCATTTGAGATTACGTCAAACATTGAATAGAAAATGCACATTTCAAACCACTTCCGGGGACCTTTAAATTACAATTGCCGTGCTGCTCTTATATGAAAAATATGGTGGATTGGTCATGGAAGTTCAGCTTTTTAGTCAGTAAAATCAGGGAAAAGTCAGGGAATTTGACATCTGACTTAAAGTGGGAACCCTGTGCTCGCCTTCAAGTGATTTCAAAACATTGAGTTTGTTTTTGTTTTTGAGTTTGAAGATATTTTGACGAATGTTAGTGGCCAACTTCAATAGAAACAAAAATATTTGGAAGACAATGGCTGCTAGTTTTAGCATTCTTCAGAATATTCTGTTTGCGTAAAAAGTAAACCGAAACTGATCAGACAAGTGGAGTGTTCATTTCTGGGTGAACTGTTGCCTTTAATGTCCATGTTTAGGCTATGAATGAGTGAAAATTGGTAAACAATTAAATATAAAATGATTTATATTTGATTTAAATATAAAAATATGATTTAAATATATAATTATATATGAAATGCACATATGGGGTTTTATTAAAGAAAGAAAAGAAAAAATAAGTATGAAGAAACATTATATCAATTTCCAAAGAATTGTTTACATGAATGATATAGAAAATATCTTTCAAATATATATATTTTTTTCTGTACATCAAATATATATATGTGTGTGTTATATTATATATATGTATGTAAAATAATTAATAAAAAATGTTCACTTTATTAATTTTAATGTAAAAAAATTAATGTTAAAACAAATTCCTTATTTACTAAATATTCTTAATACTACCTTTTATTTATTTATTTATTTATTTATTTATTTATTTATATATATATATATATATATATATATATATATATATTAGTATTAGCAATTAGCAAACTTTTAAATGTAAACTTTATACACACACATACACACAAACATCTATATATAAGGATTCATTTAAAACAAATCTCTGCAACACTGTTCATTACAATTCCATTTATTACAATTAACATTAACATGATTTTTTTATTTTATTTTAGTTAACAATTATTTCAACAGTAACTATGCATTAACCAAACATTAATTGTTTATTTTAGAATGCCAAGATTGATAAATACTATAACAATTGATTTACTAGTTAATGATAGTTAATTAATATAATTATCATTTTATTAGCTTTAAATCTATTCATGTGAAGCATGTTGATTACGCTACACACAACTCATGATTTCTCCATGTCTACATTAGCTCAGCTGATGAAGCAGCACCAACCTATGACGTCCCAACCTACGAGGAGGCAGTGACCAGCGGCCAGTACCCCATTCGCCAGAGCAACTTAAGGCAGAGCTACCAGCTGCCCTCCTACGAAGATCTGATCGGTGCCGTTGAAAATGAAGGCCAGTCACCGAGAGAAGGTAACAGCCAAGAAGCCCCTCAGCCTCCTCCAGGCCCCGGACCCCAGCCTGCAGCCCCGGCTCGCAGCACCAGCAGAGCCAGCCGAATCCTCAGACCCCTGAGGGTGCGCAGGATCAAGTCCGAGAAGCTCCACGTCAAGGATATTCGCCTGAACATCCAGACCCCTGCGCAGGGTGGAGTGGTGACCATTGAACCACTGACTCCACCACCGCAGTATGAGGACAAACCCCCTCAGCTGCCCACCGGAGCAGTGTAATGAGCTCTGTGCACAAGCTAAGAGTTTTCCATGGGTTTCAAAAGCTGCCAAATGATGAAATGGGATACATTTGTGCATGTGCAATGTCTCTGCGCTTTTTGGACAAAACACTAAAGCCTACTTGAATGTGTTTTTTATAGAGCAGACCTTTTATTATTTGAAGAGCAGTGTGTTGTTGTTTTTTTTATTTAAATCTGCATGAGGAAGGATATGAATGCCACAGAGCAGCTCTTCTGTGAGAGAGAGAAAAATTCATAGTTTACTTCCAAGGAACTACAATGTACGTTGCTATAACAAGCGTATAACAATAGAAACTATTATTGCCAAATGTCAGTTAGTTACTGTTCTTGAAAATACCTTTTTGAAAACAAAATTAAAACATTTCAAAAAAATTTTTTGGAAAGGCTTTGCGAAAATCTGAATGTTCTGGTTGTCCAGCTTCATTTTTTTACTCTAAATATTTAATGCATTTGGACCAGATGGCCAATTTATGTAAATGCAAAATTCATTTGTACATTAGACTTAATTCTAACTAATTTATTAAGTTTCACTCTGATTAATCCAATTATAACTTAATAAAATGTTCTGTATGTTTTTTTTAATAAGCATCATTGTCTGATCTGTTTGCAGTAAAGAGTTTTAACTTTTTTACATATCTAGATATATTGCTTACTGTATATAGAGGGTGCACAATTCTGACATTTTTACAACTTCTCTAAACTAATAGGAATATAACCTCACCCCCAATCATGGTAGAATAAAGTGTGCATTACTGTAAAATTATATTATGTGTTATTAAAAAAGAATGTCTTGCAACAACCAACAAAATTGCACCTTGGGGGACTTTGGTTTTTTTGGAGAACTAAAGACTAAATTACTGAAGTTTGAAAGATCTGGTTACCATTACACCTGCAGTTTGGAAATACAAACCATCTTACTGCAGATGAAGTGGTTTCAATCATAAAAAATGTTGTTGTTTTTGTGTACGTGAGCTAAATTGCCTTTTCAGTCAGCACCTTTTAGGAAATGTACTTGTTTTTTTATTTACAGTTGTTGTCTAGTTTTAATTCAGTTTAGTTTTTTGATTGGGGTGTTCAATCTTGAAAACTTCATGGCGTTACTGTAGATTTGCTTGTGAATAAAAAAGGAATAGGATTGTGGTAATTGTGACAATAAATATTTTAAAGCATAAGCGTTGTATTTTATTTATTTCTTAGGGGATTGAATAAATCTGTCTGAATCAATGTTTTTGTTTGTCTCTACAGTTCCCTGTATACGTTTAGAAATAATGTATGGGGATTTGTAATGCCCCCTAGTGGCTGACAATTGTACAACCAGCATTGAGTTACTTAAAATTAATGCGAATATGATTGCATTTTTCCAGTCTTCATTTTTTTCAGCTGTTGTTTGACAACTGAATAATGATTTCAATATGATGATGCTTATTTGACTCTGTGACTAGTCTAACAGAGTGGATAAAGGTGAGTAAATGAGTTTTTATTGAATTATTTCTTTGAAACAACAGAACAGCATTGTATCTTTTTTCCGTTATTCATTTTATTGTCCTTACCACAGCCCACTCTATTAATTTCCTCTTAATTCTTTTGTATTTGACATGCTATTGTCCCATTTTCTCTCACTTACTGTGTATTTTTTTTTTGTCTCATTTCAGACATCAGCCTGTGTGTGGACTGAAACCTGACAGGTATTTGAAGCCAAATCAAAGTGTATTCACGAGTCGCCCGCGAGAGCTTAACACTCATAATCAATCACTACATGAACAAGATTTTATAGGAAATTGATTGAACCTAGTGTTGAATTTCACACCACCCCACTCAAGGCCTGTGTGCCAAAATGAACCATTAGACAAATGCCTGCGATTTTCTAAGTTCCATGAAAAACAAATTAGGCTGTTACAGTTTGACCCAATCTAAACAGAGCAGTTTGAGTTATGTCTTCACTAAACTCTGCTCTTGCAGTTTACAACATTGCTCATAATGGCACTTTGAGATAAAAGTGCATTTTTATTGTTGAGTCGGTTTTGTCCAAATATTTTCAGTACTGCACAGTTGTTCTCAGGAAATCAACACTGAGTAACCTAAACTAAACTAATCCAAATGTTTCAAATTTTTGGGTTTAAAACTGCATAACACTTTTAACAACTTTAATTAGTTGTGGCTTCAAACAGTAGTATATCAGCCTTTTATATGGCGAGCATGAATGTTTTATTCTCATTAGTCAATTGTGTGGTTTATTATAGCTTTATGACATGGTAATAATGTAGTGCAGAGTTTTTACGTCTTTAGTTCTTCTAAGTTTCTAGAGGTTTTGTTTTATTCATATTAATCAGTAGTGTTTTTGTGAAAACTTCCAATTAATATTTTATGCCAGCTCATTTGTCTGTATCCTAAGAGCCAACAAATGTTTTTGAATGTTTATTTCCAATAAATATATTGGATAAAAGTATTCATACATGCATTGTTATAGATTGCATGAATAAAAATAAAAGCAATCTATTTTTGGAGCGAGGTTTTACACACACGATTTTATTGAATGTATATAAGTGTATTATGTTTTTATATAATAATATAAAATTATACTATCTATATTACTAAATTATATTACTAAATACTATCTACATTGTTTATTTTAAATTAGATTTTAGAAATCAAAGTTAAATTTAGAAATTAAATTGTGTATATAGTTGTGTGTTAATATACATTTTAATTTGATCATAACATGGTGTGTGTGTGTCTATAAAAATCAGTTAAAAATGTGAATAAGAACGTTTATTATATATTTTAATGCAAAATCCTATACAACAAATTTCTATCATATAGTTAAAATTGAATGTAAGGTATTAATGCAAAAATAGCTATTTTATTACTATATTTAACAGTAACATTTTAATTTGAAATCTTGTAACAAAAATACAAATACATTTACATTTTTTCCTTTTCAAATGCATAAAAATATGTAAAATTGCAACATTAGAAAAAATGTCATGTATCAAGAAACAGTATTAATGTTCACTGCGCAAACAAGTGAAACTATATTTAGACGGTCACAGTAAAACATAAGTTGACATGATTAGTTAATTGATTTATAGGCTATTTCACTCAAAGGTATATAATCCGCTGCTGTTCATATTTATGAGCTTTAAAGTTTGTTAATGAAAGTTACTATAGCCCATGTAAGTAAACTCCTCCTCCTGCTGCGGCGCCTCTAAGTGTAGCTTGTGTTCCCGCTTTTGCAGCTGCTCGGGCCGCGGGGGGAGGCGGCGCGTCTCCTGGAACAGCCAGCCCGGGGAGTCAGTCACATTCTTGGCCGGGATTCAATGACTGAACCAGACACAAACAAACACTGAGGGAGAGGGAGAGAGGGAGACTCGCACACACTCTCATAGTAAAGCGGAGGCAACTGCGCTTTTACACCAGCCACGCATTTTGCGCGTGAGTACTGTGATTTACACGGATTGAAGAACTACATTTCGACCAAAACTTTACACTTTTTGTGGGGGAGGATTTTCGCCTCGCTCGGAACTCCGGTTCTTTCTGGTACGACTTACAGAATCGGACATGAAGCAGTTGAATGGATTACGAAGCGGTGTTTTACGCTTTCCGAACTGACACGGACTGTCGGGACTCACATTTATGAATCTGTTGTGATCAAACTGCCCAGGTTTAAACATGGAGGCTCCTTCCAGCTTTCAGCCGCATCCAGGAC
This sequence comes from Danio jaintianensis, assembly GCA_903798115.1. Taxonomy (NCBI): domain Eukaryota; kingdom Metazoa; phylum Chordata; class Actinopteri; order Cypriniformes; family Danionidae; genus Danio; species Danio jaintianensis. Next base: position 10,997,154 of record CAIGQV010017532.1, read on the forward strand.
TTCAGCAAACTCTCAAGCAGTTTCACTTGAGCTCCATGAGCTCCCTCGGCGGACCGGCAGCCTTCTCGGCCCGGTGGCAGCAGGACATGCTGTTCAAAAAGGACGGTAAGAGCGCCGAGGTGCTCGTGAACCTCCCCGCACAGACGCCTCCGGTCATGCCGGGGCCCCTGTTCATCCCGTCCGACCGCTCCACCGAGAGGTGCGAGACGGTCCTGGAGCGGGAGACTATTTCGTGCTTTGTGGTGGGCGGCGAGAAGCGCCTGTGCCTGCCGCAGATCCTCAACAGCGTCCTGCGAGACTTTTCCCTCCAGCAGATCAACTCTGTGTGCGACGACCTGCACATCTACTGCTCCAGGTGCACGGCGGACCAGCTGGAGATCCTCAAAGTTATGGGCATCCTGCCCTTCTCGGCCCCCTCGTGCGGACTCATCACCCAAACAGACGCCGAGCGCCTCTGCAATGCCCTTATCTACGGCGGCGCGTTCCCCCCGCACGCCGACAAAGAGTTGTCTTGCTCCATCGAGCTGGAGCGCACGGAAAAGAGCTTCAAAGTTTACCACGAATGCTTTGGGAAGTGCAAGGGCCTGTTCGTACCCGAGCTGTACACCAGCCCCAACGCGGCGTGCATTCAGTGCTTGGACTGCAGACTCATGTTCCCGACCCACAAGTTCGTGGTGCACAGTCATAAAAGGCTGGAGAACAGAACCTGTCACTGGGGCTTCGACTCGTCCAACTGGAGGGCTTATATTCTTCTAGATCAAGACTATAGTGAGAAAGAGGAGAACAGCACACTGCAGCAGCTCCTCATCGAGTTAAAGGGAAAATTTGAAATGGGGAACAAGCACAAGACATCTTACAAGGTGAGCTCAGCCCTTCAACATACATGAAAATCTGGATTGTGGTGCTCCAGAATAGTTATTGTCTAATATTTTACTCCCATATATTTATGAATGGTGTGTAATTTTACTTTATTGATTCTCATACTCTTGTATTGATCTTTTTCACTGTCTCCAGCGCAATTTGATCACACAACACCTATTACGCTTGCCATCACCTAAAAAATGTCTATATCTGTGGTTTGTAATTAGTTTTTCAAGACCCAGATTATCATTATATATATACACAGTAGTGATCACAACTAATTGTTTGTGTGAAGGCAAAAATGTTTTGTGGCCATTAGATCTCCAACTGTGCAATTTGTTATTTGGAAAAAAAGACTTAAAAATGAATCTATACAAGGTGACCCCAGCCTTTGAAAACACGTCATAATTAAATCTGGCCTCTAGTGCTCCATACTTATGGTTGTGTAATTTTTTTGCTCCCTTATATTTATTACTGCTGTGTAATTTTACTTTATTGATTTTCATATATTGATCTTTTTCCCTGTCTCTGGTGCAATATGATCACACAACACCTATTACACTTGGTGTCACATCAGAAAACTGTCCTATAGCTGCGGTTTTCTATGTTGTTTTTTGTTGTCGTTAAGATTTAACATTGAAGTAGTGACTACACTAAAATTGCTATCCAAGCAATTAAAAATGTTTCACGTCAAATAGTTTCACTGCACAAAACACACTGTACGATGCAAACCATGCCTTTCCTTTCAGTCTATGTTGTTTCTGTTCTACTTAAACATAATGGTAATGGTTACTATTTTGAGTTCCCCAGAAAACATTTCATTGAACAGTTCTCAGAAAACACCTTTTTTGTTTGTGTAAAGAACATTACAATATTCTTAGGAACATTTTTTCCCTTTTTTTAAAGAACCTTTTGTGCAATAAAAAGGCTATATGGATGTTGAAGATTCCAGTTAGAAAAGCAGATGAAGATATAGAACTTTTATTTTAAAGAATATGTTTTAGAATACAGCACAACCTCTCCTCCGTCAGAAACCGACAGAAACATGGGAAGTTTTATCCACCCTTTTGAAGCATCATTCTTTATTTACTTTTCAAGATCATAACAGACCAACTGAGAACCACTGACCTATTGATGACTTCCAATGCTATCTTTGGGGGAAAAAGTGCACAGCCGGACCACCAACCAACCTCCCCAATGCATTTGTCTTGTGCCTCTGGATGCACTCAGGGCCATCTGCATATGATAAATGGAGCCTCAATTATGTATTTTATAGGAGCCAGAGATAGATGGGAAAGCTTGGGGAAGCCAGCCGAGGAGGAGGATAAGGATAATAGAGTGCTGTGTAGGACATTGTTTTGTGTGTGTGTTTTGGGTGGGGGACAGGTTGGGGTTGAGGTCAATCTCCAAAAAGCAGTTGTTGTGGGGTCAGCGCTGCCCTTGGTCTGATCAGGCTCCACTCCAGGGTCAGAGACACGGCGAGCGGACAAAAGCATGGCAGTCTCGGGCTGGCTGCTCCTTCCACGCAGCAGCTGTTGAGTGTGATTGTGCTAATGGGTCTACACACATATATGTATGTGTTACCATGGTGTCACTTCGTTGGGCTCGGGATGCATGGTGTGGCAAATGCAGTTTCGTTAATGTGGGAAATGTGAGAGACAGGGCCCATTTTAGAAATGCAGCATCATGTATATTTAATAAAAATGGCTTCTCTTTAAGAAAATGTTGGCTGATGTTTGTCATGCGGAAGCTTAGTGGCTAGCTTGCCCTTGCATCTGGTTAGTAAAAAAAACAAAACGTGAAGCTTTTATGTACAGTTATCCTTAGATGATTTGACGTAACCTTCCATGCATAGCCTATATTTGTTTAAATTGTGCAGTAAGCATATTTTACTATCAGGATGTTCGCACAGTACAGTAGCCGTAATGTATCCAGCAGGGTGGATTTTGTACAGTTTCTGTGGTTCATTGTCAAAAGTGTCCCAGTTAGCAAGCTGGCTGGGTCCGTGGGGAACGGTGTACCAGTGAACCTGTATATTACCCTTCACCGCATGAGGTTGCTTGCAAAAAATTCAAGAAACAACAACTTTTTTTTTTTATCAAACCTCAGTTCAGTTGAAAGTTCTTTTCTGTTTATTTTTGTAATTAAAACATTTAACTCTTAAACTCATTTCCTGTCTTGCTGAGAATTTTTGCTTCATTTTGTATCTTGCAGAGAGTAGAGAATTACTGCTTCCAAATATTACTTTGATGGGAGGCTGGTCGCCATGGTTATCAGGTTTCTGAATCCTCAGGATTTTTATGTAATATTCTTGTTCGCTGCAGTCAGAGCACACTGAGTTTGCTTTATTTTTAATCTTGGGGAAGATCTGAATTCATTTAAAACTGCATCCAGACTTTGTCTGTACTGGCTGAAATAATGGGGTAGATGGCTGGGAGAGGGTGGCGAGTTTCTCATTAAGAATCTGTCGCCCCTGTCCGCCAAGGCCTTGACGTGCCGTCAAAAGGCCGTGACATGTGACCTCTCTCCAAAGCCAGTCAGCCAACAACCCCACCCCCTCTCCTTTCAAACAGTCCGGGCATTCGTTCGGCCCATGATTCTCCTACTGGACAGATGGTTTTTGATAAAAGACAGAAAAATACATTACAAATAAAAAGATAGTCAAAGATCACAGCAGATTGCATTTTACCTTTGTCATATGTATTTTTTTTGTGTTTTTTCTTATATATACTGTTTTTGTACCCAGTGTTGTTCTCTTCTATTTTTATTATTTTCATATTTGAATGTTAGCCTACTTAAATATTTTATATGATTTTAATTGTTTTACATTATTTTTAACAGGTTTTTCTCATTTATAGCATTTAATATCCAAGACTGAATATTCTTATGAATTTGTCAAATTATAATTTTCATGTTTTAATACAAAATTATGTATAATAAATGACTGGGGTTTTGTGTTTCAGTTTTAACAGTCTTGAATGAACCGATGCACCTTTTGTTGTTTTATTTGGATTCCAACTTTCACTTTAACTGCATATTTCAAGTGCATGTGTATTGTCCTGCCAGAAATGAAGTAAGACTCCAGTGAGAATAGTGCTGTGTAATAAATTGGACGCAGTGGGGCTGCCGAGCTTGGGCTGGGGGGGATATCAAACTCCCCTTTGTTCTGCTCTCTCACTTTATCAAATTACAGATGACTCCCAACCTGAGACCAAACCAATCAACTGAGTGTCCGACCCGAGGTGGCTGCGGCCAAAATAAATGCACACGGCCTGGGGGATGGAGGTCACAATGTGCGTGCGAGTTTGCATTTATAATGCCAGGATCAGCTGTGGGGAAAGGATTAAAATGAACGCACGGCCTACTCATTTCCATTCCCATCTGTCTGCTGACCTCGCCGTTGCAACCTGCACTGACCAGCCATGCTCTGCTTCCAGACTGCCAGCAATTCCATCCCATTTCCCCAGCCTCCTCCCCACCCAAACATTACAAGTGCTACTTATTCATCCATTGCAGTCAGGCAGGCCTATTCATCCAGAGTCCATAGCACATCACGTCAGCCCTCAGCCGGCACACAACCCCCGCTGCTTCGAATCAGATGCTCAAACAACACTGGCTGCCTGGGGTTTGACTTAGCTGAGTCAAAATCTACTTTCAGACGCCTATTCTCTGAATTTTAAAAGGGCCGCTTGATGGCTTAACAGTCCCCAAGAGATGCTGTCTCATCCCCTCCCTGGAGGGATGGAGGTGAGGGGGTGGTCAGGGGCTCTCAGAGGTTGTGCCCTCTATTCTCTGCTGTGTGACCTCTTGTTTAAAGGGCGTCAGCTGGAGCTCTCCACTGGCTGATGCTGAGGTGAAGACCTGCCACCTCTTTTGTTTACGACAGCTTTGTTACTCAAGCCGTCGTCTCTTATTGTGTCTCTGGCTTGATTTTGGTGCCCGCTGCACGACTGATGGCTCCATGATAATGAGTTTGTTGTAGGACTGCACAATACTGGATGACTTGAAAAGCTCTGTTTGGGAAGAATTGATCATAACTGTAGGATTCGTCAACAGAGGGAATAAAAAGGACATTTTTGTCTCGTTCTTTTTTGTCTAGTTTTAGGGCTGCGTGATATTGGAAGAAATATTTTATATTTGCTCATTCAGTTTTTTGTATATCATGTGTAGTTGTAATATAAATCTTTGTTTTATCTTTGTCATTAAGAAATATAACAAACATTCACCCACTTTGACCTAAATGTCTACCATTTTATTTTATAATTTGTTACCTTTTAATGCTTTGTTTTTGTACTACTCAGACATCTTGCAGAGTAGTAAAACCAACATCACAAAGATTTGTGATGATTTTTTTTTTTTTTTTTTTTTTTCAAATTTTATGATATTGATGATATTTTTGCCATATTGCCCACCCTTATTTCCGCATGCTACTAGGGAAACAACAACAACATCGAAAGTGCCATTTTGTTTAATGCACAGCCAAAACACAACATTGTAATGATACAATATCAGTTCGTAGTATTGAACCATAGTTGACCCGGTAGGTCGTTCCTGGGTATCATCGCGGAAGAAAGAGCACAATGGGAATTTGATAGTATTTTTGGGTTTATCTACATGGAAAATAAAAAAATAGAGCCAAATAAATCTTATTCTAAACAATCTCCGAAGTACTATTAAGGCAGAATAATTTGGGGGGGAAAGTTGAGTTTTCATACTTTTTTACAAGAACCAACTCAAACCATAAGGTGAAGAGAGATTTTAAAGCAGCTAACAAATTTTATAGGGGACTATTTAATAAGACTATAAATTAATAAGGTCTGTGATTTTTATTATGATTATCAAACAAATGATTCAATGCTAAAAAAGAAACAGCAAAGGGTGCCAATGTGTGGTAATGATTTACATTGCAAAAGCAATCCGGTCACGGATGTTAATTCTTGGTGAAATTGGGGCTGTTGTAATTAAAAATTAGTTTTATTACACTATATTTATATGTAGTGCAACCCAAATCTGTACACTTTTGTTTCTGTCTGCTGCCAACATGAAATGCTCCTCTTTGGTGTAATATTGATCTTTAATCAGTATGTAATTAGCAATGAGTGTCACCAAATCAGGCATCTGTCTGCGTTGTGAGTAAATCTGTATGAAGTCTGATGACGGCATCAGTTAAGGTTTAGAGTTGCGCAGGCTGGCACTGCCACCAGTCTGTGGGAACAGATGGCAGAATGATGGTGGTGTTGTTCTATGATCAGTTTCTCAGATCAGGCCCCTTAGTCGATAGTGATCATCAGCTTCATGATTAATATGGCAACCCATCTGCTCTGGAGATGGAAAATCCTGGAGTACACAGCTGTCACTGTGCAACAAACCCAGTGTCTTAATTGAGCCCCTTGCAAGTCCGCTAATCCGCTATTGCTTGGCAAAGTCCAACTTTCATTCCAATGGAAATGGCTTAAATGTATCTTTAATTTAGTGTCACCCTTCCTCATTATATACATGTCCTTGTATGACTTCCTGTTCCCTCCCTGATTCATGAGCTGGAGGATTCATTTTTATTTAATCTGTTTGGAATTTCAATCATTTCTTGGCCAGGCAGAGCACATTTGGACTATTAAAAAGCTTGATCTGAATGTGCTCAAATTACCGATACGCACCCGTTTTTATTTCAGTCAAAAGAAATGGCGAGGAATCCAAACAAACCGTTGTGTATTCTAGCATTGTGTCTTGCCCACAGTGATTCTTTTAAAATTGCAATTTAGTCCAATAAAGCCAAACTAAACCACTGCTGAAGGAATCTGGTGTTCTGAGACGTACTTGAGCGCGTTTACTTCCTACAGATGTCGGCTTTTGTTAGAGCTGCTCGGGGAAGGGTGAGGACTGTGTGGTGAAGATGTTTCCTCAGGGCCTGTCAGTGGGATGATGTAGCTTCGGTCTGCGTGCGTGTGCCATATGACAAACTGGCATGTTGCTCTCGCCTACGAACCTCCCACTGACCGCCCCCAAAGCTACCATGAGGATAAGCTCATGAATCTCAAATGAAGTTGATTTTGCAGTCTTCAAATATCGTTTAGATGCACACGTATCACTGTATCTCACGAATTGGTGCTGGCGCGTGGCATCGTGATGTTTGTCCTCTGGTAATTAGCAAGCGTAATTATAACATGTTTTGTTATAAAATTGTTGCACTATTAGGAGTGTCTATATTGAAGTTAGAGCTGCTGTGTAGCTCACACACGTGACTTATTGTGTTGTACTACTATGTAGGTGAAGTGAGTTCAAATCCATCCGCTTGCTCTGTTTCCCAAACTTGCCCCCCCCCCTCATCATTTCCTGTCCAATCTTGGCTTTCCTCTAAGACCTCTTAAAGTGCAAAAAAAATAAAACTTTCTCCATTAGTTACTTGCTCTTGTGTCTTATTTTCTGCTCTTTCAGGCTATTTTTTCCAGTATAATAAGAGGTGGTGTCAAGCTCATGACACTCATGAGCAAAGAAAAGCGTTGCAAAAGTGAAAGTGGTCCTTTTGCACTATATTTTGCATTATAATGCACTCTAAATGTGAAAACTAAAAGAAATGTAAGTTTAAATTCACTGAAAACCTCCCTTCCTTGTTCACAAGAAAAGTAGATCCTGTTTCATGTATATTATTTACATGTGTTTTCAGTGATCAGAGCACAAGTGGTCAGTTCATTTGGTACACAAGCGACCACTTGTGCTCAGACTTTGTTGAGACTCTTGAGTGGAAAAGCAAGTGAATTTAAAAAAACAAAGTGTAAGAATGCAGAGAAGAATAAATGCCTTGTTTTGGTGTGCTTTCTCGTAACATTTCTCATAATCAGTACATTTCACAAAACATACGTTTGGTCAGTAGATATTCAATGTTTTTGTTCAAATGTATTCAACTACATGAGTGTTTACCCTAAAGAAGCAATCCGATCTGATGTGATTCTTCGGAAATTGATCAATAGATAAATACTTTTAAGATTTTGTTTACACCTGTGCTTAGTGGCATTTAACTGCAGTGGAATTGAGAAAAATGCATGTAATACAAGCTGTAATTGTGATTTAAAATTTCACCAAACCAGGTTGAACTGTTGTTTTAAATATAACCAACCGTCTCAAAGTGCCATTGAATAGCCCACCGAAGTGAACAATAATCAGTAAGCATGACACAAGTTTTGGTTTGTCATGTGAATGCAAAAGACTTTGAATATAGTGCAAGAGTTGAATGGACTAAATTCATGCTTTTATGGTGGGGTTTTAAGCTTGAAAGCTCTGGCCCTCATTCATGTAATTGCACATTATTCAGATTTTTTTGTGTGTGGATCCATAGAAGGAAGAATGTCCTAAGGCATCGGAGTGAGTAAACAATGAATTTTCATTTTAAGGTGAACGGCTCCTTACATTTAAAATGGCAGCAGCTTAATTAAATTACGAGCAAACTGGGTTTTGAACATTTGATTCTTTCCTAGGCTTAGAGGGGAAAAAAGCTCCAGTTTTTTTTTTTTTTTTTTTTTTTTTTAATGTGAGCTGTCTGGGCCTTTATGAAAAGAGGGATTTTGCGTTTTTAAGCAGCCCGTGGCCTCTCGTTCACTCCTCCGAGGCACGCAGACGGCTCTCGCTCCACGCCCAAGCAGCATTATTCAGAAAACTTCTGTGATTGGAGAGTCAGCGTAGTTGCTAAGCAAAGCTGCTCTTCCTTTGCTAAATAAGAACTTGATGCTTCCTGGCTGGTGGGCTGAGGGGAGCGTGCCAGCTCTCTCATGCTCGCTCACTCCGCCTGTCTTTCTCTCGCTCACACGCACACATACACTCTCTCTCTTTAACACATACACAAACATGTCTCTGCAACACTCGTATTCAGGCCTTCTTGTGGTGATTGTGTTACCGTGGAATACAAGGCTGCAGCCTAGCCTTGCAAAAAAAGGAGAAGAAATGATGATGTCAGGATGACCTGATCCATAACCTCCATTTCCCTATGCCTCTCGGCTTCGGATGAGTGCAAGTCTGCCTCTCTCTCTGCTCTCTGGGTGGTGCAAGGATGGAGGTTTTCCTGCGTTTGCCCTCTCTGTGTTTGAGGCTTTGGGTTATGAGGCACATTCAGATTTTTCCAGAAAGGCTGATTCACTCCTCCAGCCCTCAGACAGCTGGCAAGGCCTCCATTTTCCACTCGCTGCGATGGTCCACCACAACATGGTGTTTCAGAAATGCTTCTGGAACGCTCTCCAAGATGGCGTTCACAAAAACGGAAAGTTTTGTGGCCGGAGAGGTTGCATAGAGTGCTGTAGCTTTCTAAGGCTAATACTATCAAGTATCATGTCTAGTCAGTGAAAATCAACTGTTTAAAAATGTTCCTTTTTCCACGCTTCAGCAAGTTGAATGCATAATACATGCAGCGGAACTGCAGTTGCTTAAAGAGGTGGTTCACCCAAAAAATAATGCTTTCTCTCATCATTTGCTCACTCTCGTGTGGTCTAAATTTTTCATGTAGTGACAAAGTTTTAAGCTTTATTAACTCAATGTTTCCACTGAGCAGTTCAGTTCAGTAAAGAACAGTATGGTTATAAGGTCACTTTGATTTCCACTGCCCACAGTACCATTTCGGTAGGTGTGGTGTAAGACGAAGTATCGATTAACTCCGTTCTTGATCACAAGAATAAAGCTGTATGGGTCATTCACATATCACGCCACTCAAGTTCATTATTTCAAATGTAGATGCACGGTAAGTTCAAGCATTTAGAGAGGGAAAGTGGCACCATTCTTAGACACCCTTGTAAAAAACTATATATTTTGGACATACATCAGATTCCGTTATTGCTTCTTGGTAAGTAATTCTTGTCATTTTATTTTTTGTTTTAGTTATGACGTCTGCTTTTTAACTGCTACAGCTTATATTTTTAATGTTTTTTGACACTGGTAAATAAATCTGAAAATATATGAAAATAAAAATATCGTGCCACTGTCATTATTGTCGATTATAAAAGTGGTGTGAACATTTATTTGCTCATAGAGTTAGAATTATTGTTAAAATATTCTAGTTATGGTTAGGCATGGAAGGATAACCGGTTTCAAGGTTTACCACGGTTTGGAAAAGTCAAGGTTTTAAAACAGCTAAAGTTTTCTGTTATACCGTTCCAAAGGTATATGTAAAAATAGTATCTCCAGCAGAAAAGGAATCTCCTTGTCAAGGGCTACTGGTCCAAAAAAATGTCAATGTTTCTTAAAATAAAATATATTGTGTTCAATGGGGAAAAAGGTTGTTGTTTTTTACCCAGACATTTAAAAATAACTTATTTTGGAGCAGTAATCACAATACCTTGATACCATGAAACCGTTATATTTTTGTCCAAGGTTATCATACCATCAGAATCTTATACCGACCCATGCCTAGTTATGGTTATTATCTGATGTGTGTTATATTTGATGTGCAATGTGCACAGACATTAAATAAATATGTATGGTTTCATAACTCATTCATAACATGACAAATTTGTAATCTGAATAATGTGCATATACTGTAAAATGAATGCCCAGTTTTTACTTCGTCTCAATCAGTGACCCTGACTGATCTAAATAAGTCTGATTTGTGATTCAGTTACATTGAGAACTGAATTTCAATTTGTGATTAACCAAGTCAGTATACACGGGTACCAAATTGGTGTCACTTTAAAATAAGCTTAAATTGCAATTCACTCTTTTTTTTTTTTAAACATTAAAGCTGAAGTCTCTATTCTAATTTCACGGAAAAGAGCTACTCCCTTCAATATTTCTCCTGTTGTGTGGCACAAAAAGATTTTGGTTAATGGTTCGTTTAATGTAATTTTTCAAAAATACAGAAGCATTGTAACATAAAATCAGCTTCAGATTTTTCTGTTGAAGCTGCTTTTCTTGTTACGCTACACTTTTCTGCAAGTTAAAAAACAAAATGTCGATTAATAAAAGTGACCGTAAAAAGGATACAGATGGGAGAAGGAAACTTGGGCTTTTATGCTTCTCCTGTGGCACCAACAAGCAGACCTCTTGTAAGCCATCTCCCCCAGTGGCTTGAGTGTGTGCCAGATTTCTGCTTGGCACTGGAGATTAGGTATTAAATGCTAGCGAAGCACAATGAAATGTGGTGTGCTGTTAAACACGTACTAAATTTCTGCTATTGGAGCCTTTAGCAATGCGACGCCGAGGCCTGGAGCGAGAGCCCATATCAAACGCATTCAGCACGGCTGCCTCCTCGCTCTATACAGCACAGCGAGGTTTGTGTGGGACTATTTATCCAGTACCAAAACTGTTGCCACTTTCTCCTTTTTTTTTTGCGGATGACACCCCCTCACTGGCTACTCTAATTCCAAGCATCTGTTCCATCGCTTCTCTCTCTTTCTCTATTCTCTCCATTTCTCTTAGAAGGAGCTTTATTCAAACAGCCTGATGTGTTGTTACAGACATGTCACCCTCAATTACTCAGTTGTGCTCTGCATTGGCGGCTTTCTCTCTCCTAATCCGTCCATTTTCTCTCTCTCTCTCTCTCTCTCTCTCTCTCTGTCTGTCTGTTTCTCTCCGTCTCTGCAGTGAGCAGGACATTCGCGGGAGAGACAGTCAGCTCAGCATATTCTACTTATTAAAACTGTAGAATGTTTGATCCTGGTGCCAATATGAAATATACTGCACCAACGTTTTAAGTATGATTGACAGTCTGTCTGTCTGTCTGTCTGTGTGTAGTTTGTTTTCAAGACAATAATACTTTAATTTGAGTGAAAATGCATTATTAGAAAGACAAATAAACAGCAAAGACATGTGTAATGTTACAGAAGAAGTAGTGTTTCTAACTAATGCTTTTGAACTTTTTATTCATTTGAAGAATTGTAGCAATTTTGACAAGTCCTAGTACTCTTGAGGGTCACTGTACTTCTAGATCACACTTATTTTGAGTCCTGGTTGAGTTTTCTGGCTGGGGTGTCATTCCTCCCTCTCTTTCTGGCTCGTAGGGCAATGTGATAGCGTGCCTGTACCCAGTGTCTGCTTTTATTTATAGTCCACCAGTGATCACAGACATGGGCAGCCCGAGCCCGGGCAGGCCAGGAGCAGAGCAGCTTGAAATAGAGAGCTTTTGATGCCATAATGACCCAGCTATTATCAGCTCTGTGTCTTAAAATGGGGACCAGCTATAGTGGTCAAGGAGGACAGAAAGCTAGCTGCTAGCTTACACCCTCTCTTACAAAAAACCAAGCTGCTTTGTGGATTATCATTATAAACGGGGTAATCACTGCTCCTTCAGGCAGCAACAGCTTAATTGGCTTCGCTATACAGCGGTCTAGGTTTGCTCATCTGTGACTGTCTCCAGGTAGACTCATGAGCTCACCTGGGTGATGGACCACCCAGTAGAGGCCTTTTGATTGTCTGGGCCTTCAGTTTGGAGGAGGTGGCGCTGAGGAGTGCATGCAAAAGCTGAAGAGGTTGAGTGTGAATGAAGTGAGGAATGTGTGATTATGGTGTGACTGGACTGACGCACAGAGCTTTGATGTGTGGTAGACGTGAAGTCAGCTTGTAAAAGATTCACTCGGTATGCATATGGGAGGTGAGAGATTTATGACCAGTTGCCAGATGAGGTTTCCAAGGACCTTTTTTCTGTAGACGTCTTTTTAAATTATTGGTTGTTTATAAATCATACATGCATTTATTTGATCAGTAAAAAAATATTTTGAAATAATTGCAATGTTAAAAACAATTCTATATGAACGCATTTTAAATAGTACTTTGTTCTAGAGATTTCAGCAGCATTGTTTTAATGGGATTGCTGGAAACATGATGAATAGTTAGCTGTTGATAAAATGCAGCGCTCATGGCTGTCACTTTTTGGTCAGCCGTCCATTCACAGTGGAGGAGGGCGGGGCAAATACCGACCAACTCACAACATTCTTCTATACTGACATCAACAAGCCTACAAATGAGAAAAAATGTGTGAACATTTTTAGTCAGAAACTGATCTGCATAATCAGTTGCTAGTAACCACGATACAGTGGATATTCAGAATTATCACAACCAGTTTTCAGTAGATTGCTAGCTTTTTTAGCCGGCTGAATATCTCTTTGGTGAGCACATGCTCTTGTTTTCGTTTTCAGTGTCTCATGATCGTCTAGACATCAAAATAATATGCTGATCTGAGACTCAAGCAACCTTTATGCCTTTTCAGATCTGTTTCAAAGAACAGCAATGATTTAAAATGTAAATCTTTGGTAACATCATAATAGTCGTGGTGTCACTTTTGATCAATTGAATGCACCCACATACAGTACATACGTACAGTTCGGTTTGGCCATTTTTAGCCGTGTGTTGTTATTTTTCCTGCAGGGCCTGTCTACAAACCCTTATGGGCAAAAGCATGTTTAGTTCTGTCTGGAGTCTTATGTAAGTGCATACTGCAGGACATACAAATAAAAACCTAGATGGATATGATAGAAAAGGAATGTCTGGGTCAAACCTTGCAAGCCTGAGTTACAAACGCAGTAAAACAGCCGCCGAGGCAGTTCTGTCACTTTGAAAAATAGGTGGCTTAGGCATGCTGCTCAATTCACACGTTTTAGCGAGTCCTAACTGTACAGGCCACTGATAGAATTAGTCTTTCCAAAAGGATTAGTCACCCTATCATCAAGCCTTCTTCCTAATTTATCTCCCTTTGTTGTGGTGCAGGCTGCATTAAATGGGATCAGGGGCCTTGGCCAGAGACAGTGGGAGGAAGTGGCCCTTTGTGTGCCTGGCAGGTGCACAGGGGTGTGGAATGACACTGGCATTTGCTTGCAGGGGGTTGGGGGGGCTTCTGCATGTTTGAGGCCAAACCTGTTGGTCTTATATCAAGCTTCCATGGCGTTTCTTCGTCTCTTTCTTTCCTTAACCATCTCCACCGCTGGATAAGTGCTCCTGAGATATCCCAGAAACCCCTGCAACTCCACTTGAACCCTTAATCAAAGGACTCCTCTGGGGTTGGCAGTAAATTCTTCAGGCAAATGTTTTTTGCACTCTCTCTGTCTCCCTTTCTCTCACTCTCTCTTTCTTCTGCACTCCCTCCTCTCCGTTTTCTCCACTCACATCTGGTGCACAGTCCTTGTCTGCTTTTACTGTGCTGAGGTCATTTTCATCCTATGAGGAAAGTGAAACCTTATGAGGGGAACTGCCAGGGACATGCACAGCGAGGAGGGGTTGTTACAGGCTCCGTTTTTAATGCTGTTTTACCAATGGTTGTTAACATTGCCGTTCTTGGCTATACAGAAATGCAAGTTGTTTTCTTACAAAATCTCACACATGTGGCATTGAAGAAAGAACAACAACTTATGAAACATTTTGTGAAAGAAACCTACCAGTGCAGATTTCGAAGTAGGTTTTCGCTTCCCCACCATCATTATTTATTTATTTTCTTTTGAGAGCCAGTTTTTCAAGGTCATTTGCATTGCACTGTATTTTCATTGAAATTCCTGACAAGCTTTGGCTGTGCTTTGCTTGCAGAAGGCCTTACTGCAAAAACCTGAGACAGCTGTGGCCGCTGCTGAAGTGTTCTGCATTCAGCAAGGAAACCCAAGTGCTGCATATGCAGAAACTGGAAGACGTTTCCTGGAATGCAAACAACCTCCCTGTCTGATTTTTGCTGAAAATAGGCCAAAGAGGTGTCTTTTTGGAAGGATCGCATCTTTATTGAGATTCAGACTGGCCTTTTATGTATGATTTCCGCTCGTCTTATAACCACCGGTGCAGTGCCTATAATCTCTCTCTTCTTTCTTCCTCTCTTCCTTTCATCTCACTCTCCTTCTTTCCACCAGAGAATATAAAGAAAATGTGCTGAAGCTGCATTTGTCCCTGCTGGCTGACACAAAAAGCAAATTTAGGACTCCCCTCCCTTCTTTCAATTAAAGCTTCTCATGAATATGGAGTTTTTCTGACCGTGCTGGAGCGAGGCACAAAATGAGAGCTAGCCTGTAAAAAATGTGAAAGTAACTTAAGCTCAAACAGTTGAAGAATTTAGAAAGAAGATTAGGGATCAGGCTTAGGGCACATGGTGTTGGTAATTATATTTCTGCATATTAAAGCCCAAGGGGCTTTTCGAGAATGCACGGAAATGCATGGATAATGAGTCTCTTTGGTTGCCTTCAGTCAGATGTTGCTGATTAAACTGGTCAAATGCTTGTTACATCAGAAGGAATTATGCCCTTATGTTGTCGTGCTTAGGAATAGTTCAATCTCTTCCCTTATATTTAGCTTTTTTAAACATCTGATTTGCATTAAAGATTGACAAGAGGTCACCTCAAGGTGTTTTAGCTAATACACATAGCTTCAAAACAGACCCATCTGATGCCATTTGATGTTGTTGGGACGGTGTGAAAAGGAGTGGTCTGGTCCACTCTGTGTTTTACAACGGCCCTGTCAGCTTAATGAGGAGAGTGTTAACCTCTATCACTTCAATTGCTCACAGTCCCAGCACCCCTAATGACCCAGGAAGCCCCGGCCGGGGTTGTAGGGAGGTCAGGTTGAATTACAGGACATAAACAACAACACAAGCCTCCCATCAGCAAAGAAAATAAAAGCAAAGGCAGCTGAGGTAAGAGGGTGGAGCTGATGGCAGTTGTTGTTTTTTGGGGGGGGGGGTTGGGAGGCCAGCTAATCTTTTGAATTGATAACTAGCAGAGGAAAGTATTGATTGATTGATTGTTTAGAGTTTTTTTATGGTGATCTTGCACTTGTAAACTCCATTTGACCTGAATACAGACAGTGAAGAAATAATTTTAAGATGGATATAGATGCTGAAAATGGACAATGAAAACGAAGATAGATGGATGGAAAGAAAATTGGATTAAGATGGATAGATAATCATAACAAGATTCAGAACGATATTAACAATAGTGATAGAAACTGAAAATAGGAATGGATGGATGAATAGGTAGGAAATGTGGATAAATATACAGATGGACATTAAAAATGGCTAAAAAGATTGATAATGGGGATGAGTAGTACATACAGAAAATGGATATGCATGGATGGATAGATCCTTAGAATGAGATTCAGATTGAAAGACTGAAAATTCAATTCAATATCCAAAGAGATATTGGTAGATTTGTGTAGACTGAAACAGATATATAGCTAGATAGGGAGTGAATGTCAGTTCACCGAGGTCAACCGGTTTTACTGGAGTTGGAGACAAGTCCAGAGACAAGGGGTCCTGGGGCACACAGACTCCCCCACCATCTGGCAGCCATAAAAGGGTTGGAAGTTTGAGTTTTAGGGGCTTTTTTACAGCCTTCCAGTGTGAGACATGGCAAGGCACTCTGGATGCCCCCAAGCTCCTCAGCTTCCTCCACAGCCCTCTGTTGCAGGTCAGAAGTTCATTGCCTTTCTCCTCTTTAAAATACCTTGGAGCTTTAGTTGGTGGGAAGTGGGTTTTATGCAGGGATCTTTTGCATTTGTCTGGCCACGGAGATAATTTTACAAGGCAGGACAGCAGACGTGATTCACGCAGATGGCGAGAAGTTGGACCCTGGTGAGTCAACCAATGAGTTTTGTGTTGATATGCGTCATCATGTGCCTCATCAGTTTGCTCTGAAATTTCAAACAGCCCCACTGACACGGAATGGAATAATAATGAGGCCATTTAAAAAAACCTTTTTGTTGATCTTGATGAATCAAAATAGCATTCAGATTCATGTTTATTATATTTCTACAATCTATTCAAAAGGTTAAAAATAAAAATTAAAAACATTGTGGAATTTGCCTAAATTCCAGTCGGATATTTTACAGACATACAATCTTATCTTGCGTGCATGCTTTGCTCATTGGGCTTTTCAGGTCTGATCAAGTCCAGATTCCTTTAGAAATTATATCCTCTGCAGAGGCTGAACCAACTTTAACACCTTCTGCAGCTCGAATAACAATGCCCTCTCGTAAATATCAGTTAACAGAGAGGGTCTAAATCAAGCCGAGGGCGCAAAGACAAATTTGATCTGTATTTTTTTCATTAAGAAATTCGGTCGGAAGCCCGATGACCTTCTTCCAACTTCTTGGCCGTGTTTTTGTTTCCTGTCAGAATTCCTTCTAGTATATCTAAGCGTGGTTGAGTTTCCAGTCTCTTTATGGCCCCCACTGGTTTCAGCATCCTCTTCGGAGGATAAAAAATGCTGACAGTGGAAGAGTAAAAACTGTGTTTGGCAGGCACGCCCTTGAAGGTTTCTGTGTCACTCAAGCCCATTGAATTTTTAATTATTTCCTGGCTGTGGTATTCTGCTCTACTTCACTAGGGCGCCTGGCTCCATGCTGTCTCACAGCTCAGATGGTAGACACTGTGTTAGACATTTGCGGTTAAATCTGCTCAAATCCTTAGACGCCCACTGCAAGCAGGTGAGACTTTGGTACAGTGGAATTTTTTTTTTAAAGGATTTTTTTTACAATTCATTAACCTTGCAGAACACAATAGAAGATATGATAGATTTTGTTATTGTCCATAAAAGCAAACTGCTTCCCAATGATTTTCATTGTGTTCACCAGAAAAGCACATTTTTCAAAATATTTTATTATGCACAAAACAAAAACCATGAGTAATTTTGATAAGTGATATAATTTTATTGGGTTTATTAAAATATTCTGTTTAAAATCATATGCAGTGCACACAATCTCTGCAACATCCACATGTACAAAACAGACCCTCCAAAATTAGTATTTAATAATAAGATGAGATTAAAAAATGAAATGATAAGTGGAATCACAGACATGGGGTGATTTTAAAACTGTGCCTTAAACATTGTTTGGATAATTGGACTATGTTCTGCAGTTCACCATACCAGTCAAGTACAGTCATGTTTATTTATATAGCACAATATATTGTATAAATTACTATAAATGAGCTTTTCACCATTATTATTTTGACAATTAGCTGCCAATTGTCAAAATGAAATGATTAAAGATTTTTATGTCAAAGAAAGCGGAGCCTCAGAGCCACAACAACCTACTGCATCATTGTAATAGATCAGTAGTAGCTTAAAGGTGTTTTCCAGGATTTTTCGAAAAAGTTTGCTTTGGTAAACTGTTTCAAACTACTGAAGAAAAACTTCTACGAATTTAGATTTTGGCCTGATTTTGTTCGGAATGATGTCACAGCAGTTTTCCAATATCAACACCTACACTGTAAGCTACTGCAACTCAGACAATCCTTTAAAAAATGTTGTGATGCCTGAAGCATGTCAGTGCACAGGCAAAACTAAGTTCCCCCCCTTTTTACAGCGCCAACGTTTCCTGAAAGAGGGTCTGCTGGAGACAGACGGCACTTCCCACTTTGCTACGAATCCCGCACGCAGCTTTTGTCTCTGACTGATGCATTTAGCATTCAGATCCATCATTATCCCCTGCCCGGCAGACAGCAGTAATGTAATCTCTGTTGATTTACGGGCAGAAGTGTACATCCTAACTCCCAACAGCTGGATCTGCTCTGTTCCAGCGCTGTCTGATCATGCCTATTGGATTTGCCCCTTATAATTATCATAATAATGACTTCAAATGCGTTTGACGCCAGGAACTCTGATTGCACTTGACAAGAGCTTCTCCAGGCCGGTGAGCTGCACATCAAAGACGCGTTCGGAGGGTGCTGCGCTTCCAGCATTTGGCCCCAGATTTATTGAGAGGCTCTTAACATATTTCAGGCCGTCTCTTTCCTTCACTTTTCCCATGTCACATCGAGGTCTCCTGACCTCCAGGAGAGGAAAAGAGTAATAAGAAAGAGAGCGGGAGATTTCGAATGAACGGCTGGAAATAATGATCTCTGTTCTGAGTTAGTGGTTACATCAACAGCAGTGATTCAGGGAGGAAAAATGCGGTTTATGTCTCTTTAAGTCTCTAGGCTGTCTGCAAAATGCATTAGTCCTGTGGAGCAGACACAGGCCAGGGCAGAGGGAGGAGCCCAGGGCTGCGGAGGGAGGGCCGTCTGGAGGATGGAACAGCCGCAGTCTGGGCCTCCAGCCTCCTGGCTAGACTGCTGAAAGTTATTATTGAGTTCCTGAGCAGAGCAGAGCCTCCCTCCCTGCTGCCATACTGGTGTCTGTTCACCCTGTGTGTGTGTGTGTGTGTGTGTTTTCGCGTATGTGTGTGCTCGTTTACTGGCTGCCAGTTCAGCATGGCCTTATACAGTAACACAGAACACAATTTAGCATTTTTAACAGGAGTCTTCTCATCTCTTGGTGACATTTTACAAAAAGGTTAAATTGGTTGAAGTTCAGTTGCTATAATGCACACGCAGTTTTAAGATTGTTACATTTTAAATATACATCTTTTTTCTTAATCAAGTTTTGTTTATAATACATTGTTATTTTTGTACATTACTTTTATTATAGAGATGTGATGGTATGTGCATAAATAATTAATAAATGCTTTTATAAGTGTTATATATTGTTAACAGGCTCTTTCTATTTGTACAATAATTTCTTAAATGTATATATACATATTTGCATATATAATGAGGGTAAATTCACATATAATATTTTTTTCTTATTTCTTTTTCTTATAAGCATTCGTATTGCTTTCATTATCAAACAAAACAATTCAGAAACCATTACTACTATGTCAGTTATCTACGATTATTGTTTTTTTTAATTCATCATTTTTTTTTTTTATATTGAGTACTCAATTGTGCATTCCCATATTTTTTATTATTATTATTTTTTATTACTTTTGCCTTCATTTAATGCACTTGAAAAGTTCTTCATTATAAAAGAACACCGTTTAATTAATATCCATATCATTTTTGGGATGCCAAAATACACTTTTACATTTAACATATTTAAAACAGCTCAATTACATTTTAGATTTTTTTAAATATAAAAACCTGTTTAGATTTGTTCAATCGGACCTCATCAAACAAAGTGTTAACATCAGTACACGTGCATGGTAAAGGTTGTAGCAGTTGGTCTTATAAGGTATAGAATGCCGTCCAGACGTAAGAGAGGACGCAGATGGTCAAATGTCCCTCAGCTGTTAGTGGACAGGCCACATGGGTCAGTGTGGATTGGTTGCTGGGAAAGCTGGGAGATTACATGCTAACCCTAGGCCATCTTTTGAGGCAGGGCTCAGAACAGGCGCACCGGGCCCTAATCCCTCTGACCGGATCAGACTGAACAAATTAACACAGAGCAGTGTGTCCTCAAAACACACACACAGCACACTCATGAGACATTTATATAACACACTGGCCTGTATCTTCGTTTCTCCTGTGTTTCAGACATGAGGTGGCACTGACTCACAAGTAAGCTACCCTAACCTTCAGCCATTTTGGCACATGTTCAGAAATGCCAGATTTTCTGCAATTCTGGGTAAAATGAAGGTACTTCACAACTTCACAGACTTTATGGAAGCAGGGCTCTGGCACAAGTACATGTTTAATGGTTGTCAGGTGTAGGGGTCCTTTTAACAATTGTCCAAAAGATTGCCTGGCTAATGTTAGCTGCAGGAGCAAAACTCAGAGAGGGTCTGGTCTGCGAACGCCCTGGAGTGGAGATGGCGAATTCAGTATTTTGTTGTGCTCTGCTGGTTGAGTCAGAGCTGAGCTCAAGATGTTACGCAGTTGCTATGGAGAAAAACATTGGCCCTTTCAGATTCAGAGGAGCTCTGTAAAATGAAAATGGTCCAGGAAAAAAAAGAAGTTTCCAGGAATTTTCAGACTAACAAAGCACGTCAAGTGAGCTGAATAATGTAATTTCTGCTGACTAGCATTAGCTGGTACCCCAGATTAGCTTGTGTTTTGGATTTTGAACTTCAGATGCTGATGTCCTGAGCAGACTTCCAAACCAATGCAGAAAATAAAAACTGGTCTTTTCTGTAGCTTTGTGAAGTTAAATAGATTTCACCCAAAAATGAAAATTCTGTCATCATTGACTCACCCTTATGTCATTGACATTCTTCTGTAAACTGTACTGTTCAATAGTAACCATAACATTTTGTTACCAGGATCCTTCAAAATATCTTTAGTCTTGCTCAGATGAAAGAAACTCATGCTGGTTTGGAATGATATGAGGATGAGTAAATGATGACAGATTTGTTTTTGGGTGAACTGGATCTTTTCAAACCTTTGTTTTGAGGAAGGTTTCAGCCATCAAATCTGCGTTTTCTTTATCAGACATTCAAAGCAAAAAATGTCAATCAAACAAGCATCCCAGGTTTTTCACCATTTGGTTACTTGTACTGAAAGTGTGAGCATGCGTCTTTATTGCTTTAAGGAAGAATGAGCCTCTCTGTTTCCCTGTTAATCTCTTTATGTAATCATCTGCTTTATTAAGCTGAGCTTTAATAGCTGAGTGTTCCATGTGGATGTAGATACTACCTAATGGAAAAGGGATTTTTCCAAAATGCAGGGCTTCCATTTAGAGACTTGACAGCTCTTCACATGTTCTTGTTATAATACAGTTCCAAACTTGTGTTTCTTGTACTTAAAAAAAAAAAAAAAAGCAGTTCTCTCTTTGTTTTTCAGTTTTATTTTTTTAGGTTTTCCTTCTACCACTCAATCCACTGTTTTCCTCTCCTGTTGTTTATAATGCTTCCTGTCATTCTACGACATCCATTAGCACTTCCACTTCCATTCTGCTGCACTTATATTTGTTTTGACGAATGCTGGGGGAACATTGGGCTTTCAAAATGACTAGAAAAAGCAGAACAAACTAAAATAATCCATCCCCATCCTTGGCCGTATCAAACCTTGATTATAGGGCTCACTCCCCTGTCTGCCTTCCTCGCAAATGCACAGGCACTGAGAGCGTTTCACAGAAACTGGCATGTTTTCCATTACTGTAGGTCCACTTGCTGTGATTAGCCTCAGTCTCAAATAGACATGCTGCGAAAGGTCAAGTGATGGTCTCCGTCCTGGATTGGTGCACGCTCTTGTGCTATTGCTCATGGAGTTGCACGAAGGATATCTTTACAGCACCTTTGTGTTGTTGATCGTCATCGTTTAGATGGCGTCAGGGGTTGGGAATGCCGAAGGGTGGTTGGAAGCAGTAAAATTTCAGACAGATTTATAGCCTCACTTGAGCCAATTACCACCACAGCACCCCTCCCCATCCCAGAGCAGACACAGTGAAGGTGCTGTGACATCGCTGAGACCCTAAACACTGACCCTAACTTCACCCTACCATTTCACAGCAGGAGTTTTACAGCTTCAGCAGCCTCTCCGTACCCTGAAACCTTCTGACCTCCCCTTGGCATTCACTCCCCGATCACCCTCCCAAATAAACATGACGCCACACCTTATTTGGTGGAGAAATCACCACTAATGCTCTCAGTCCAACACAGCAAAGTATAAATACTAAGTATACATCAGATTGTGTACAGTCAAACGCTCAACACTTGGGCATTAGAAATATTCTTCCTTGTCCAGTGTCTGCGCTTCCTCTCTCCAGAATTTATGAAAAATAAGAAGTTTTAAAAAGAGTTGAGAATATCTTTTTAATTAAAAAGTTCCCTGTTCTTATCTGACTTTCAAACAATGGCCAGACATCTTGTGGACAAACCAAGTTGTGCAAAAACAAATCAATGCGCAAGTGTGTGGGCTGTACTTCCATCATATACACAGTTACTAAAATCAGGCGGTGCATGTACAGGATACATGCACTGTTCTGGTGACAAAATTTGCGTCACACACGTTGTATGTGCACCCTGGCATACTTGTAAAGAATGAAGTATACTTTAGGCTTAATCTTTTGCATGTTCATCCAGCCACATTCTGGAGTGCCTGGGTGTGCGAGAATAGGTGTTGCTGTTGGGGGGAGTGATTGTGTATTCAGTGTCTGACGGACCAAAGCAGCTCCCTGAAAGAACACATATCCTGTATGTCCTGCCCTATTTAGCTGTCATGACTGATTGATCGCTGGCTAGAGTATTACATACAAGTGAGTGCAAAAAAAAACATTGGTTGCATTCCATGTATGTGGCAAATATTTCTTTGATGCATGTGCCTTTCAAACATTATAAGATGAGGTGAAAACATAATAACCACACTGCATGCCAGGGTCCATTTATTTTAGTTTTGTTTTTTTCAGGTAAGTATAGAATTAGTAGAAATCAACTGGGAAGATATTGGGGAAATGGAACGGAACTCAAGCTACCCCAGAGAGTATAACATACTAATGTTGCCTGCATTAGTAGTTCTGGTAGCTTCCTCATCTTGATTTGCCATCAATATTTTTGCTCCGTTTCTGTAATTTCTTTGCATCAGGCAGGAGGTTTAGCTTGCTGTTTGCAGAGTCGGGAGGGGCGCACAGCTGCTAACAGAAGTCCACACTCTCACTAGAGGAACTAAAGCCCCATCTGCTCAGTCAATCACTCAGGCACGAGAGGCAAAGCCAGCCAGCCATTCCACCCTCTGCGCACAGGGACGGCTACAAACTGCAGAGAGAAAGGGCGGGAATATCACCCTTTTATTTAGTGTTGGGTCAGAGGCTTGTGGCCTTCTTGAAGTCATTCTAGCTGATATGTGATTATTATGGTCTTTTTTATTTTGAGCCTCTTGTGTTGGTGTGTTGAAGAGGAAGGCAGTGAGACTTTAATCATCTTTCTGCACTTAACTGCTTGCGCATTAGCATTAGAATTAAAGCACACAGATAAAAATTTAGGCAGGTCCGGTATTCAAGACCCAGGCGAATTTAAGAATGGTCCAAGGAACTTTTGCTTCATGGTAAGCAAGAATGTCTTACTATCTGTACAAAGGAGCAAATCATCAGTCTCAAAATATGTAGAATAAAAACACAATCGAATTGTATTACATTTGTCCTTTTTCCCTCTCTTTGGTTTGTGTACCACTTCTTTTATTTATAGCATTTTTCAGAACATATAACTTATTTATTATATTGGCTCAACAGAACATAGAGCCAAATGAGAGCGGTATGTGAGCCAAAGTTGGTAAGTATATCACTTATTCCTAGATGAATTTTGGTCCCACAGCCTATACCACAAACAAACTGAAAACATACTGATGGACACAGATTAGCAGCACTAAGTAATAATCTTTAGTGTTCAGAGTTTCTGCAGATGTTTACAGTAATGGCTTTTCTTTTTCCCATCATCCCCTTGGGCTTTCCAGTTTGCATGTTCCTGCATTATTAGTGTTCTAAATGTGAAGAGAAGCAGAAACACATTGTGTGAATGTGTACGGGCCTTGTGGGATGCTTAGTCTCCACCTCAGTGTATGCATTACGCATCAAAACATGCACAGATTGATTTATTTAACTATAAAATGAAAACTGAAATCAAGGGAAATTTGAGTAAACCTATGAAAAGGTGCCACTGGCCCACTAAGATTGATGTGTCATCAACCCCCAAAAAACTAAACACTTAAAAAAACAAAAAAGAAGAAAAATCCTGCATAGTAATGAGGAAGAATTGGTATGTTGGAGTCTTCCAGTTGTATGATTTTAATGTCAAATGGTGAGTCAAGACCAATCAATCTTAGTAATAAGTATGATCCAAGTTTACTCTTGCCATACAAAAAGTTTCTGATTAGTCTTTACACCTGCTACACTAACCCATATCTGAGATCCAGTTGTTGAACAGCCCAACATTTTCAAATGACATTGAAAACATTGTATCAGTGTGATGCAAAAAGATTCTGGATTTTCAGTTTAGGCATATGTTAGCGTTTTGTATTTTTTATCTTTTTCTTTTAGGCAAAAAACCTAAAATTCCATTGTTAATAAAAATTGTTTGTTTTTTTTGAAGTCCACACTGAAGTCCAATCTATGTTTCGAAGGTCCATTCACGCAAAAATGTATGGCCTTGACAATCGGAAGAACTGTATGTGTGAGTTTTGTAGGATCCATTTTATTTGCACTATTGCAGTGGACTAGTTTTTTGGAGGACTTATTAACAGTCCAATGTGCCTGCTGGAATACGCCATATTGAAGCAGATGGATTCCTCTATCAGTCTCAGAGCAGGATTATGCATTACGCCCCTCCTCTGCCTCAAAAGTCTGTTCCCTGTTCAGCTCAAACAGCAGCAAGACTCCAGTCCAAAGACTATTAACACAATCCAATCAAGATTGGTTTTCCCTAAGGCTCCGTATCTGACTTCTTGAAGAGGAAGAGAAACGTGATGGCATGGTTTTTCTCTGTAAGGAATGATCTGCCAGCTGACACCTGGTGACAACCGGGCTTAATATAAAATTGTGAGACCCTCCAAAGCACTCGCACTTGCATGAGGACAGCTGGCATTACCTTCTTCTTTCTCTCTCACATACTCTTATTTACACACTTTCATCCTGTATGGTTTACCAGAAGCCCCCTTAATCAGAAAGCCCATCTCCAGCGCGTCTCAGCAAAGCTCCTACTCAAGTTTGTTTCCCCAGTTTTGCCCTTGACTTTGGCAGAGCACGGCGAAGCACACACAGATCTGGGGATTACATGCAGGATTTCCGTAGGGGGAAAGAAAAGCTGTAATAGGAAACTTGTTGTGCCTGGTTGCTGTGCACCACCACCGCTACAGCTCTTTCAGGCGGTGTGGCACATTATTGTGAGGATGTTTGTTGCTCAAACAAGTTCAATAGAGCAGACTATTTTTGTTTCACGGCAAATGAAACTCCACTTGTTTGGCTTCCAAGTCATATCAGCAGAGATTTGAAGCACACCATGTCCCTGAACGAGCTGGATGGTGTAACTCGGCGAATGCAAGCGAAGGTCAATATTTGCTTCATTAGTCATTTGAAATCAGAAGCAAAAGTGGTCAGAAGATATCCAATCCATTTTATGACAACATGCACCCATGGCTCTTGGATGGATCGATGCATTCCAAACTGTTTTACTCAGTATTTGTTTGGGACGTCTGCACAGGTTGGACCGTTGGCAAAAATGTCATTTTTCAAAGGCTTTTAAAGTCAGTATCAGCCCAGTCATGCTTAATCATTTCCATGCATTTAAGAAACTAGGAATGCATGCTATATCGGGATGTTATCAGCTGTCGTATTTTGCCTATTAAGATAAAATAGTATATTGTTTTAATACTTTTGGGTATCCACCATGGCATAATTTAATTAATGAACAGATTTCATGCAAAAAAAGCATTGGTTATGTTGGCACCAACATGCACATTTCGTCCGTATATGTTTAGCCTCACATTTGCCGTAAAGCGCTCCTTTATAACATGCCTTCAAAGAAATCTTGCACAATAGGCAGTTGAAAGGGCATAGGATTGAATGGCCACTTTAAGAGTAAGCCGTACTTGGCCTTCAAGTATACATTCCTGCTGCTTTGTGTTTCCTCTGTGGTCCTGCTCCTCGAACCCGCCCACTCACATTCAGGAACCAGACGCTCTGGGTTCCCACAGGGCCATCAGCCAAAGCAAACTACAGAGAGGAAATGTGGCCCTCACTCACTCACTCACTCACTCACTCCTTCAATCACTCGCTCATGTGCTCCAGCAGTAATGGAGGCCTTGTTATATTTTCTCAGTCATGATTAACAATACAGAGCATGCTACATTTTATCTTGCATGAATATTTCATCTGTATTTATAGTCTAGTGCAATGCATAGTGCCTTGCAAAAACCTCATTTAGAATTCTTCAAAATTGTGTAATAAATCCAGATGGCTACAAGCTTCCTTGAAGGTTTATATAAGGCTCCAGGTTTGCGCCCAGATGTTGTGCATGTCCTAATCTGCATCTATTGCGTGGTTTTGATACAGTCTGCCCTGCATGTGTGTCACGAGGCCATGCGTTTGATGTGGCGATGAGTGAGGCCCGTGTCACGGCTGCCCTGATTTCAGATCAGCGGACGTTGCATCAGCGGCTCCCTTGTGGTGTCTGGGAGGGTGCACAGTCAAAGACTATTATGTCTGGGACGCCCTGGTCTTCCTGGAACTCCAGACCTCAGGGAAGGAACAAACACAGACAGACGTTCTTTGTTGGGTGTGCAGTGGTTGTTCATCTTTTGAGTCATGTTTTGACTTACCCATCCGCATTTTTGGAAGGGAGAAAAAAAAAAACACATTTCCCTTTGCGCAAGGCAGGCAGGTGTTCAGACTTCAAACAAAACATGAGGAGTGAGCCAGTGGCTTGGTCAATTCTACATTTTGATGCTTTGCTTGACCTTACGAGCCCAGTAAAATATTGTCTGTCGATAGAGATGACCTAAAACTTATTACATTAGACAATGTTTTCCGCTGTCTTGTTGTGTATTATCTGTTTTGAATTTTGTTTTATGAATTTTTGTTTCAACGTGACCAATCTGGGCAGTATAATCACACACTAAATTGTTTTTGGTATTTTGTCACATTTAAAAAATTTAGGAAAAATGTCAGTTATTGTGTCTGATTATGATTATTTTTCCAAAGTCACCCACCCTACAATTAACCAAAGATTCCTAATGATTCAACATAATAATTTGACCTCACAACAACCAATAATACTTTTGTGGAAAGTATATATAATACCATTTATATTTAAAGTTCAATTTTTTTCCGAAATGTAGTACCTACTGAGAATATCCTATTTAGAATGCCTGCTTGTAGCATTTCTTTACAAAATGGCATTGCCAAACACTGGCGTGGCATGTACTGTATATCACAGCATTTGAGTATAGTTTGACAACATTGTCGTCTATATGTGAAACATGCAAACATGTATATACACTTTTCCATTTTTATATAAATCGTCACATAAATGCACCCTTAAACTGATGTTTTGTGACTCGTTTTAACAGACTAATAAAATTAATTATCCATGATGAATAATTTGCCCTTAAATCGAACTGTGTTCATTATTTATTACATGCAATGAAAATTCTAATTGGTGAACTAAAGCCATTTTTCCTTTCACCTCTGGACATTTAGCACCATTTTAGCTCCATTTAAAGCCCCAACAGGTGGAAAAGAAATCAAAAAGCGGTTCTACGGTGTTGCATGCGATAAGAAAAGGATTCATTAATATATATTTCTTCCCACTCATGAGGTTTATATATTCTATACCTTTTCAGTATTAGAATATTACATTCTATGGCTATTTAGTTATTCAGAAAAGTGCGCTGAATAGTTAAGAGGCTGCTCTCAAAGCCACTACTCTCAGCCTGAAGAGTTCTTGATCATGAATTGGTCCGCGCTACTCCATTTTCTGTGTTGCAAAGTAAGTGTGTGCTTTGCATGTGTGTTTCTCGGCTTCAAGGACCATGTTACCGACCGAAAACTCGTCACTGAAGCAGAACGTGGAGGCAAGTGTGTATTAGGCGTGTGTGAGTCAGATCCGCGTTGAAAGAATGGGCTTCAAACAGCCACGGTCACATACCGCGCAACCCACGCCTTGTGATAACAGTAAGGGCTTATTATTGTAGTTAAGACTGGCACAGAGAGCCAATGCTAAATAATGTGGACTAAAAGATTCCTGTAAGCAAGACTCCGGTGGCAGGTGGCAGAGCAAAATAAAGCACCACATCTCCCCCTTGTGTTGTGTTATAGTCAACAACTCTTCTCTATTCAGTCCTAATT
Source organism: Danio jaintianensis (assembly GCA_903798115.1). NCBI lineage: Eukaryota > Metazoa > Chordata > Actinopteri > Cypriniformes > Danionidae > Danio > Danio jaintianensis. Next base: position 11,025,479 of record CAIGQV010017532.1, read on the forward strand.
CTCACCCATATGATGTTTTTCACCCCAAAACACCACATTTGCTCATTCTTGGTGATTTATTTTCATACCAGCACACCTTCTTGACTTTATCCTCAGCTAACTTTCACATTGACTCTGGATGCTTGGGTTACGGAGGTGTTTCAGTTCTTGAACTTGAATCAGAAGGCACAGGTTTGGACAGGTTGATGGTGCGACAAATGTAAACACATTCAGGACATGGCATGCTGAAACCTGAGGGCAAAGGGGAGGGTTTACTGACTGTCTTCCTTTTTTTAGGAAGCCTTTTAAGTTGTATGAATACCTGTAGTGTTTGGGTTTTATTTGTACCGATGCAAAATTTACCCAGATTTTTTTTCTCAGATATTTGCTGAAAGTCGGTTTGACACCTACGTGGTCAAAGTTCTACCCCAGTTTGCCTTCACAGTGTGTTATTTCAACTCATATAGAGTGTTTTTTTGTGTTTTGTTTTGCAGGCATACAGTCCTATTCCCTCCAAAAAGGCCAAGCATGATCGATCCAGATCTCCATCAGCAGATAGAGAGAAGCAAGCTGATTGGCTACAGTCTCTGGCGGCTTCTACTAATAAGGTTGGTTTCTAAAATGATTTTGATTATAGTTTTATTTGTATTTTATGGTTTTGAAGCTACTTGATTTGACTTATTTACTATATAGTAAAAGTATAGTAGAAATGTAGCTCAGTGTAACAATAGTTAATGTAGTAAAAAATGATTTTCACAAACAAATCTTTATACTTTTGTCATACTTTATAATTTTTCATTATTTTACAGTTTGCTGTGACAAAAGTCACCTAAAACGTTAAAGATACCATTTAATGTTTTTCCCCTTATAAAGGATATTTGAAACATTTATTTAGATCATATATGTGTGTATGCATCTGTGTGTGTGTATATACAGAGAGTAAAGTTACAGATACTGATACTTTGATACTAAAATCAGTTATTTTTGCTACTACAAGTAAATTTTAAGCATCACATCATTGTAATTTATTGTATGAAACTGCATAATATTTTTAAGATTTGCTAAAGATTCAATTCAACTGTACAATTATAGTTAAGTGTGATGGCATCAAAGGTCATTCTAAATAAAAACTAGAGGAATTTCATTTGCACACTTAAATACATACAAAGTACAAAAAAAGTTATATAATTTTGATTATATCATATACTGATATACAGTTGAATTATTAGCCCTTGTGAATTATTGCAACCCCCATCCCCCCGTATATTTTTTTCAACTCTTTCTAAACATAATAGTTTTAATAACTAATCTCTAATACCTGATTTCTTATATCTTTGCCATGATGACAGTACAAAATATTTGACTAGATAATTTTTCAAGATACTAGTATTCAGCTTAAAGTGCAATTTAAAGGCTTAACTAGATTAATTAGGCAAGTTAGGGTAATTAGGCAAGTCATTGTATAACAATGGTTATTGTCCTTAAAATAGTTTTAAAAATAATTAAAAAAAACTTCTTTTATTCTAGCCGAAATAAAACAAATAAGACTTTTTCCTGAAGAAAAAAATATTATAGGAAATACTGTGAAAAATTCCTTGCTCTGTTAAACATGATTTGGGAAATATTTAAAAAAAAGAAAAGAAAAAAAAAAATCACAGGAGGGCTAATCATTTTGACTTCAACTGTATGTATTGGATCCCTAATTAAACACACTTATTTTTCATTGTATAGGATCTTAAGCAGCTCCAGTTCAAGCAGAGACCTTCAGCCTTCAGGCCTTGGTCTCCCAGAGTTCCCTCTGCTGAGCGAGAGACTCCCAATCACAAGTATGAGAGGTACGCTAACTGTTTCACTAATACAGTGATTATAAGCCATTAGTCCTTAATTCATCATCTCCATTGTGAAGTGCATAAATATATTTCTTTGACAAAGACGTGTAATTAATGTCTCCTGTTCCTCTGACATTCAGATCGCTCGCTAAAACGCAAGACAATCTGGCAGTTCCAAATGTGTCTCTGCCCATTGCTGCCTTCAAAAATAATGAGCAGCCAGCACACCGTTTCTCTCAGCACACCGAGAGCCACAACTCGGGCAAGACTGAGAGCTCCAGGCCAAAAAAGAGATGGCCGTCAGCAGAGAGACAATCACAGCCGGCCACCAAAACCTCTCTGTGCACTCCAGTCAAACAGCGGCTGCAGGAGAACCACGACTCAGATGCAGAGATCCAGGTGGACAACTGTACTGAAGGTCAGAAAAGATGAGGATTAGCATTATGTAAAAACATAATGGATACATTCATATGACTTAGATAAAGTTAGCAACAATAAAAATTCAATTTTGCAACACTAGGTGCATTTCCATATATATTTCCAGTGCATATACCCTTCAATGTGCAAAATAAAATTGAAAATTTAAAGATAATTTCAAAACAAATTTTCCTGGACCCTAAGCTATTTTTGCTGGGCTTATACCTAGAGAATCCAAATTATAGTAGAACCGAACAAGTATTTATAGACCTCCATGCCAAAAAATGCATAGCTTTGCTTTGGACAAAGATGCAAACACCAAACAATACTCAATGGATAAGACCGATGTTGTCAAGCCTTTTATTAGAAAAGATTACTTATATACTAATAGTCAAACAGCATGTATTTGAAAATATATGGAGTTCTTTTATCAGTTATATCAAAGATGTGGATTTAACAGATGAAGATGTGGATGAATATTTTTTGTGGACAATGGAGTTCCTATCTGGCAGTGCTGTATTGATTAACTCAATACATGTTTCTAGTACTTTGTATTCAGTATGATGATAAGAGTCCATTTTAAATAGATTACCTCTAAACTGAAACAGGAGGTGCTTTTTTATTTTATTTTTATTTATTTATTTATGTGTTTTTTTATATACATATATATATATAGACAAATCCTTTTAATTAGTTTATTTAGTAAGTGCAGCAATGTTGTGCTTGTTATGAATTTTGTATGATTGTAAAACGCTGCATTTCAATCTGTAAAATCTGAAAGCAAAATAAAATAAAACTGAAATTGACAAACTGAAATTTGCATAATGCAAACTGTCAGTTTTTCGCTCACATGAGGTGTTTTTGAGAAAATTAATAAGAATATTTAAAAAAAAACTTTTCACATTTAGTGCTCACATGGTATAAAATCACAGTCATTCTTTGTTTATTTATAGAAACTGGCCTACTTTTATTAAATTGCACAACCCAAATATAGTTGATCTATACTTATAGAAATTCAGAATCCGCAGTTCCTCTATGAAATAGTGTATTATAAGCTCCCTGAACAAATATAGGGGGGCATTAATGCTTGTCTGGGGCACAAACGTCTCATTCTTTAAAAAAAATGGATAGTGCGTTGGCTGCGGTATAACTAAACATACTTATGATATATATCGCCATGGCTTTTAGAATAGACTGTTTATAAAGGGATGAGTTTTAGTCACATAACACATAACGCTGTTTTTAGTACTATTAATGTTGTGTAAAGTTTGTCTTAATTGTGTGGTGTGGTATATATGTTGTAAATCTTTACCGCTGCAGAACAAATCGCCCCAAAAGGGGACAATAAAGTTCAATAAAGTAACAGTAATGGAAATGCTGTCATTTTGCAATAGTTTTTGTCAACATTCTGAAAATATCGCAAAAGTTTTGTGCATATTTGTAATGGAATAGTGTGTACTGTTTAGATTGAGAGTAAAAACAAATGTGTGCTTTTACTTCACCGCCTGTATTATTTTCTGATTGCAGTTGCTGTCTCTCATTCGCTGATGTCTCCTCCCTTCACCAACGGTGTCGGGGTGATGACCCTCAGCCCTCACAGCTCAGCAGAGGTGCATGATGGAAGGGCGAGACTGGCAGCGGGTCATTGTTCAGAGCTGGAGCTCCTCAAGCAGACGCTCTGCAGTGACCTGAGCTCCAAAGAGGCCAGAGAAAAGTTCCTGCAGGAGATCATCCGCATGAGGGTGAAGCAGGAGGAGAAACTGGCAGCCGCTCTGCAAGCCAAACGCAGCCTGCAGCAGGTGTGAACTGACAAATATTCAACACTTTATATCTAGCGTAGTTTTGGAATAGTTATGAATTTTAAATATTCTGCAGAACAAACAATAAATAAATAAATAAATATTGTATGAATGATTATATCCAAGTCAGTGATTTCTGAACTACTTATTAGGGCTGGGCAAAGATTAATTGCGATTGATCACATCCAAAATAAAAGTATATTTTGACTATCTATGTGTGTGAATTATGTATATTTATTATGTATATGTAGCACACACATATACATAAAACAAAACTATACAAAACAATGTTATATGTGTTTCATTTATAATTGACAATATTATCCATAAGCAGTGGTATTGAAATGCACATAAACCTGGATAAAGTTATTTTATTTACAATTTTTTAACATTTCTTTTAAATGTTACAAATCTATTTAAACGCTAAAAATAGAGTAGATCAGTTTCTAGATATAGAAATGGTAATGTTTACGTTTAATATATATATTTAAATGGTGAAGAAGAATGTAAACTTAAAAACTGTTAGGTAAGTAGCATTATATTTTTATATGTATTATAATTTTAGGGAAATATAATTCATTAAAAAGGATTTAAAAGTATAATTTACACTTGGAAAAGGTAGAAAGTTAAGTTATTTTTAATACAAACTAAAGAATGACTTTTTTCAAATTTTATGAAATCTTTTTTAAATAACAAAATGATTAATAATGTAGTTCTGAATAATTCAGATATAATACTTCTTCACTTATTTAAATTCTTATTTCAATAAAAATCTTTATTTTTGAATATTTTGCATGTTGCCTAGTCCACTAACTGAAATACAATTATTACTTAAAATACTGAAGCTAAAACTGAAAAACAAATAAAGCTAATACAAAACATCAAAAATAAACAAAAATACTGTAGCAAAAAAATACAATTAATAATATAATACTGAATAGTTAGTAAATGTATTCTCCAGATTGCTTCACATGTTGTCCATGATCAGTAACGCTGATTGTCTCTGACAGGAGCTGGAGTTTGTGAGGGTGACCAAGAAGGGCCGACTGAGGGAGGCCATCGAAGCCAAGCGGAACCTGAGGAAAGAGATCGAGCGCCTCCGTGTGGAGTGTGAGAAGAAGGTGCGGGACGCCAGCGAGTCCTGCGACAGGCTAAAGAGGGATCTGGACAGAGAGAGACGGACCCGTGTCTGTGACAAGAGCTGTGAAGCAGGACGTCTAAGGGCCAAATACTCCTCACAGGTGAGATCCGGCTGCTGGATTTGATCTGACCAATTTGAACCTCACTTTATGTAATAAAGTTTAATGACAAGATGATTAGATTTCTAATCACAAGCTTTTAGTTCAATAATGCTTTTGAATAAATACCAAGTACAAATAATGTCACTAATAATCACTAATAACTAATGTTATCACTAATATATCAATCGCCTATAATATAATATAATTATGCCCTGTTAAATGTTAAATAGATCAAATATATAAGCTATAAACTAGTTAGTATATCTTAATGAAAGTGTTTTTGAACTTTTCTAATTTAAAACATGATTTAAACAATGATTTTTTTTTTTTTAACTCAAACAAGTGACAAATTGGAACAGCCAGTAGTTGTTTATTAAAATTAGTATTTTGTTTATGCATTAAAGAATGCATTTGCATGTAGGTGCATTAAAAATACATCTAATTCCGTTTTGTTCAAGAATTTAATAATTTAATTCATATAATAATATTCATTCATTCATTCATTTTCTTTTCGGCTTAGTCCCTTTATTAATCTGGGGTCGCCACAGCGGGATGAACCGCCAACTTATCCAGCATATGTTTTACACAGCGGATGCCCTTCTAGCTGCAACTCATCACTGGGAAACATTTATACACACTCATTCACACACATACACTACGGACAATTTTAGCTTCCCCAATTCACCTATACTGCATGTCTTTGGACTTGTGGGGGAAACCGGAGCACCCGGAGGAAACCCACGCGAACACGGGGAGAACATGCAAACTCCTAACACAGAAATGCCAACTGACCCAGCCGAGGCTCGAACAAGCGACCTTCTTGCTGTGAGGCGAACGTGCTACCCACTGCGCCACCGCGTCGCCCGTATAATAATATTAATTTATTTATTTTACCTAAAACAGGAAAAATACAAGACTAATAATTATGGTTGTTGTTATTGTTGTTTTCCCCTTGCTTTTCAAACATTATTTTATTTTGGTAAAAAAACTCTGCTATGAGACACTGGGGAAAAATGAACAGAGATTAATACATCAGTCAACGTAATATCTAACATTTTGATAACTAATTTGATAATCATGCTAAACCATAAAATATTCCCATATTTAAAATTAATGTAAAAAGTAAACGACTAACATCGTTTCACACTTACCAACAAAGCTTGAGTGTTAGATTAAGGCTCTGGATTTGTATAATTTTATAGTATTATATTATATTATATTACATTACATTACATTACATTATATTATATAACATTATATTTGTATTATAATACAGACAGAATTTAAAAGCTGACACTTGTTTCATTTCAAAAGTAACAAAGCAGGAAGATTAGGAGATTCCAGGCATGCTAAAAATATAGTTTGGTCCATTTTTATTTTTAATCAAACACCAATTGAAAACAGACTTTAAGATAATTGCTTGTAATCTATGAATCATTGTAATCATTTGTGATTTTGTACATCAGATTGAGGATCTGCAGATGAAGCTCCAGCAGGCAGAAGTGGACCGCGAGCAGCTGAGAGAAGACCTGCTGAATGAACGGGACGCCAGGCAAAACCTGGAGCGGGTCGTCAAAGAGCTCCAGGAGCAACTGGGCCACAAAGCAGAGACGAAGGCCAACACACAGCCCACTGAAGGAGATCAAGACGTATCTTAAACATCCACACTAATGAGTTCAGACTTTAAGTTGAGGATGAGTAGAGGATGCCTCTTAAGCCTCATGAAAAAAACCAAAACGTACTGCAGCACACAAAAATGGTAAAGAAACGAATTCACAGCGTACGTTTACCAAAATGAACTGAATCATGAACTCAAGAAACTGGAAAAAGGAAGCGTCAACGTGTGAAACGGACTCGCCTTCAGTTAGCTTCTCAAAGCTAATCGAAGGAAAATATTTTGTTATAAGCTATTTAAAAAAAAATTTGCAAAGATACTTGAAGAATATTTGGGAAGCGAGCGTGTTTTCTATTCACATTGCGCTGACAGTAGCAGGCCAACGATCTGCTAGTGCCACCGAAACTCTGTAAACTAGAAAGTGTTACAAGCCAGAATTCTACATAGTACACAGGTGGTGTTGTCATTATCATTTTTTGCTCGCTTTTATTTGACCTTTTTTGTTTGTTTGTTTTGGCTGTTGTATTGAAATAGTTTGCATGTGCGACCGTGCTATGGTGCAGCAAAGCTTTATTATAAACCTACGTTCATTTTTATTATGGTATTTTTAATTATCATGTACTTAAAACCCTATAGTATTGACATCGATCAATATGAGATGAATCCTACCCTCTGTCCTGAACTTCAGTATCAAGTAATAATTGCTTTAATTACCGCTATTTTAAACAGTCTAAACGAACGGCATCACTCCATGCTCCATTTTGAGGGTAAAAATGAATGTTTTGTTGGTTCAGAATTAAGTGACAGAAATCAATTATTAGTCACTCCTTTTAGGGCTTGTTTAAGGTATAAAAAAAGAAGCTGTTAAAGAAAATAACATTTCTACTTATATAGAAAATAAGGATATATATTTTTTTACTTTCTACCAAAAAAAAAAGAATTGCACTTTTAATTAAAGATAGTTGTATTGTGTATTTGAAGCCCTCTGTTTTTTCAGATCTCAAACACCGAGTATTGAATAAAAGCGTTTTTCGTACATTTGTTACAGATGTGAATACCACTCAAACATTAAAAAAGATGTAAATATGATAGCTTGCTTTACATTTCACTCTAAATGCTTTTTTTTGCTCCAAACCAATAGACTGTATGTATGAAAAAATGTAACACGAAAATGAATTTCTCCTATCATATTTTCAACTAGAGGGCATTTACTGTATAAAATCCTTATATTAACAAAAAAAAAGTTGTAGATCATTATATTTCTGAATAATTTCAGTCCCTTTGGAAATCACTTTATATATAATTACCAAAGCAAAGAGTTTGGCTTCAGAAATGTGACTGACGAACTGTAAAGAGTATTTCTGACGATCTTTTATCTCCCCTCTCTTGAATAAACCTGCAGTAATACATATGCTAACCTCTCCATCGCTCTATTTATTCTGGGTACATTTTTCCTTCACCCTTCTCTATAAGGAGATCTGTCTGCTTGCCTGTGTCGGCTTTTAACCCCTTGATGTTCTCATGCGTCAACACTAGAGATGTGCATTGTGTTCAGGGTCTTGTTGTCATAGTTTTGGTTTTGATGTGGGTCATTTTCGTCACTTGTTTTAATGTTCTCCCCCCAACCCCCCCTCCCCCTTACCACCTATAATAACATCATTAAACAAAATCAACCATGCTTGTGTTTTCTGATTTTTTGCTATATGGTTTTTAGGATTAAATAAATGGAAGGCATTATATATTGTTTTTCATATATATATATATATATTTATTTGTTTTTTGTTTTTTCTGGATCATTAACTCTGGTTCATAATATCAAGAAAATATTTTTTATAAGAACAGTCATCCTCTATTTATAAGCCAAGATAAAATAAAATACTTGGAACGTTTGTCTTTTTATTTAGCAGATATCACTATCTGTTTTATTTTGCACTTCTTTAATAAGAGTTAGAACTGGTTCTTGCCAACCCTAAGGCACTAAAAAACTGGTTATTTGATAAAAAATAGAATAATTTGTATTATTATTAAAACAGTGGTGATGTGATGATTAGTCTATATATTATTAAGTAAAATAAAATGTACATTTGCAATTATTTTTAAGAAGTATATATTTTTTAATAATTACAATTATGATATTTCATTTAATGGATATAAAAATTATGAGTCATATATACTTAATAATGAATTCTATAAAATTACACATAACATTACACTAGACGAAATAATATATAGCCCACATATATTTTGCAGTTTTATGAGAACAGCTAATCCTACCCCAAAGATTATAAGAATAATGGCTCTCTATTCAAAATACAACAATATGAGTTACGTTACAAACAATGGGGAAACCAATGTTTCCTTTTGCCGCCTTTTTTCCTTCAGTCCCATTTCAAGAACAAAAATATTGATATATCATCCTCTATCCTTATTCCTCAAGTCCATGCACCAACAATGAAAATCCCCCAGTACAAGTAATGCCTTCACCTCATCCTGGATTAGAGATTTACTGACCGCTGACACGTGTGGCTCCTCGGCTCTTCCCGTCCCAGATCCCCCGAAAACCTGCAGCCACAACGACAACCAAACCCTGAAGAATATCTGAAGAAAACTCGATATCAATGGACCAGAGAGAGGGTCAGCCGCTAAGAGGATCAGTCCAGAAGAGGTGCCTGTTGGAATTAAAGCATCCGTGCACACTGAGAAGTGTCGGCTCATCATTTCAGTAACACCTGTCCCCCTGGACGGACGAGAGCTGACCTTATGAGTGACCACCGGACGGAGGAACATGCCCACAGGTCCAGGTTATGACCACACAAGTGTCCCGCAGTAATGAACTCATCTCCAGCAATGGCACCGTCATCTCCGGTCTTATTTTCACCGTCGCTCGCCCGGAGGCCCCCGAGTCCCGGCCGGAGACCCAACGCAAATTTCAGATCGGCCTCTCCGTCCATCATGACTTCACCCAAATTGTGGCAGAAAGCCGCGATTTCGCGTTTGGCGGAGGAGTTTTTCTGGATAGGCGGAAGTATCGTTGCCTCACCGAAGTGGAGAATGGGCCAAATTGGTAAGACTTTAGACACTTAAGGGTGCTTAAATGGGATAGTTCACTCCAAAAAAATGAAACTTCACTCAGCACACACTCTCAACTGCTAACGAACTTTTGTGTCTTACATTTTTTTATGTTGAGCACAAAAGAAGATATTTTGAAGCATGTAACTTGAAAATGTCATTGATATCCTTTTAGTTGGCTATGGAAGTCAATGGCAACTGAAACAGGTTTGGAACAAGTGGAGTAGGCTGAATGATGATAGAATATAAAAGATGGCAGAATATAGGCTAATAGTATTGCTTGGTTGGTTTAAATCATCCACTTTCCAGCACTTTTATATTTCCAGAAGTATACTGCTATGTTGAAGTTGATGTTTACAGCAGTAATTTAGTAGTGTATGCAGTGTTAATAAGTACTCTAAGTGCACTTGAAACGAGAGTGTACTAAATGATTGGCCATCTTAAGAAATGCACTTCGCAGCATATGGAAACAAACAATCCCTGGAGATTAGACTGAGTAGCTGCGTCACATGACCCCTCTGTCCTTGATCCGCTCTTCCAAAGCAACTTTTTGAAAACATCCCCTGAAGTGACCGATAAAAGTAACCTTTGTTGACTTCTGGTACATCAACATGTCATTCTGACATTGTAGACATAAAAAAAAAAAAGCAATTTAACTATATCTGCTAAAATAACGCTGATTTTCAATCAAAACAAATAAAAACATTTGTCATTCTGGCCAATTGTCATTTTAAAAAGAGTTTCTCATTGACTCACTATCCTTTGGCTTAGTCCCTGATTTATCAGGGGTCGCCACAGCAGATTGAACCACAATAGTTTTCACAAATATTAACATTTTACTTAAACCCATTCCTAAGAAATCTTCAGTAAATCCTGAAATATTATTTATGTTTCATAACAATTCAAACAAATTGTTTATAAGACAAAGTCCTTGTTCATTGTTGTACATTGCATGATACGTGCCAGCACACAGCAAACACCCTTACTAACCTGTGTGTATGTGTGTGTGCCTTGTAGTCCTCACATTGTGGGGACATTTATAATATAACAATACCAGTACATTTTGACCTTGTGGTGACATTTTTTTGGTCCCCATGAGGAAAAAGGCTTCATAAATCACACAGAATGAAGTATGTTGAAAATGCAAATGTAGGGTAGGGTAGGGGTAAGAGGATAGAATGTACACTTTATACAGAGTAAAAATTCTTACATCTATGGAAAGCTGTGTGTGTGTGTGTGTGTGACGCAGCTGTGTAATCTGATTGAGAAGGTACTTGATACGTCTGCCTGGACAATTAAACTGACATTTAAAAGGATTTTCTTTAGATGTGCACTTAATAAGGTGTTTGTCAATATGAAGAAATGAATTGTATTGAAAGCGCACTCCTATTTCACTGTAAAAAAAAAAGTGGCTTTTAAGTCTTTAAGTCAACCTTAAGTTGAATCAAATTAACTTTACAAATCATTTATACTTACATTACTTTAAACAGACTTAAAACACCAAGTAAAATGTTATATAACTTAAAATAATGTTGAAATACGATTAACTTAACACAAAAACATATGCTGTCATAACTTATTATTCACATATTTTTTACAGTGTGTTGATATCACATTTGCAGCCAGATACTACTGATAAAAATACTCTTTTGCAGTGGAGAGATGCATGTGCAACATGCAGGCCGGCTCTCAAATGATTAAACTGAGAGGAAAATCCAAGGCTCTGGTGCGTCTGTTTTATCTAGATGAGCACAAGTCCTGTATCCGCTGGAGGCCTTCAAGGAAACACGAGAAAGCAAAAAGTGAGTGAGATTGAAATCTGTTCATGTGCTGGCGGGATATGTTGCATGTGCTTATTACAATATATTATGTGATTTAATGGGGCATTAAATCTCAGTTTGCAATTTATGTACAGTATTTCTTTTAAAAAGTGGAGATATTGAAACTTTCATGGCATACTAGCCTACTGCTCACTGATTACTGCATAAATGAATCCATGAACAAATGCATACATGAATGAATGAAACCCAAAAGTCTATAATGATAATAATAGTTTATGTGTTGAATATTTTGACCTAATCCACATTTGATTACAATTTTATGGTGCTTTTGATCATTTGAACATTGTTGTTTTTTGTACATTTTTAATGACAAAAATCCAAATAAGTGATAAAATAACATTTAAATAAAGCATTAATTGGTGTGCTGTGTATACTATATAAAAATGCATTAACCATGTAAAAAAGTAGTCATTATTTAAAAGTCGAAAATGCAGAAAATATTTTAAAGAGTAGAAAATATCACATGACCTCAACAGATTTGTCACATGATCACATCACACTGCAAGATGGTGAGTGTAAAATAGTTTAACATCACAAAAATATTGACTGATATTACATTTATTGTGTTGAATGATGTTCATTTGTTAATTAAAAGGTAAAAGCATGCACATTTCATTGGTGGATACAATATTCCAACACTGTTTATACAGCTTTTCAATGCACATGGGAAATTCATATGAAGTCTGTTGTTGTTAGTTTATTGTGAATTAATCTGTATTTTTGCTCAAATCTTCTAGAAGAGAAAGACTGTACATTTTAAATGTGTCAGTTTTATCAACATTTAAGAACATATTAGCATATCTAGGATGAAGCTAGATATGGTATAGATATAGACTTAGACTACAAGCTACACTTGATTGCGTCTTATTGAGCAACGAGTGCAAACATCAAGACTGGAAAGTGTTTTTACAGCAATGTCTTCTATAGAAATTGATCTGTCAAATAAAAATGCTTTGTTCAGGTACACACTATGGCTGGTTGATATGACAAAAATCTCATATCGCAACATAAATCTTTTCATATCCCTATAATGATATATAACATGATATAGTACAATTTCTGTAAATTTAAATTGACCAAAGCACTATTTGTTTTTTTACATTTTAAAGTTTGTACTCAGAAACTTACTCATTCATATGTGATCATATATTTCTCACTTTATGTAAAACATCAGGACAAATGTTTGATTAAAAATGTAGAAATATGAAATAAATATTCATAAATCATAAAACAGCTTTCAAAATTAATGATTACAGGTCCAACATAAAATAAATAAATATATCAAATTAATTAATAATAAAAAATAAATAAAATAGATAAATAATTAAAATTAATAAAAAAATAAAATGCTAAAGGTAAACTTTCTACCTTCAAGATTGCAACTTTTTTTACAATACTGTTATTTAGGTTTCTGTCTGAATTCTGTAATATTATATTTATATTTCATATAAATGATAGAAAAGTATTACCATAAACACCACAAAATAAATGATAGGGCATAATATGAACCAATAGACTTTTTATTTTGTCCATATTATATACAGTTAAGCCCGAAATTATTCATATCCCTGGGATATAAATAATTTCGGGCCAGACTGTATATTATCATATTGCAGAGTCACTGAAAACCACTGAAAAAATGATCAAACGTTCACTGTTCTTGTTTTATTCAGTCACCATAGACTCCATCCATGAGGTCTGTGAAGGAATGAGAACCGAGGTCTTCAGGCGCTTTGCCAACAATAACTATGATCCAAACTGCTGCTTCAGTATTTACCATGGAGACCACGTGGAATCCCTTGACTTGGTTTCCACCAATGGAGAAGAGGCGCGGACCTGGATCACTGGCCTTAAATACCTCCTGGCAGGCATCAGTGATGAGGACAGTCTGGCAAAAAGGCAACGCACACGAGATCAATATCCTTTTAATTGTGTCCCCTGAGGGAGAAGGGCTGTCTGTCAGAGAGACAGACTAAATCCACACACAGCCCCCTTATGTGGCCTGGTTTAGTTGTGTTCAAATTGTTCTGTATTGTGTGTGGAGGTTTCCTTACAGACTGTTGCAAATGGTTGAGACAGACCTTTTCAGAGGCAGACAAAAATGGAGATGGGAATCTGAGCATTGGAGAAGTTCTGCAGCTGCTTCACAAGCTCAACGTGAACCTCCCAAAGCAGAAAGTCAGAGAAATGTTCCAGGTACATTTCATTATACAACTTGTCAGCATGCATTATGAAAGCAGTCGAGGCAAGAAGTCTTTAAACAAAAAGTGTGAAATGTGATCATGTACGCACAGTTTTTACGCAATTTTGATGTTTTTTAAAACAACTACATGCACAGTTTAACCATGTTGAGGCAACAATTTTCATATATAATGCCTGCTGTTTGCTTTTATATATTTATCTTGTTTGACTGAAGTCTTATATGCAAATATAAATTTAAAGGCAGCAATTTCATTGGCTGTTGCTAAAACTGTGCATTATGGCAATCACAATTCACAAGTTTTGTTTAAAGACTTTTTGACATACTGGCTTTCCACAATTAAATAGTGTCTGTGCAAAAATCTAAATAAAAGAGGGAAAACAAAAGTTCCAAATTAAAATATAATATTATTCTTTGAGTTGGTTTAAAAGCTGAGTAGCTTCAACCTTGATAAACTCCGTTTTTGCTTTAGCATACTATTTTAAAAAATTGCAAACATTTGGGGCTGGTATAAGTTTTTTATGGTTTTGTTTTCTTGCTTGATTTGCCATTTCTTAAAAAGTTGCATGTATTTGATCAAAAATAGGCATGCACAATATATTGGTGATCATATTGGTATAGATACAAATTAATACTTACAATTATAAGTATCGGCCAAATTTTCATATCAGTGGATCCCTAATCAAAAATAGTTAAAACATCTCCTTATTTTATTATTATTATTATTTTTGTTTATTTATTTAATTACAATTTAATGAAAAATTTCTTATTTTTATTATAATTTTTCATGTGGGGATCAGGATTCAAATTATATGAATAATGGATATTATCTTATTACTCAATGTAAATTTCTGACATGTTTTTGCACTAAAACGTTCAATAAAAATATATATTTGAAAAAAATAGTTAAAACAGCAATATTGTTAAATATTGTTGCAATTGAAAATGCTTTTTTTTTTTTTAAATGTCCTGTGTCAACATGCTAATGATGCCACACACCCTCGATTTTCGGTTTGGTTTTATAGAAACTAGGGAAACACCAAAGACGCTTTAATGCGTTGTGTTTATAACAAAACTCTAAAATTAATTTAGTATGGTAAATCAGCCACATAATCCACATAATCAGGACCAAAAGAACCAGAAGCTGTCGGCTGTGGTATAATAAAAAGCTGCTTTTGTGCCACATTGTGCTCATCTCTCTTCAGCAATTGCTTCAGCGTTCTTTTTGTGCTTCAACGTCTTTCAGTCTTACTTTGCTTCATACTACCATAAAAATAAGTTTTAAATAATTTAACTCATTCATGAACATGATTTTGGCTGGAGTCCCATAGGATGTAATAAAGACCACAACTCCCATGATGCCAAACTCAGTCAAGAAAAAAAATGTGCATACATCTAGGCTTCTCAAAGGCAGGTGCTCAATTAAAAACAAACACAGTGGCAAAAGATTAAAAGAAAAACGGCACACTGCCACTTTATCTCTCAAGATTTTTTTTATTGCAACGTTTTGACCTACATGGTCTTCATCAGGTAGAGGAAGGATGAAGGTTGATCAGGTTTTTTGAGAGCTAAAGTGGCAGTGTGCCGTTTTTCTTTTGATCTTTTTTCCAAACGTAGTCACTCATCATTTTTTTGTTGTAAAAACTCACCCTCTAGATGCAAAAATCACATGTGCCTTTGCGCTGTGCTTTCCGAATCCATTATTTTATGACATTATATAAATTACATTATGCCTTTGCTGTCACATTTGATCAATTTAATGCATTCTTGCTGAATAAAAATATTAAATTCTTAAATCCTGTTAACCCCAAACTCTTGAACAGCGAATGCCAGATCAGTTCAGCAGTCTGCATACACATGGCACTTACTAGTAAACCATGCTAAATTGAAAACCAAAAACATCAAACACATTCTCCTAACTGGTATTTTTGAGAAGTCTGATTTTGCTTTCAGAAATACTTCAAAGTTGTCTGAAATGTCATTATTTACTAATGTCCTGTGACAGGTTATATTGGTTTTTAAAGACTTTCAGAGTGTCATTAGCTAAGATGCCAATGAATGTTCTGAGTATGTAACATATGGTTCTCTCTGAACAGATGGCCTTGTCTGAAACTGGTTGAGGTCTTAACTTTAGCGCCTTTAATCCTTAATGGAGACATACATTTCTACTGCAACAAATACCATGACACTACTTTCACTAAAAGTACAAGCAAAAATCGAATGAAATAAAAAAAACTCAACATATGCTTAGTGTCAGTCTGTTAATGTGTGCAAACAAATGTGAGAATATAAATATTTTTTCACACAGCACTTGACTCCGTATTATATTTTTGCCAACTGTTATCAAGCTTTTCCTAAATAGGCTTTTCAGACTATAAGGGTAAGAATGGATCGGTTTCTTCTAAGAATGCACAATATATTGGAGGCCAAATCATTTTTGCAATCAGGATTTGTAATTTGTATCAAGCTTTTTATGGTTTTGCATTTTTCATTTAGTTTTTATTTTGATACTATTTTAAAAATTGCTGTAAATTTCTGTTTAGTTTTACACTGTAAAACATTCTTGCTGCCTTCAATTTAGCTGAATCAGATTAACTTTTCTAGTCATCTCAACTTACTTTAATCAAAAATATTAAGTTAAACTTTGTATAACTTAAAAAACTGAGTTGAAGCCTGATTAACCTATTAAAATAAGTTAAAGCAACACAAAAATATTTGTTAAAAAATGTCTTTTTACAGTGTAGTTTATTTCATTAATGGTTTTGTTCATTAATAGTTTTTGTTTAGATTTTATTTTGTGAACACATTTCTCTTTGGTTTTTATATATTTTGTTTCAGTTTTAGTAATTCTGGTTAATAGAACACGTCCAGAGTCGACCAAAGCAGACTGCAATTTACATGAACTCTTGTGCAGACCTCTTTGTAATAAATGTAAATTAATAGTTTGAACATACACTGAGCCCAAAACCCACACAAATGCAACTTAAAAAATGATGACAAAGACAAACCTCTTCATTTTAAAGATCATGTATGTCATAAAAGATGCCTAGTTTATATTTTTGTCAAATAAAGAAAATGTGTTTATCTGTAAAAGTGCCATCAAGTACTTTTCTAAACAGCCGCAGATTTTCCGCCACAGAATGAGTGCTTATTAATTCTGAAAACGATTATTATTTTTGATAACGGTTATTTTATTTCAGTTGGTTTTTGCAGTTACTGTTGTACTGTAGGTTCTCATTTATTATGAATTCTTTATTTTATTTCAGTTAACAAAACATTTTTTGACCATTAGTTTAAGTCTTACTTTTAGTTCTTATATACTAAAATAACCTTGATAAGAACTATATCCTATAATGTTTTTGATTATTTGTATGGACCAAATTGTCCCTAAATTAGTATAGCGAAATCATCAAGTGTATTGCAGATTCATACAAGCATATTGTAATGGAAGGACAGGTGGCAACAGAGATAGAGTTCCTCGTGCAGCTTTATTTTAATAGAATGGTCAGCAGACAGGGGTCAAAACAGGAACAAAACATTAATAGCAAAGGCAATCCAAAAGAGTAATCCAAGAGACAGGCAAAGGTCAGGGCAGGCAGAAAAACACAATCCAAGAATCAAAAGCCAGACGGAACAATACTAAGCAAAGAATGAATGTCTCTGTGGTGCTTAAATAGTCCAAGTAATCAGTCTTTAATCAGCTACCAGCTGTGTGTGTGTAATCATTGAAGATCTGAAAACAGGAGTGTGTGAGGTGCATGATGGGATATGTAGTTCATAAAGTGACAGAATTGTAGTCCGGGTGAAAGTTCATGTTTACTAGTGATCTGCAAGCCTGAATCGCTGGTGATCGTGACACATAACTACACTGTAGAAAAAGTCCACACAATTCCTTCATGTTGTTCCAACACAAAATGATTAAGTTAACTTAAATGTGTGTTTTTTTTTTACAATTTAAGTGGATTGAACATAAAACAATTAAGTTGCATAATAAATAAGTAGTTTGAACAAGCAGCAAAATTATTTTTTGAATGTAGTAACTACAGTTCCAGATGCACAGTCAGCTTGTGTTCGTGGACTGGCTTTGACAGTTACAATATACGGTGGATGGCTTTTTAACCCTTATACAAAAATGCACGTTACATTTTATAAATATGTGTGAAGTTATGTTTCTATATATGTGCATTCACAGGAGGCTGACACTGATGAAAACCAGGGGTCATTGACATTTGAGGAATTCTGCACCTTTTACAAGCTGATCTCAACACGACGAGATCTTTATTTACTGATGATCAGCTACAGCAACCACAAAGAGCACCTGGACCTGAACGACCTGCAGCGCTTCTTAGAAAGCGAGCAAAAGGCTGGTGTGATTCATTTTGCGGATCGCCACATAGTTATTCTTTAAATATACTACCACTTGAGCTGTCATTTTTTATATTTTCTGATGTTCTTTTATTCTCTAGATGGTAAATGTGACCAAAGAATACTGCAAAATGATGATTAACCAGTTTGAGCCGTGTTCTCAAAACCAAAGTCATGTGGTGCTGGGTATTGATGGTAAGAGACTCTTCCCCTGCTTCATCTGTTTACTATTCATAAAACTTAATCTTACGTGTTTTTTTTTCCTTTCTTTCTAAGGTTTCACCAACTACATGCGCAGTCCTGCAGGAGACATTTTCAACCCAGAACACTACCAAGTAAATCAGGACATGACCCAGCCACTAACAAACTACTACATCGCGTCTTCGCACAACACTTACCTGACTGGAGATCAGCTGCTGTCTCAGTCTCGGGTTGACATGTATGCGTATGTCCTTCAAACAGGCTGTCGCTGTGTGGAAGGTAGAAAAACGTTTTAAAAAATGTAGCATTCATTTTTTACAGTCATTAAACTGAATATTAGGGTTGCATGGTATTGGAAAAAAACCTGACAGTGCAATGTTTTGTTTTTCTGCTAAATACAAAGCAATATGAATATCATTTCACCAGATGACTTAGTTCAATAGTTCAAGTTGGAAAGAATTCATAACTTTATATTGATTGGGATGATTTGCTAGGACAGCTAATCTGCATAAATGAAACAGACAGTGTTTTGTGCTTTTGTGGAGAGTCTAACCGTATTCATGTACAGAAATTGAATAATCAAATGTACATAAATAACATAGTCTTCATTTAATAAAACAATAAATACAATTAATCTCTTTAAAACTACAAATGTTGTAATGTCTTATACACAAATGGTTCCACTGCGCTTGAAATTTTACATCATATGCCTTAAAGGGATAGTTCACTCAAAAATGAAAATTTACCCACTATTTACTCTCCCTCATGTCAGTTTCTTTCTTCTGTCGAAAACAAAGGAGGATATTTTAAAGAAAGCTGAAAACCTGTAACCATTGACTTTCATAGTAGGAAAAACTAATGCTATGGAAGTCAATGGTTACAGGTTTCTTCAAAATATATTCTTTTGTGTTAAACAGAAGAAGGAAACTCAAACAAGTTTGGAACAAGTGAAGGGTGAATAAATGATGACAGAATTTTAGGGTTTTTGGTGAACTATCCCTTTAAAAACAAAGCAAACAAGAAAATGAAAAACTTTCACTCTATTAAGGTTAAACTTGTATCACAATGTGATTCCCGGTAAACTATAATCTCACTGAAATTACCTAAAGGATGAATAAATTAAAACTGAACTTAAACTGACATTGCAGATCCTGTGATGTGACTATTGCTGATTTAAACATTGCGATATTAATGCTGAAATGATATATTGTGCAGCCCTATTGAATAGGTTATCATTCAGCTGACTCTGTCTGTCTTTGTCTGTTTAGTTGACTGCTGGGATGGTCCTGATGGTGAACCTATTGTGCATCATGGATACACACTTACCTCAAAAATCCTCTTTAAGGATGTTGTTGAGACAATCAACAAATACGCATTTGCCAAAACTCAGTAAGTGACACATTTGAGCCTAGACCACAAAACCAGTGATAAGTGTCAATTTTTTAAAACTGAGATTTATACATAATCTGAAATTTGAATTAATTAGTTTTCCATTGATGTTTGGTTTGTTAGGATAGAATAATATTTGTCTGAGATACAACTGCTTGAAAATCTGTAAGAAATTACATTTGTAAGAAAATCACATTTAAAGTTGTCCAAATTAACTTCTTAGCAATGCATATTACTAACCAAAAAATTAGTTTTGATATATTCATGGCATCTTCATGGAACATGGTCTACATAATATTCTAATGATTTTTGGCATAAAGGAAAAATATATAATTTTGACCCATATAATGTATTTTTGGTTATTGCCAAAAATATTGCCATTGCAACATAAGACTGGTTTTGTGGTCATATAAATATATGAATATTTAAAAGGTCATACAATGTTTTTTATGTATTTAGAAAAGGTGAAAAAGCATTATTTCTCTGATTGAGTTCCATCTTTCGACAAGCCCAGAGTGCCAGGATTTTTAGTCATTTTTAAAATACAAAAATACAGTATTTTATTTTGATACATGGTACGGCTGCTGCATTTTGTAGTTTATTCATTCATTTTCCATTGGCTTAGTCCCTTATTTATCAGGGGTCGCCACAGCAGAATGAACCGCCAACTATTCCAGCATATGTTTTTACGCAGCGGATGCCCTTCCAACCGCAACCCAGGACTAGGAACATATTGTACCTTATTTTGATACAATTAAAATTAAAGCATTATATTTTGATACATGGTGAGTCTGCAGTACTTTTGTAGTTTGTTTTGATACAATTAAATTTAAGGTATTTGGTATTGGTAAAAAAAAAAAAACATTTTGATGTATTTTTGCCCAACCCTCCCTGTCATCCATCATATTTCTTTACATATATTCTTTAAGTCAATTTTAAAAAACCCTGATACAACACAATATAATAATCTTCTTATAATAACTTATCCACTCTCAGATTCCCAGTGATACTCTCTATAGAGAACCACTGCACTGTGCCTCAGCAGAAGAAAATGGCTCAATACCTTATGGAAGTGCTACAGGACAAAGTGGACCTGTCAAATATAAACGCGAACGAGTCCAGACGTCTGCCATCTCCAGAGGATTTGAAAGGCAAAATACTTGTCAAGGTGAGACAATGTTTAAACGTGTCATGGAAAACACTGTGTGCATTTGAGAGTATAACATTTTAGTGACCACGCTGACACCGAGCTGCTTCCCAGGGGAAGAAACTGCCAGCAAACATTGACACCGATGCTGAAGAAGGAGACGTGTCTGATGAAGACAGCGGGGATGAGGATGATGAGGAGGAAGACCAGCAACTTAACGGAGATGTGAGACGCTTCCTCCTTTTATAATCATTTTCTTATGTCCTCTCTGGAGTGTCTACATAAAAAAAATATCTGTGTTCTATTTTTCTAACATTTTTAAGAATATGTCAAAAACCAATATTGCAGTTCTAGGCATTACTGATTTTAACTAAATAACTAAAGATAGATAGATATACTGTAGATAACTAAAAACAGTACAGAACTAAATCTAGTTCCATTTGTCAGTCTACTAGCATGAAGGTTAATATTATTAAACTGGAAACAGAAAGCTGCTCCTACATAAATACATCTAATGAGGGATGTTATGAAACATTTGGAACTGGAGAAAATCAGATTCTCCCTAAAAAAGGAAGAAGACAAATTCTATCAAATCTTATTTTAAAGACATAAATTCGACATGGTGGCTCAGTGGTAAGCACTGTCGCCTCACTTGCTGGTTCGAGTCCCGGCAGGGTCAGTTGGCATTTCTGTGTGGAGTTTGCATGTTCTCCCCATGTTCGCGTGGGTTTCTCCAGAGTGCTCCGGTTTCCCCCACAGTCCAAAGACATATGGGTATAGGTATAGATGAATTGAATAAACTAAATTGTCCGTAGTGTATGTGTGTGAATGAGTGTGTATGGATGTTTCCCAGTACTGGGTTGCAGCTGGAAGGGCATCCGCTGTGTAAAACATATGCTGGATAAGTTGGCGGTTCATTCCGCTGTGGCGACACCTGATGAATAAAGGGACTAAGCCAAAGGAAAATGAATGAATGAATGAAATTCTACAGGAAAGAGTTAAATTGAAGAAGATTAGACTCGTTTCGATTAAAACTGAAGGTCAGTATTTTGTTTTTATTTTTTATTCATTTATTCTTTTTTTTTGTATTTATTTATTTATTTATTGTATTTATCTATTATTATATTACTTTCGTATGTATTGTTTGTATATTGTATCGTTTATTGTTAATTGTTGTGTAAATGTTTGTTGGACCAAATTTGTAAGTTATTGTGTTTGAATGTTTAAAAAAGAAAGTAAAAAAAATAAAAATGTGTGTGTTCTGGGTTACAGACCACAGAAGGAGCTCCAGAGACGGCAGATGAATCAAAGAAACGATCACGGAGGAAGTTCATGGGCAGCTTCAGGCGCAAGGTCTGCAAAAGGCTCTACACCAGTAAAATGAAGGAAAAGCAATGCAGAAACATTTAGCATTTTGATGTTTCACTATCTGTGTTTCAGAAGAAAAAACAGGTCAAGGTAAAAAAGAAACCCGTCCTGAGTGACTCTGATACTGAGCCAGAAATCACAAGCGCTAACGATAAACAGGTCATCAACTATGGCAAGTGAGTATTACAGAAGATACTGTTAATTAAAATATACAGTTGGCAAATTATTATAAGGCAAATTATTAGCCTTCCTATGATTGTTTTTAATTTTTATTTCAAACATTTTCCAAGTGATGCTTAACAGGACATTTTTACAGTATTTACTCATTTATTTTTTCTTCAGGAGAAAGCAGTTAAACAAAAATAATGGCAGTTTTTAAATTTTTTATATATCTTTAAAGGTCGATATTATTAGCATTACGTTTTTTTTCACTTGGCTACAAAACAAACCGCTATTGTTCAAGGACTTGCCTAATTAACATAACATTTTTTTATTTAACCTAACAAACCTAGTTAAGCCTTTAGATTGCAATTGAAGCTGAATGCTAACATCTTGCAAAAAATGTTAAAATATTATGAGCTGTCATCATGGCAAATACAAAATAAATTAGTTATTGAAAATTATTATATTTATGTGTGAAAAAGGTTGTTTCTCGATTAAACAGCAAATAATTTTAAAAGAATTACAATTTCACAGGAGGGCTTTTAATATTGACTTCAACTGTAAAAATATACTACAATAACTATATATATATATATATATATATATATATATAGAGAGAGAGAGAGAGAGAGAAAGAGCACAAGTTACATTTATAGTAAAGTTTGTTGTTGAATTCAAAAATATTAAAAAATATATTAAAATAAAAATTACATCTATTGATAAATTAGGATCTTAGTTTTATCATTTTCAAATATAAACTGAATGAAAATAAGAAATATTTAATTGTTAACTAACAATATTGTTGAAATAAAATAATTATATATAAAATGTATTATAAAAATAATTCCTTTATTTGATCATTTTTGTTTTAAATGAAATGTGATGCAGCACATAATCACAGTGTAATTCAACATACGTTGTGTGTTTTAGTATGCTATTTGTCCTGTTATATAGTTTACCAATATACTTTTTGCTGTATATGCCTAAGTAACTTACACTTAACCAACTGACATGTTTTATAGTTTTATTATTCTAAATTTTACAAACGTACACATTTTTACAATCTGTATTTTATAGATTGTAAACATTTGTCGGTTTGTAAAATTTTTAAGAACACCATGCACATCTCTCATTCTATGTTTTACGTAAATGCTTGCAGACGAAGAAAAACAATGCGACTTTCTCGTGCCCTCTCTGATCTGGTCAAATATACCAAGTCAGTGCGTGTTCATGATATCGAAACTCAAGGTAAGACAAATTGCAAAAATTAACAGAAAACACATAAAAAGGTCTCTGTTTTGACAAAAATGTCATTTGTGTTTCAGCATACATGTCCAGCTGGCAAGTCTCCTCCTTAAACGAAAGCATAGCCAATCAGATTCTCCAGCTAAAGCCTGCACAGTTAGTTCGCTTCAACCAACGGCAACTTTTACGAGTTTATCCCTCCAACTACCGCGTGGATTCAAGTAACTTCAATCCTCAGCCTTTCTGGAACGCAGGATGCCATTTAGGTTCGAATTAGCTCTTTCTTTTATTTATTATGAATTACTTACTATCTGCACCCATATAGAAAAATTATACAAGCAAATACAGTATATGCAAATTACATTTATGAGGATTTCACAAATAATATATTCTATATATTTGTAACATATATTTTGAAATATTGCAAAAATGGCTGCTTACATATATTTTTTTCAACCATTGTAATTACAAATATGTACATATAATTTCAAATGTATTACATATTGTTATTTAGATACAGTGGTGTGAAAAAGTATTTGCCCCCTAACTGATTTCTTATTTTTTGAATGTTTGTCACAGTTTAATGTTTCAGATCTTCAAATTAATTTAAATATTAATCAACGATAACACAAGTAAAAATATCATGCAGTTTTGAAATGAAGGTTTTTAGTATTAAGGGAAAACAAAATAAAAATGAAGTGCTATAAATAAAAAACAGGAGTTTTATAAACAAACTTAGAAACAAGCATATAAAAAATAGAAGTATTACTAACAAAGTGCCTGGTATATTGAGACAGTAAGAGTCCTGTAAGGTCCTGTCAAGCCCACTCACCTGCATGGAACACACTCACGCATCCTACGGTTATCTCATGCATTGTGTGTATGCTTTACTAAAAAGGTCTTTAATCATATTTTGAACTGAGAGAGTGTGTCTGAGCCTCAGATATTATCAGAAAGGATGTTCCAGAGTTTAGGAGCCATATATGAGAAGGCTTGACCTCCTTTAGTGGACATAGTCCATATGTTCATTGTTCATATATATGTTCATCTATGGCCATATATATACACATATTTACAATTATAGCTAATATATTTATTCATTAATTGTCATTCGGCTTAGTCCCTTTATTCATCAGAGGTCGCCACAGCGGAATGAACCGTCAACTTATCCAATATATGTTTTACGCACCGGATGCCACAACCCAGTACTGGGAAACATCCATACACACTCATTCACCCACATACACTATGGCCAATTTAGTTTATTCAGTTCACCTGTAGCGCATGTCTTTGGACTGTGGGGGAAACCGGAGCACTCGGAGGAAACCCACAAAACCGGAGCACCCGGAGGAAACCCACGCCAACTCGAGGAGAACATGCAAACTCCACACAGAAATGCCAACTGACCCAGCCGGGACTCGAACCAGCGACCTTCTTGCTGCGAGGCGACAGTGCTAACCACTAAGCCACCATGTCGCCCTAGCTAATACATGACATATATTTTATATATGTGAATATATAAATAAATGTCCTACAAGTAATTTGCATATACTGCCAAATATCAGCTTTCTATGTGGGTGCTTATCATCAAAGCCTTTTGCTTTAAATTAACATTGAAACTGTGATGACTTTGATTTTTAACGCTGACGGAGGATCACCACTGGCAAAAAAATGGCTTTCTGCCTCTTTTACATTAGAGTGGTGCCGTGCTTTTGTTTGAAATGTTGTTTCATCTTTGCAGTCGCTCTCAACTATCAAACAGAAGGCCGTATGCTGCAGCTGAACAGGGCCAAATTTGCGGCGAATGGAAACTGCGGCTATGTGCTGAAGCCAAAATGCATGTGTAAAGGTAAGACGGTGACTCACTGGGTGTTTGATGCAGTATTTTCTTTGAAAGGTAATCTTCACCGCACATAATGGTCGTCCTTAGGTGCCTTTAATCCAGTGCTGGAAGACCCTTTGCCAGGACACAGGAAATCTCAGCTAGTGCTCAAGATTATTAGCGGCCAACAACTGCCCAAGCCAAAAGACTCCATGTTAGGGGACAGAGGAGAGGTGAGTGCACTTATACTGAAATAAAAGTAGGACATGATACACGACAAGCAGTCTGAGATTGAATGTTTTGTTGTTCAGATCATAGATCCATTTGTTGAAGTGGAGATTATTGGATTGCCCATTGATTGCAATAAACAACAGACAAGAGTAGTGGACGACAATGGTGAGTACTAAGATGGATTGTGCTAACATAACTTGCAGTTACTTTAGTGGTCCCTGTAAAAAATTTGTTTTAGTGGCCAGTATGGATTCAAAATGTTTGCAGAATGCATTTTTGAGTTTTGTAATGTTTTTTTATTTAACCCTCTGGTAGTCTTCAGTCATTTTAGACCAAAAAAAAATGTTTTTTGACATTTTCAAAATGACAGAATCATTGGAATTGTCTAAAACTCCTTGACTTTGTTGGCATTTGGTATGTGAACACACAAAAAATGAGGCCATGATGCTAAATGGTTGTTAAAAAATATTCACACTTGTTGTCTTCGCGGTCAAAAATGACCGCCATAGGAATTGGAAAAAAGCAAAAATATGAACATTCAGAAAATATTTCATTTGCAAAAATACAAATTCACCATGACGCTGAAAAAAAGTGCACAGGAGTGAAGCGGTGACACTCTAAGTGTGAAATACCCACACACACTCACACACACTGCATCATACAAAATGTTAAGACCTTTGTGTGTTTTGTGCTTTTGTATCTTTATAGCAATATGTAGTTTTTACTGTAATCATAATACAAAAATGAACACTTCAGATCACCTTGTCAAACAATAAATATCTAAACTTTGTCAAAAATAAGTATTTTAGCTTGTCTAGATGTATATTCAAATCCACAATTCCTTAGTAATGCCTAAACTACTAAGGAATTCACAAGCAGCATTGTGGAGATAGTAATACTAGAACCTAGTGGTAACACAATGTCATTTCATGTTTTTCTCTTTTTTTACAACCATATGATGCTAATCTGCCCTTTGTTTTGAATGGCAGAATCTCTATTTTACATGGAAATACTGCAATAATTTAAACATAATTAAAAAATTTAATTACAAAAATTACATTGTTTTCAATTGGAAAAAAATGGATGTTAATTACTGCATAAATATTAATTATGACCTCAAAATTCAAAATAATCTAGAAAAAATATTATTAAACAAAAATAAATTTGATTGATTGGTTTAGCTAAAGAAAAAAACAGAGGATACTTTACAGGCGTTCGTCCCTTTTTGACCGGCTAAAACCACAAGTGTGATTCCCAAATAAGGGACAGCAGAGGGTTAAATATAGGCTAGTCATATGTCTTTGATCACAATTGTATAGCGCTGTATCAAATTAAAAGAAATTATTTTGCATGTAAGTCCATTTAAAGATTATTATTTGAGTTTTGTAGCTGTACTGGGTCCTTGGAGTCTTTTAATGTACCATCCAAAGATTCTTGTTATAAAAAAGGCTAATGATATTTATGGTGTATGATATATTGTTACACTAAAAATGTTGAGTCGTAATTTATTGTTCAGGAAGAAAAATGAAATAGAACTTATTATATTGTACATCAATTGTGATCAATTAAATACTAAAT
The DNA here is from genome assembly GCA_903798115.1 of Danio jaintianensis. Classification (NCBI taxonomy): domain Eukaryota; kingdom Metazoa; phylum Chordata; class Actinopteri; order Cypriniformes; family Danionidae; genus Danio; species Danio jaintianensis. The sequence continues at coordinate 11,052,977 of CAIGQV010017532.1, forward strand.
AATATACATGATATTTTTATGAAGTTTTATAAACAGATATTTACACACATTGCATTTTGTTGTCTAAAAAGATTTTTTACAAAAAAGTGTAAATCGGTGTAGTATATTACTGGTTCAGTTGTAAAATATGTTTATGTTTTAATACCATATGATCAGGTTTTAACCCCACGTGGGAGGAGACTCTAGTGTTTACGCTACACATGCCTCAGATTGCCTTAGTACGCTTTATGGTTTGGGACCATGATCCAATTGGACGAGATTTTATTGGACAGAGAACCATATCGTTTAAAAGCATGATGCCAGGTAATTACATGTCAATCCAGTGACAAAATACACTATAAATTGGCATTTTTATGAGTAATTCAATCACTCAGCCTTGTATTATTTTCTTGATCCACAGGTTATCGACATGTCTATTTAGAAGGAATGGAAGAAGCGTCAATATTTGTTCATGTTGCTTTTAATGACATCACAGGAAAGGTAACATTCTGTTAGACTGGAGAGCTGATGAATGAGTCTGTTTGGTTAATGAACATTCTATGATGTGCTGTCATTTTTTGGAAAACACACAGCTAAAGCAGTTTCATGCATGTTTTGACTGCATTACAATACTTCTAAAGGTCATTACAACACAATAATAAAAACCCACAAAGGCAACGATCAAGCAACCAAATATAACAAAGACAGGATATATGTGACAAACTATATCCTTAATTTTTTGTGGAAATTTGTTTGTTTTTGTTTTATTTGTGGAAAGCAGATACTTTCTTTCTTTCTCCTCCACTCTTTCACATACAAACACAGAAAAATATGCATGCACACAGAAATGTATTGCCAGTGCGGCCCACAAATTTATCAATAAAATAGTTTTCAATTATTTTGGCGCCCCCTAGCACCAGTGAGTCAAAATTGTGCCAAATCTTTCCAATAACTTTTGTTTTCTGAATTTGTTTTTTATTATAAAGGTCAAACTTTAACATTTTAAATGGTTTCATTTGGGTGAAAAAAAAACTATTACAAGTTTGCAGAGATTAAAAAAAATCTATAAACTGTGGAAACATTTTTATGTTACGTTTTGTTCAACTGGAGCTAAAAATTTGCCTATATTGTACATCACTACTACTAATAACAGCATTAGTATGGATGTTAAGTCTTCATTACTTGCCCATTCATTATAAGTTTTTGAGTTGTATGATGTAAATGTATGTGATTGTCACCACTAGAGGGTGCATATTCACAACAAACAAAGGCATCGTTTAATCGTCATGGGAGTTTCATTAGATCCTTTGGTATTGTAAGCTTGATGTAGGAGAAACAGCAGAGCTTTTATTATGCACAGTCCACCTCAACAGCGCTGTTTTATCATGCTAAATACATTTTAGGGTTCTGTTATAATGCTGCCCTGTGCAGTCTAATAAAACACACAACACATTAAAGCATCTTTGGTGTTTCCCTGTTTTCTATAAAACCAAACCAGAAATCAAGGCTGTGTGACATCATTAGCATGGCCATACAGGAGGACACTGGAGTTAACACTCTAGACCAGACACTGGTCTGTGTCACTAGTTACAATTGCTTATATCTCTAGATTTGAACATTTTTCAAAAACACTTGGGATAAGTCTGCAAAGGTATATAACACTGTTCTAGTGTTTTTTATGAAAATGAAAATATATTTTAATGAAAAATGTTACATATTGTGCCTTTACGTGTGGTAAACATACTACAAGCATAAAAATTGACACATGTCCCTTAAATTATTAGCAGAATTTAAATTTGTATAATATCTGATTTTCATCACTAATTGTTTTATTTTATAACAATGAGGCTGTTTTAAAAAAAATTAAGCACAACATTCGTTAAATTCAACTATTGTCAATGTTTAGGTTAGGTAATATATACTTTTATTGATCACCAATAATCAATTTTGGATCTATTTATGACCAGGTCAAATCAAGCAATGCAGTGAAGCAGCTAATCCAGAAAAACCTTATGCAGACCTCTGAAGATGGCACACGGACGTCTTTTGCTCCAAACTTCCTCCGGAAAAGTGGGAAGAACCAATCAAAAGTGGTGAAGGTCGAATGCTACACGAAAGAGGACTTTCTCAACAGACGCTACAGTGATGACGTGAGCTCGAAGGACAGCAGGAGCACCTCCCAGTCTGCATCCTTGCTCCGAGGAGCTCAAAGTGAACCCCTCAAAAGAGCCCATAGGGTCAGTTTTCAGGAGCCGGAAGGATCTCATGAGCCACGGCGCCGCCTCTCCTCCATCCCATACACTGGCGGAGCCGCTGTGGACTACACCAACCTAGCATTCGACTCACATAGCAGCTCTGAACTGGACATTCAGACTTTTTCACACCTTGAGGAAAACAAGGAGTCAAAACAAAATGATTCGCTTTCATCTAAACAGGAGTCTACAGACATACCGAAGACCCTCAATGACCAGCACTTGTCCAAGCAGATCTCAGCAGCTGTTGAGCATTCAGAACAAAAACCTGAGATGTGCAAAAGGATCCAATCAGAACCCGACCCCTTGAATTTCCACCCAATACCTGATGGAGTACTAGATCCGTCTAGAGGGACATTAAACACGTTGGTGCCCAAGAATAAATTCAGATCTTCTTTAGATGGTAGGCTTAACCCTCAGTGGCAGCCGTTGTCAATCCCAGCGACCCCTGCACTAAGCAGACGCATGAATGACAAAGGCACGCCAAATTCACTATTGAAAGGATGCAGATCACAAAGCGTGCCAAGACGGTGCCCCCCCTCTCCTCCAAATACCCCTGGTCGTGTGAGGAGAGACCCCCTCAACCAATACACTCTCCCACAGTGCAGTTACACCACAGCAAACGACCTCGTTCCTAATAATCACAACATCGCAGAGAGTGAATCAAGCAGCCTAAGTAGTTTGGACAGCCTTGACCTGAGTACTCTGCCATCCCGTTTCCCTGACAACCAGCAGCAGACAATGGGCACACTGCAGAGGGAAATGAATGCCCTGTTTGAGCAGAAAATACAGGAGATTCGCTGCCATTCGCCACTGTTTTTCAAAGGTAAGGAGAAAAGTGCCAAAGGCTGTGGTTAAATTATTGGATTTCAAGTCATATTTTTGTTTTATGTTCATTTTGTGCTGGTTAACATGTTTAGGGTTCAAGAAAAATGTCTTTTTTGTGTCATCACAGTTTCTTTTGGTGGGGTTTTAATTTTGGCCTTATTGTTTTGTTTTAGATTCTTCAACATTGTAGAAAAAAACATGCACTTAAATGGTAAAAATATATGGAGAAAAGCTGAATTCTACACCACAGCTATGTGACGGATGTGGACAGATGCTACAAGAAGAAATGCGTTTACGTAAAAAATACATATTTGTATTTTGTACAAATATTGTCTTGTTTAAATCCTAGGGTATGTTAACACAACAACAATTTACTTTAAAATTTACAACATTTGCATTTAAAATATAAATGACAGTATTGTTTAAAGTCCCCAAGAAATCAAAACTAACCATGATTTTGTTAGCTCAGATTGCCAGTTTTGTGGGGAATAATTCATCTGTGCATATAATTAAGAAAAAAAATTGTTTGCCCTTCTAATCTTTAATCGAAGTCTGAAAATGCACTTCCTGTTTGTTTTCAGTTAAATTATCAGATTAGGTGTTTTGAGGTAATGGGCGTGGCTAACATACTGCTGGTTCAACTGTCAGTTTTGACAACAAACAGGAATGGTGAGCAGGAGGAGATTGTTAGGTTGTAATAACTCTTCTAAAACCCCTTTCCCAATCTTTCTGAAAGAAATGCATACTTTACTACGTCCATTCAGCCTGCGGTAAAAAAATTAAGCCACGCACACTGTTTGCTCATTTAAAATTCCGTTTCTCTAGGAACTGCATTACCATGCTGCGTCACAATACGAAACAAAATAACGATCGCAGCTTCCGGTTCATGGGGACTTTAAACAATCTTTATTTCCATGGCAACTAAAAGCATTGCATTATGCATGTAAGGCCAGTAGTTGGCGATGATACTTTGTAAAGAAACACTATGCACCAAAGCGCATTCGGTCCTGTAGTCCAAGACTGTTGTTTAGACTCTAGTAGTTGCAAATTTATGCTTTTTTTATGAGTTTTACATAAATGATCATTTTATTGTTTTCAAAAGCTTGCACTTTGAAACCCAGTTCCAAAATATGTTTTTAGAACATTATTGTGTAAATGAATATCCAGAAAGCATAACAGGTTTTCCACGTCTGAATGCTGAAAATTGTTGTAAATGATCATATTTCATGTATTCATATTTTATAGTTCTTCTGAAAAAGGAGCCTAGAATTTTACATTAGAGCTGCTTCTCAAATCGCATATTACTCATGTAGGTACTACATTTGAATTTACTTGACCACTGTTAGAAAAGTATGTTCTATATGGTATGAATGTGAGTAGTATGAATGGAATTGGGATGTACTACGTCTGCGCATTTGTCATTATCACATGACCTACCCATGTCTTCACTCCCATTCATGAATTCTCTTGCGTGACATCATGGGATAGTTAAGTGTCTATTAGATGTACACTACAGAATCTCACCCGAAGTAGTAGGTCATCTAGGTACTTCTTGCCTACAGATTTTTGAATACTATGAATTTGGACATACATTGTTCACATATTGTTTTTTACATTTTATGTAGTAGGGAAGTACGCGATTTCGGAGGCAGCATTGGTCTTTTGCATTCATTTTGATTTTAATTGTAACCCAGCAGGCACACAATGTCATAAGACGTTAATATTTGGTTAGATTTGGTCAGCAGGTGACCAAAATTCAATGTCTAGCCAGTGTCTAAGGACAACATTATTTTGACGTCCAATAACGACTTCAAATGACATTGATATATGGTTGATTTTAGGTTGTGTTGGAAAGTGACCAAAATCCAACGTCGAGCTAACATCTTAAACCAACGTTATATTGAAGTCAAATACTGACCTTTATTCATCAGGTATGGCAAACAAAATCCAACATCTGATAGACGTCATAGTGGTAACGTCCACACAACGTCAAGCTGTAACATCATTAGATGTTATTTGGTTGTTTTTAGGTTGCGTTGGAAAGTGACTAAAATCCAAGGGTGGACTGATGTTGGGTTCTGACGTCCATCTGATTTTCATTTCCACCCAAAATGCAACGTCCCATGACGTTGGGGTACAACGTCAATCTGACGTCATGTTGATGTCCTGTGCCTGCTGGGAAGTCTCAAGAGTGTTTAAAGCTGATCACATGTACATATGTTACATTTATGTGTATTTATAAAAATATGTTTACACATATATTTGTAAAAAAAACATCCAATCACAGTGGTGTTAGAGCATGTTTATTAATTCATTAATATACATGATGCCAGATATAATACCTCTTTCTTCACAGACAAAGAGGTGATTTTTTTTTTTCATTTTTTACACATTTTTATATATATTTTTCCCCATGTTTGAATTCAAAACAACTGTAATATGTTACTTGTCATTTGTACTTGCATGAAAGATTAGACTTTTTATAGACATTTTTCTTGCAATACATTTCCACTGGTTTACAGAACAAACATAAAATCGAATTGAACTCTTTTTCAAAGGTCTCCAGTCCTTACCGTTTATTAGCAAAACAGATTTTAGCATTTAATATTTTAAACTTATAATGGTGGCCTCAAAAATGTTTAATTTTGTTTCTCTATATTGTTTTAGGATGGAACGCATGATAATGATCTAATGCAACAAGATTAAAATGAAAAGGTGCCTTCGTTGAATGTAGCTTAATTTGTATGTAGCTTAATTTAAATGTAAACATTTTAAATGTAAACGCGTAATAAAAATTAAATTCTACTAATTATCAAATCTAAATCTGTTAATATGTATAAAATATATATAATTTTCTAACTTGGGATATAATAATAATACCTAGCACCTCTGAATGTACAGTAAAGTCGCTCTGCTGTGTCATTGATGTAGTTGAAGCATTTATGGCTTGCTCTTGTCTGAAGTGTCCTGGTCTCCCTTTGTGTTGGTCATTCGCAAACGCTGACTCAGCTCCTGAGTCAAAACTGTGCAGCAGGATTTCTGCATGGACGAGAACAGGTTTGTTTTCACTGAACATTTTATCATGAACAAAAACACAGTGTTCTACTGTGCAGTTCAATGCTGAAGTAAATAGAAAAAAAGACAACAGGAAATGAGCTTCCTGGTGTGGTAGTTTGTGTGTATGTGTGTGTTTATACTGGCTTTACTTGCCTTCTGTTCCCCTGCAGCGCTGCGAGACTTTGTGGTGAGTTCAAACAAGGATAGCAGAACTCCAATCCCAAGGCCTATAGCCAGCACCAGGAAGATGCCCTTCATGCTGTGGGCCCTCAGAGACGAGGCTTTGGCATTATCTGGTAAACAGCTGCTGGCCCACCACTTGGTGCGCAGGTATGCCAGCTCCCCTGCCTCGCTCAGCTGCAGGATGGCCACGCTCAGGTTCTTCAGCATGGCAGATCCTGTCCCGAAAAACAATGATTCGATGAAACCATTCACTGCAGACTACACTGCAGAGAAAGCGTCAAAATGTCCTGCGGCTCCCCTTAAACAACTAAAGCAAAAATGGTCACCATAAAATCTACATTATATTAAAATGCTGGGTTGATGTTGCTCAACAAATCCAACCATTGTGTTAAAAAGTGCAACCTAAATTTAACTGAAAAAACATTATCCAATGATGGGGTTTTCCATATTTGACCCAACATTGGTTTACAACAACCCAGCATTTTTTAGATTGTAAATAATGTTTTGTAATGGAATATTGCTATATTAAGTATGCATGATACAGGCTTGTAGGTCATTATTTTATTCATGTGTATTTAATCCAAATCTCTTCTTGAAAAAGCATCTCCTTTCTAGGGCTGACATAGTTAACCCTGGGTCATTTTAAACCTGGGTAAACAGAAACATGGGATTTCTTGCTTCCTGATTCACACTATTCAATGCTAAACCCTGAGTTAACATCCTTATTCGCATATTTGCAGTGTCGTTATCACCGACTGGATGACTGTAGGATGCAACATTCGCTTCCTCGTTTTACCAACTGCTATCACTTGCAGACTGTAAAGGTAAGAATGAAGAACTCTTCTTTTCTGAAATTATTTGATATTTTACCAATGAAATCCTGAAATGACAACGTATAAATATGGAGTGTTAACTCCACTTCTAAATAATAAGTTTGAAAGATTCTTTTAGTCATACGTGGCGTTTAAAACAATTTATCAAGCATTCCAGATTATTCGAGAAAAAAGTTGGGAATATCTGTTTTGAAATGTTCACCTTAAACTAATATTCAAGCTTTCTAAAATCACTTTATAGCAACTTTTTGACTGTCTAATGTCAAATATTATGCAGTTTCACATGTTAGTGCTAAAAAGCTATAAGCTAACAAACCTATAAACATGCTAGTATATGTAAATCATGCTATAAATATGTTAGCAACATGCTAATTTATAGTCAGTAGAGTCTAAGTGAAAAAACATGATAGCCAGCAATACTGTATATAAAAAAAGTTCAAATCTGTCCCTGGAGGACCACCTCAAACAACTTAACAAGGTTTTCAGATTCACTATGGGTGCTTTTCAATTGGACGGACACAGCCTAGTAAGGCAGCTACGTCATGCAGCTCGGTTGAAGGACATATCAAATTGAAGGATCTTTTGTTTCATATCCTACATTCAGCCAGTTGCGTCAGGTGTCTCCTTTGCAGCCTTCTTCAAATTATGATTTCTGTACCATGACTGTGGGGCAGAAACATTAAAGCATTTAAAGCTGTTAAGGACTCTGTAGCCTTGGACCCTTTAGATCAGGAGTAAACGACTTCAGTCCTTGAGAACCACAGCACTGCAGAGTACCACTCCAACTTTAAAAGAAACCCAGAGTATCAAGACTTCTATGGCTTTCATATATATTATTTTATATATGTAACATAAACGTGTCTCTTGCTGACATGTGTAATAGAAAACTCATGAAAGATTTACATTATTTTAAAAAGTCCATTCATTTTGTACTGTATAGGGGTATCATTTTTTATTCTGGGTCGGTAATGTCAAAGGATTGCACAATGTGGGCTACTTGTACTGCCTGTTGCTATTTTCACTGCAACACTACTTGGAAAATAGAACACTAGAAACAAATACTAGTCTGGTTAGACTCTTTATGGGGAAAAATCAATGGCAATGCATTTAGTTTAAGCCTACATTTATATCCATAGCCACCTGTAAGCTTCTACAGTAGCTGTGGTCAGCTAAAAGCCTCAAAGACATCAGGGCTGAAGTGAAGAGAATAAATGCTTGGTCTTCAGAAAGTTTTATTCATCCCATTCATTTTTTACACATTCTTTTCTCCACTTCTTATTGCTAGGAAGCCAGTGAAAACTTACATTGCATCTCTTGTTGCCCTTCGACCACTTGCATTACATCTTATAATATGTATTTTAGTTTACAGAGGGTGATGAGCCAGTAGCCCACCAAGTGCAACAAATTGTTGCTTTAAATGAAAAAAAAACACTGCACAGTGCCCACCTAAATAATGTTGCCCTTGCAATAGTCCAAAATAAAAAAATAATTAAACAACGTAAATTCCTCACATCAATTCCATTATATTAAGACATACAACCCACCAAGCATTTTTTTCTGTTTAAAATATGTATAATAGATGTCCAAACATAGACAGCTAAAACAAGGCTAAATTTGGTCTGTCAGTGAAAATCAAATAGACATCTAACAATAGTCCAAAAATAGACTAATAGACAAATTAGACAGATTTCACGTGTAGTTATTCATTCCTTGATGACTGGTCAATTTCGAATTATTGTTAGACTTATATCAGACTTTCACTAACAGTCCAAATTTAGCCTTGTTTAAGCCAATAGATTATATCTGGACATGTAGATGTCTTTTAAACAAAAAAATGCTAAATGTCTTAATAAATGTTTTAATAGCTGGGATTCATTTTAATTAAACATATCTGAACAAGCTAATCAAGGTCTAAGCACTACTACAAAGCTACAGGCGGTTGAATCAAAACTCAGGACCGTGGCTCTCTAGGACTTGTAAAAGAACACTAGGAAGTGTCTGTCCATTTGAGGAACAACCTATGAACTTCCAGCCAATCGTATTGGAGCTGACCCTATAGGAACAGGATTGGACAACCCTACACTAGAGCCTTTATGTACACTCGATATCAAGCCAGGGTTTAGGATTATACCATGCGAAGGATCTGTGTATGTCTGCCTAGGATTAATTGTTAACCATGGTTAAATAATGACCATGAGGTATGATAACTTAGGATTCTGTTTGTCCAGAATTTAGAAAGAGCTAAAGTTAAAGAGTTAGTTCTCCCAAAAATGAAAATTATGTTATTAATTACTTGCCCTCATGTCATTCCAAACATCTGAGACCTTTGTTCATCTTCAGAAACAAATTAAGATATTTTAGATCAAGATATTTAAATCTGAGAGTTCCCTCATCCTCCATAGACAGAAATGGTCCTGACACATTCAAAGTTCAGAAAGTCAAAATCCATGTGAATTCAGTGGTTCAACTGTAATCATACAAAGCTCCAAGAACACTTTTGTGCACCAAATAAACTGTAAATATGGCTTTGTTTGCCTATGTCTTCAATATCAGATCAGGGTGCACATTTACTACACCTAACACTTGTGTGTTGCACTGCTGACTCTAATGGCAATATGTCGTACCGTGTGTAGTAAACGTGCACCTTGACAACCTGACCTGAACTGACGCAGGAGAAAAGATATAGGCAAACAGAGTCATATTTACAATTTAGATTTTTTGGGGCTTGCTAAAGGTGTTCTTGGAGCTTCATGTGATTACAGTTGAACCGCTAAAGTGACATGGAACGTTTTGACAATGTTTTTGGTTCCTTTTCTGGACTCTTGCTGTCTATAGAAGATGAGGAAGCTCTCGGATTTAATCTAAAATATCTTAATTTGTTTTCCAAAGATGAACGAAGGTCTCAGGGGATTGGAACAGCATGAGGGTGAGCAATAAATAACAGAATTTCAATTTTTGGTTGAACTGAACCTTGAACTAGATCAAGTATAAAAAGCCCTAATATATGGTATATCCAAATGTATTCGTCTCACCAAGTGGAGTCACGATGCTGTATCCTCTCATCCCAATGACCTCATGTGCACGAACCAGCTCACAATGGCGTGCCACAGCCAAGTCCAAGGACACTGATTCCCCAATGAACGCATAATTTCCCTCTTTCGCTTTCTGGACCCCCTCATCCATGGAGGACACGAAGCTCTTCCTTCGTTCCATGTGTTCGTAGATGCGTCGGTAAGATGGGTTATTAGAGTTCTGTGCAAAAAACAAACATCTGGAAGGACTGGATTTTACTAATTTAGAGAACAATGTGCTGATGTAATTTGTGTAATCAAACCTTGAAGAAGGCTAGGGTGGAGGAGCCGGCAAGTGTCCCATATTCTATTACATCCTGATTAGCCAAGTCCTCGAAACCTTTAATCATGAGCGGTGCGGAGTCTGAGCCCTGAGTGGAGCTAAGGCTGGAGAAATAACAGGCCAGGAGCACCACGGCAAACAACCACCAGGTACAGCTGATGACCCTTCCTGACACTGCTTTAGGGTGAGGGCCTGCACCTGCCGAGAGCAACAGAGTTGAGGGGAAAAGATGTTATCACTGACTGAAGAGTTATTCAGATAGAAAACTAGCTTAAGGCGGGAATAAAGGACCAATCATAGCAGAGAAAATAAGCTTGTAATTCAGAAGGGCTATACATAGTCCTGTTTTTAAAGACAGCTACAGTAGTTTAAAGGATAGAAGTATTCTCCTTCTAGGTGCAGGCGTAAAAGTAGGTTTCGTAAACTCTGAGGGTGTAAAGTACAGGGCAGTAAAGTGTTTTTCCAAGTTTGGTTTTTATTCATCAAAGTATCTCTAAGAAACAGTTTCCTTTGCTGTTTGGTGTTTTTGCCAGTAAGTTAAAGGTGTACCACTTCAGCATCTAAAACATAAATTGTTTAAACTTAAATTAACTGCCACTTTTTTTCTGTTTATAAATATCATGTTTTTATTGTCAACTAAATCTATAGAAAAAAATGGTTTAATTAAAATAGAGCAGAAATGAAAAAGGTGGAAAAAAATACCTAAACTAACAAAAAATGTAGTCTTGGCAGATCGGTCTCTAACTAAGTAGTAAATTACTGATTGAAAACATGAAATCTAAAATTGAAGTAATATTAATAGATTACAGTAATACTTTAGTTTATGTACTAATTACCATTATTATTTACTGTCTTTTTGCCTGATTATTAACAGATAATTGTTGTTTATTATTATGTATAAAGTATGATCTTATTCTACATCTAATCCTAAAACCTAAACTACTACCTTTTACTAACAATTAATAAGCTAAAGTCTTAGTTAATGGTTTGTTAGAGAGAATTGTACCGTGAAAAAAAGTGTGACCAAAAATAAATCAAACCTAAATGTTATAAATATTAAAGGGCTGGGAAATAAAATTAAATAAAGAAACATTTAAACAAAATTTAAATATTAGCGTATATTTTATAATAAAATTAAATTAAAACTTATATAAACTGCAATATTTCCCAGTACTGGGTTGTGTAAAACATATGCCGAAATACTTAGCGGTTCATTCCGCTGTGGTGACTTCTGATAAATAAGGGACTAAGCTGAAGGAAAATAAATGAATGAATAAACTGCAAGAAAATTATAAATGAAATGAAATATAAATGATACATAGCAATATTTTTGACATCCAAATGCACATACATCTATACCACAAAAAAAACGGTTTATCTCTTGAGAACCTGACAGGCCTTTTCAGCGCGTGACCTCTAAAATCTGCGATTAGATTCATTTGGTTAATTACCTTGCAGGCTGAGGGCTCCTGCAGTGTACCACAAACTGTGCAGAAGAGTGAAGTGATTTGGCTCTGTCTCCGGCTGACTCCATTCACATGGACTCAACCTTCATATAAACAGAAAAAACACAGATTCAGATTAAGTTGAGTTTCATAATCCTATTCATAAATCATCATTGCTCTGAAAACAGTGCACTGGTTTTACTAATTGTATTGCGTAAAACATTGTGTGTGTGTGTGTGTAGTGGATGAGTAAGTGCTCTTGTGCTCGACTTCTCTGGTGTTCTGCTCATTTCTCTGACCTTCCCACAATGCAGATGCAGACTGCAGTCACAAAGTATGCAATCAGGATGCCAAACCAGGTCTCCCCAGAGAAGGGGGAGAGGAAGTCGAAAAAGCCGGCCTCTTCAGAAACAATATCTTTGCGGAGAAGGATGCTGATTCCGGTCTGCATGTACGGTTTTGTCATTCCCACAGCCTTCTCGCGGGCAGCAGTGAGAGTGAGCGGAGCTACGGCCAAATCAGCTTCCTGTGAGCAAAACAAAACACATGGTAGATTTGACATGGATCAGTGTCATCTTGATTATCGTTGGCATTCTGGTTTTAGATTTATATGCAGCAGCACAATCTGTATTTGTGTGTAAAATACATCACATACCCCTCTGACAACCTCCCCGATCATTCCATTCCAATTTCCATTTTCGTCCTGCCGGCCATACGATCCATCCTTCACTAGGTGAACTTTGTATTTGAAACCCAGCTTCTTAGCCAGCTCAGTGAGCAGATCCATGCAGTAGCCTTCTAACTGGGAGCCCTTGCTCATTGTGTATGGGTCTTGCTAAAGTTCAAAAACATAGGGTTACATGCACTTTAGTCTGATGGTCCACTTAAAAAATGATAACTAAGCCAATATACTGCTAACCAGAATCTCCTCTTGGAGTTTTCAAGCAACAACCATTAAACTCGGGTCTGAATTTGTATGTTAATTGTTTTCTAACTGGTTTGTGTTTGTGCTTTCGGTTAAATTTAAAATTCAAATCACAAAAAATCCCATAGAAATTCACTGAAGGTATCAAACTTTCAAACATTACATTTTAGCAACTAGCAACTATCCTAGGGCATGCTAGCAAACATGATAATTGTTATCGACATAATAAACATGCTAGAAACATGTTGATTTATGATGATTTATGCTAGCAACATGGGAAATCATGAAATGTGAAACACACTAGCAACATTTAGTTAATGCAAACTACAAACGTGTTAGCAACATGCTAATTCATGCTTAATTTAAATGGAATTTAATAATTGATGCTAATTCAAACTTAATTTAACCCTTACCTTTATGGTGGTAACTATAAGCTCTTGCCTTGCTGAATGAAAAAAAAATATATATATATTATGAATATAGTTCGTTTATTGTTATTACAAACAAATTTGTATTCAATATAGTTTAAAGGTTTGGGATTAGTGCAATTTTTATAGCCCATTTTTTAGCATAAATATGGTGAAAATATTTTACATTTTATCCCAGTACATTATAAAATGCAATTATTCCTGGGATGGCAAAGCTGGATTTTAAGCAGTTTTACTTCAGTCTTCAGTGTCACATGATCTTTCAGAAATCATTCAGATGTGCCGTTTGCTACTTGACAAAAAAATCTTATTATCAGTGATTTGCTACTTGTTATTTTGTGGAAACTGTAAAATCTAGGTTTTATTTCAGTCTGTTTACTTTCAGTCTTATTATGTCTGTAATGCTGATGTTTAAAAAAGAATGTTCTTTATTGGCATGATTCCATGAAGAACCATCGACTAAAAATAAATGATGCTTTTTCTCTTTCTTTTTTCGCATGATGCAATAGAATTTCTTTTAGTGAACTTATTTTTTTTCAATATGAAGAATCTTTTTCCTTTATAAAGAACCTCTTGTGCAATTAAAAGTTACAATAGATGTTAAAGGTTCTTTACAGAATGATCAATAACTTATGAAACTTATTTGTAAGAATATTTGTAATGCAATAATTAGGTAATTAAAATGTCCTTCAAAGTATAAAGAATAGTTATATTTGCAAAACGTTCCTCTGTGAACCAAAAATGGTTCTTCTAGTTGCTGTGAAACCATACTCTTGTAGTCGATAATACTAAAATCTCATTACAGGAGCCTGTCCATAACGCCAATAATCCATTCAGTTAAACAAAAAGTTCAATGAAACTTGAATGCATTGAAGTCAATGGCCTACTGAGTCAACACATTTGAAAACCTTAGATCTGCTCAAGAGCACGTTTGTTCGAAAGTGACCTCAAGTTGACATAGCGAGACGTGGCCAAGATTTCAGTGGCTCCTCTATTGATCTGCCAAATCAGTTCTCTGGCTGCGAGTCTTCATTTCCTGCTGCATTTGTGTCACAAATAGCTCCATCTTAAATTAGCCAGAATCATCAGAGAACCTTTTGTTCGGCGGCCATCTTGAGCCAAAAAAGCCCCATCCTCGACCCGTCTGCAAATCTCTGGTAGATAATGATGAGTGAATGGCACGGCTGCATTTGATGCCCTCTCAGACAGCTTCCGGCTTTCCGGAACCCGCCACGTTTGGCTTTGTTTTTCTCCTTTCGCAAAAGTCTGAATGCAGGGCTGAACTGTGACTAATTGGAGTTGCTGTTTTTTGTCACTCGATCACAAAGGCCTGGTAAGGGCATCTGAAGCTGAAGTTAAGCGAGACCCTCAGGGCTCCATCAACACCACGGAGCGATGCTGACACTCATCAGCTCCTCCTATTGAATTTATGACAGACACACAGGGTCCTCGACATGCTGTCATAACTTGGCTTGTCTTAAACTCTGTATTTCAATTGATTTATAACCATTTTTGAGAAGGTTTCAGCTGGCCGGCCCCTCTCTGTCAGAATGGGGTATGAAATGTGCCAAGCAGGATGCAGTCACCATCTTTGATGATGTGCCCAGCTGACTGTTTCACCCATTTATCAAATGACAGGCCTGTGAAATTCAAGAGCTTCACGTGGCGAGGACGACGCAAGCTGGCATATAGATCTCATCATAGATACTGTTTATGAAATGACACGTTTATGAATGCCGTAACTGTAAGTAGTGCCGCTATTGTGTGCTTGTTAGAAAGAGAAGATTCCAATGCAAGACATAATTTGAGGTGCTGTGTGATGTCATTATATCAGTAATTTCACATGAGACAAAAACACATCAATACAACATATATTAGCAATCAAATTATGGTAATACCTGCTATGCAGACCTCTGACCCCAGCAGCAATACTATGCATAACGAGACAAATCCCAACATGTTGCTGATTCTGACCTGCAAACAAAACAGTCTGACTTACTGGGTTATAACATAATATTTTAATTAAAAAAACATATGCTGACCACTTACCAAAACATATTTTTAAATTAATATTATAAAATATATATGAGGTCATAATATTAATTATATTTGTTCATTTGCAAAGATACCTCAGATTTTCTTCATTTTAATAAATAATGTTTGGTTTTTTTGTTTGTTTTTGCAAATTAACTCTGGTTCAAAATAAAAACTTGATTTAACTCTTCATGTACATATACATTATTTATTTATATATATAAATTTATTTATATATATATATATATATACATGCATTTAGATTTTTCTGAAGACAGCAATAACACATTTATATGAGCTTTCAGCATACTTTACATTAAAAAGAGAAATGCAATGACTTTCTATGAATGATCTATAAATCAAGCATCACTTTCATTCGTCTCTTACTTACCATGATGTCTGCTGTGAAATTCCGGTGTGCTTGAGCGCCACTGACACTGACGCTGATCAGGACTGTGGTGTGGTTTACAATAATGAATTAGAGGGATCCCACTAAAGGCTTGGGGAAAACCAATGAGTTTGAGGGGGTGGAGAAAGAACACTTGTAATGAAATGTGGGATGATGGAATATTCTGGAGCAGGCTGAATTATAGATCTTATATACTCAAAGAAGCTACATGATTAAAGTGGACAACAACCACATATGCTTCTGTTAAAAGATGGTCTTTATATATTCAGAGGGAAAAAAGAATTTATAAAATTATAATAACAATAACAAAAAAGTGGATAAAATAATATCGTGAATACCGTTAAAAATGTTTTTTTCCAAAGGAAAATTAAAAGGATGAAATCTCAACAATTTGATTATACTTCATAAAAAAATCTTTATATATTTAAAGGGAAAGTTGAAAGACTGAAATAATAGTAAAATATTACTAAATAGTAAAATAATAATACATTGATCAAAAGATCACATACACAATACTAATAAAAGATTGTCTTTAAATATTCAGAGGAAAAACAAAAAGGAATTTTGAAACAAGATTAGCATATATAATGAAAAATGCGAATAAACAAAAATAAGTAGGGCCTAAATGTACAAAAATCACACAATATTATAAAAAGCTGGTCTTTAAATTTCAAAGAAAAGGGAATATATATATATAATTATTATATTTATTTAAGTATATGTAGTTTAGTATATTATATTTATTTAAGTATATGTAGTTATTTTGTACTTGCACTAGTATTAGGTGGACAAAAATAATATTCACAATAGCATAAAAAATTGGCTTTATGTATTCATAAGAAAACAAAGGATGAAATAATCTTAAAGTAGGCTACTTAAAGCAATCATTTCAAAAACAAATAAATAATAAAGTGGACAAAATCACATGGTCTTATTAAAAGGAATCAGATGAAAACTGTCAGATGAAATTTAGTCTATATTTAAAACATGTTTTATTGTTGTTGTCAATATTATTAACTCTCTTCACTGTAATAAAAAAATACATTTTTTCTCGATAAACCTTATAATACATGGCCGTTTTTGTAGCTAGTGAACATGGAGTCTGTGCGCGCAAACATTTCAGGGAAGTTCATTGCGTTGTTTTTCTCATCGCTCGCGATCTCTATTGGCTTCATCAGCACTTCACGGCATCACGATGAAGGTCTCCGCCAATCACAGCTCAGTGCGCACGATGCGCGCGCTAAGTGCAAACCCCAACGCCGAGAATTCGCCTTTTTTTCTAAAGGGGCGTATTTTTCTTGCCAATTTAATTACAAACCTACACTCAATGCCCACGATACACTCTGCAATAATGTCAGGCGCCTATTTGAAACACTCAGGTACCATGTCAAGGTGATAGCGTAGTGTAAACAGCCAGGATGTGTGCTTAGGAGCGTTTTTGTGGGAAGTCTCATCAATGGAGGCTTGAGGAAGCCCGTCTCGCTACAGAAGAGGACGCTGTCGCCCCTGGATATGACCGGCATTCCCTGTCGTTTCGAGCGATCGATAAAAGAGTAAGTTTGCTTATTTATTTTTGCACTGCTTTCTGTGAGGAGTAGTGTCGCTGGGGGCTGGTAGCGCCGCGGCTGCTTGATGGCGCGCTGTAAATATGGCTCCGGTGCTGGAAGAAGGCGCTCATTTACCAGCTGCCTTTGCTGACTGTACACGGCGCTTTATTACATACAAGTGCTTTTTCTCTGCACGTACACAGTTTGCATGCAAAGAACTGGTAAATAGCTATAGCCTCATATGTGGTTATTTGTCGTTTGGTTGGCAGAGTGTAAATAAGGCGTATTCACACGGTCAGAGTTTGTTATCAGGAAAAACAATCGAGGTTGAGACTGTCCATCAGCCCTGCTAAAATGGCTGACTCGTCTGTCTCGCTTCGGGATTGGTATTTAGCGCTCTGCAACCGAACTACGTCAACTGGGTCGAGGAAACATTAAAGATCTGCCCAGTGATTGGCTCGTGTTTTTCACATGATTTGAGAAAGGCAGCCTATTGGTTTGTCTGAGGCAACAGTACAAATGAAGCTAGTAGTTTACTGTACCTGTTTATTGGGAGAAAACCTGTTTAGGAGTTATAAAATGTTTATAGTTCACAATGAAGCATTTATTTTTGTATTTTGTGCTTCAGCAAATGTTGCTTGAAGAAGTAGAGTATAATGTTAGCTGCTACATTTGACAGTTAATATTTTTATTCAAATATGCTGATATCAACAGTCATGTCATTGCTTGAAAAGGGTTAAAAACAACACGTTATGTTTGTTGGTTTAATAAGCTTTTATTGTTAAAGGTAAGACACAACAGGAGAATTAAAAAAACAAAACATTTTAACTACTAGATTTTGGCTATGCTCCTGCTATTGACTATAAGCAGTACATTTAGGACAATTGTTTTATAGTTGCAACTTTTCGAAAAGTTTAATTATTCAAATGAGTCATTATCAAGTGTATGTGTCATTATAAAGATTGACGTTAATACTAAGGTGGACATTTCTCTCCAAAAAAGGAAAAATAGCTTTTAAGTGTATATGTATTATGGGTTATACTGCACATATTGACAAGACACTACATCTCAATATATTTTGGTATTTTTTTTAATAATGAGTAATTGTAATCCACAGATGCAAATTGATAAAATGTTATAAACACATAATAAACATGAACATGCTTTCGTCCCACTTGTCTAACAGAAGACATAAAAAAGAGAACAGTGCATTGGTGTGGATGCTAATATAGTTATCTATGTAGTTATCATTATTGGCATGAAAGGGACTTTTTCAGCAATATCTGGTCATTATTTATAACAAATATATTTCTATTCTCACAGGTACCTATGACCATTCATATTTTAACATTTATATAGAAGTCATCTCCAATGAGGAAGTTAAGGAAACGAGTTGGCCAGTCCCGGGCTGGAGGCTTTGGGAGAGGGATGGTCAGAGGAGAGGGTCAGGATCAAGTGGGTCCATCCAGCCATGCCGACATGGACGTTCTACTTTGTCCACCTTCTCCTTGCAGACTGAACTTCTCTCCAACGAGAGACACGCTCACATATGCACAGGCTCAGAGGATGGTGGAGATCGAGCTGGAGGGAAGACTCCATCGGATCAACATCTGCGACCAGCTCTCCGTCGTAACCGAGGACGAGATGCTGGCTCAGGATCTGACCGAGTGCAACAGCAACAAAGAGAACAGCGAGCAGAGGAAGGGAAACAAACAAGCTGCATCTAAAAGCAAAAAGAAAGATAGCAAACACACAGCCAAAAAGAAATCAGGCAGTCAGTATGGCTTGCACGGCCAGGTTGCACATTTACAAACCCCCCTTCCCAAGCCAACATTTCGTAAAGTGGACAATTTCACGGTCTCAGATGCTCCCCCGCTTCCTGTGGCTTATTACCGCTATATCGAGAAATCGGGGGAGGAGCTGGACAATGAGGCCGAGTACGACATGGACGAGGAGGACATGGCTTGGCTAGAGATGGTCAATCAGAAGCGTGTGTCTGACGGCCACGCTTCGGTCCCTCCTGATACGTTCGAGTTACTGATTGACCGACTTGAGCGAGAGTCCATTTTGGAGTCCCGCAGCCAAGCGTTGTCCCAGAGCACCATCGACGAGGATGCCTACTGTTGCGTTTGCCTCGATGACGAGTGTCTCAATAGCAACGTCATCCTGTTTTGTGACATCTGCAACCTCGCCGTGCACCAGGAATGTTACGGGGTGCCTTACATCCCTGAGGGCCAGTGGCTGTGCAGGCGATGCCTGCAGTCCCCGTCCCGACCCGTCGATTGTGTCCTGTGTCCAAACCGAGGGGGTGCATTCAAACAAACCAGTGACGGAAGTTGGGCCCACGTCATCTGTGCCATATGGATCCCTGAAGTGTGCTTTGCCAACACTGTGTTCCTGGAGCCTGTGGAGGGAGTGAAGAACATTCCTCCTGCGCGATGGAAGCTCACCTGTTACCTGTGCAAACAGAAAGGCAGGGGCGCATCTATTCAGTGCCACAAAGCCAACTGTTACAGGGCGTTTCACGTCACCTGTGCACAGAGAGCGGGTCTGTATATGAAAATTGACCCTGTGCGGGAGACCGGCACCAATGGCACCACTTTTACTGTGAAGAAGACTGCTTATTGCGAGAACCACTCGCCTCCTGGCACAGGAACAGAGGGGTATGAAGATAACGGGTTGGTTGGGGGCAGGGGTAACAGAGGTCAGAGGTCGTACACATTAGGCCCTCCGCTGCAGCAGAACCAGAACGGGAGGAAAAAAGGGTCAGCGGCACAGCAGAAGAAAACGCAGAAGAACTCAGGCAGAGGCTCGCGAAAGACGGGAGTCCCACTTCTGCTAGTGCCGCAGATACCGTCCTTTAGGTAAATATTTATGGCTGGTTTTTGTGTCTGTTATGTCTAGTCTTTTGATCTTACCTCGCTGCAAGCATGCAGAAGAATTTTCCCTTTGGTGTGGAAGTAACTCGATTGTAGTGGATGTTAAAATCTGCATGAAATCAAAATTGACCCAGTTTATCTCGCTTAAAAAAGATAGGCGAGAAAATAGTAGCTAAATTGGTTACTGTTGTTGAAGTTTGGTAGTATTTTAATATTTCTGTTCAGCAAGGATGCTTTAAATCAAAGGCGTGTACCTACACTATTACATTGTAATTAAAAAAAAAAATATATATATATATCTGTAATTAATGCTGTGCATTTAAACATTCTGTTACCGTTGAGATATATCAAGATGCTTTCCATTAAACCTCCTTGTTCTCATAGAAAAGTCTTCTGAAATTAGGTACCAGATTTAAGGTCCTTCAGAAGCACCTTCATGTCTGGCTTTATTTTGCTATTAAACACTGTTACAATCTTAAAAGCAAAATTGTTTATAGTCTGTTTTGCTTTATTTACAGAAGAAAAATGAGTTGTGAATGATTCGTGTTGATTTTAACAGTTGGCCCTGTATCATATTTTTCTAATAGGCTGAACAAGATTTGCACAGGAGTCTCTGTTGAAAGGAAGAATCAGTTTATGCAGAGGCTCCATAATTACTGGCTGCTAAAGCGTCACTCTCGTAATGGCGTGCCGCTCATCCGCCGGCTCCATTCTCATCTGCAGGCCCAGAAGTCTGAGCAGGTTAACGTGCTGTAACTCATTACACTTTTGTTGACAGCAAAGCATGTGATAAACTATTAATAACCAAGCCCACACATAATCAGTGCCAACAGAAAGTGCCGCCGACTTCAACAAATTTGCACTACTCATTCACACTTTCCCCTGCCCCATATTTGTTTGTTTACAAAATATTACGGTTAATTTGATCATGTTTTCAGCAACAAGTAGTGCATATTTCCATGTGTAAATCTTTTATACTAAATCACTGAAGCAGTCCTCACATGGTAAAATTATTATTTGCTGAGAGTGTGCATTGATTTTTTTTATCTATTACTTTTTAGAGAGAACCAGATGCAAAGTTGCAGGCGGTCAGGGAAGAGCTGAAGTATTGGCAGAAGCTTCGCCAAGACCTGGAAAAAGCCAGACTTCTTATTGAGCTCATACGAAAGAGGGAGAGACTCAAAAGAGAACAGGTGACACAGATCCATAATGTTCTTTTGTTATGTTCTCAAGACCCTGTTCTCTATAAAGGGCCATCACTTCTTGCCAGAACATGCCTGAGGTAATTACTAATTCACACCATGGTTTTAATTTGGCTCTGTTCTGTCATTAGATGAAACTTCAGCAAGCTGCACTAGAGCTTCAGCTCACCCCTGCGCTGGTGTTTCTGCGCACTACACTGGAACAGCTGAAGGAGAAAGACACTGATGACATTTTCACCACACCGGTCAATTTGAAGGAGGTGAGGAAATAATGGTATCTTTAGGAATGTTTTGCAGCTTCTTCTGTTTTTGCTGTCCCTTGTTTCCAAAAAACATGAATCCCTATACAATTAAACATTATGTATTATTGTCAATTAGATTTTTTTGGCGTCTTAAAAACAGAATTTGAAATTTTTTGAATAGATCTATATTATTTTCTCATTTAATTTAATTATTTAATTCATTAAAATTGTCTTTTGTTGTTTCAACATTCATTATAATATACTTATTACAGTGTTAATTATGCATTTAATTAATAACATGTATTTATGGTAATTTGAAATCTTATGGTTATAGCATAAGCATAATTTACTGTTAAGTTTATTTAATCATATTAATGTTAACCTCCAAAACCTGACCTAATTTTTTATCAGATTGGACTAAGTTAATAATTTTCATTGCTGTTGATATATATTTGTGGCTAATCATATTTTAAAATTCTTTTTGTGATGCCAGATACCATGAGGGTTTCAAAATGACCCATATTTGTAGCTTATTTTCTGTAGTCTGGGTGGACCTACTGCTGATTGACATTTTCTTTTGCTCCCTTAAAATAAAAAGCTTTTTTTTTTTCACCTTACGTCCTTTTTAATGTATTCCAGGTTCCAGACTATCTGGAGTTTGTGACTGTGCCGATGGACTTCTCTACGATGCATGACAAGCTGGAGGCCCATAAATACTCATCAGTGGCAGACTTGGAAAACGATTTCAATCTCATGGTAGCCAACTGTCTGAGGTACAACTCCAATGATACAGTGTTTCACAAAGCAGCCATGCAGCTTCGAGAGGTGGGCGGAGCCATCCTGAGACACGCCCAACATCAAGCCCTCAGCATAGGCCTGGATCCAAGCACAGGCATGCATCTGCCAGACAAGCCCAGCCCACACATCACTACTGTCTCCTGGTGCGATGAAGGTGAGCACTTACACAAGCGTGTTAACAGTCATTATAGTCCACCTGAAATTACATTTAAAGTTTTCTTGCTGTTAGCATCAGTATGTTAGTTTTAATAATGCAATAGGAGATCTTGGAAAATGCTAATATTAGCACTGAAAGCCTACGTCCCACCCCTCAAATCGCCATCAAAAGGCACACCCCCTAAACGCATGAACACACACTAGACAACATCACTATAATACATCACATAGCATTCACCAGAGAGAAAACTTTATAGTACAGTTAGTAATTACAATACCAAAAGAAGGCAGGTTGTTGATGGTTGCCTGAAATTCTGTCTGAACTGTGTCCGTGAATGCAACAACAAAATCCTTTCTGCATGAAACAATGTGCGCAATTACATATTTTGACAGGCAGGCAGGATCGTATATTTTTTGGACCGAACTTTTTGATTAGACAAACTTTTCTTGGTCCTACACTTTCGACAGAATATTAAAATACATTCATTCATTCATTCATTTTCTTTTCGGCTTAGTCCCTTTATTAATCTGGGGTCGCCACAGCGGAATGAACCGCCAACTTATCCAGCATATGTTTTACGCAGCGGATGCCCTTCCAGCCGCAACCCATCCACTGGGAAACATCCATACACACTCATTCACACACATACACTACGGACAATTTTAGCTTACCCAATTCACCTATACCGCATGTCTTTGGACTGTGGGGGAAACCGGAGCACCCGGAGGAAACCCACACCAACACGGGGAGAACATGCAAACTCCACACAGAAATGCCAACTGACCCAGCCGAGGCTCGAACCAGCGACCTTCTTGCTGTGAGGCGATTGTGCTACCCACTGCGCCACCGTGAGGCCCTATTAAAATACATATAAATGCATTTGGACCACATCATTTAATTTAACTTTTAGCCAGAATAATAAAAATAGTTTCTGAAGACAATCAACTGTTGCACATTTAAGGTTTTATACAAACTAGTGTGCTCCAAAAGTGTTCAAAATGTACTCAAATTTGCCAATAAGAGTCAGGATTTTTTGACATTGTGAGCTTCTCGTTCAATCTTCTGCCCAATCAAATGCTCTTTACTATCTGAAGTGCCCCCTACAAGATCTGTCACTTATTCAGATGTAACCAAGCATTCATACTGAGGGTTCATCTAACACTTGCATATATAAGAAAAGAATAAACAGTAGCTGACACAAGATTGATCTGAACTTCTCCAAGTTTATTATACATTGCAGGAAGGAACACCAAAAAGCCACAGTGCGCATGTTTGCTCACCTCTCTACAATCTTTAAGGGAATAAATGCATTTCACACACACATATACACAGGCAGCATACAGGCGACTATAAATTTCAAAAGTTAAGTCAGTTAAGTACAATTTTCTATATGGTGACTACATTGTGCACTATGTAGGGAATAAACTATTCAGACAGTGTATATATATATATATTGTCCATTAGGCTTTATGAAGTCTGGTTTCATGTTAATGCTCAACAAACCACCACAGTGTAAACAAACATTGTCCATTCCAGCCCAGAAACATGATAGCACAGAGCGGGTCATGTGTATAAGTCAGTGCAGATCACCAAACACTTTTGACCCATATGAATTACACTGAATGCTGTATTTTAAAGCAGAGAAACAGACTCAGCATTGCTATTATAAGACTGTGGCTGCCATGTGTCAGATGCGCTTTAGCTCAATGAGTTGAAATGCGATATAAACAAAATGCTATTGGCTATTTCTTTAAAAGGGGAGGGGCTACTTGAAATGTCCTGCCCTGTCTTCATGATTCAGTTGAAATTACACACATACATTGCACAAAACTGTTACGTTCAAGGTGCTTCAAGGGACCTTTTAGTGATGCAGTTAAGCACAGCAGTAGGTCCACCCAAACTACAGAAAATAAGCTACAAATATGGGTCATTTCAAAACCACACAGAAAATCTAAATTTTAAAAAGAATAAGTGCACTTATGCACTTAAAAAGAATAAGTGGATGATGCACTTATTCAACCATTAAAAATAATTGTGGAATGTTGAACACTTCATACACTCAATGCTCACAGCTTTGCTCACGTAGCAGAAGAGTAGGAGCTATTGGGCACTGAGGTTGGATTACTCGATTTATTTTAGATTGTGCAAGCAAAATTCTCCCACATAAGTGATGATGCAGCTTCCCGATGGTTCCCGCTTTTGTTGTTCTTGTGAGTCATGACAGGTACTATTTAGTAGAATGGTCATTTATTTCACTAATTTGGTAACCATTAAACATCACATGGAAAAACAGTTTAAATTTCCATTTAGTAAAAAAAGTAATTGTTCCATTTGGGATGCAACTTTTGTCTAATTATTACACTTTAGGTCCCTAAAAAATCTGTAAAGTCTAGAAGATGTACAGCTGCGGATACGGGCATGCACACATCAATATAGAATAATTTCTGTGACACTGTACAACAATAATTACTATTTTTACTTTTCTGTGAGGGGTAGGTTTAGGGGTAAACGTTAATAAAACACCATGTAATGGGTAATTTAATAAATAATTGTAATAATTCCTTTTAACATCTGTCCAGAGCTGAATCCCTTCTTGCAACAACCCTAAAAAGAGACAGAAAACTTTTGCAATATTAATGATACAATTTGTCTTTCTATAAAATCATTTACAGTTGACATGCTCTTGGACCCTGAGAATCGTGTGCACATGTGTGCTGAGGACCAGCTGAAAACCCTGCTAGACAAGCTGGATTTGGTGGCATCTATGCGGACAAGTGGAGGCCGCACAAAACGCATGCGTCTGCTGCGCAGAGAAATCAACAGCCTTCGCCACAAGATCAGCCACCAGGACCGGAACTCACGACTACTGAATGGGAAAATTAAAGAGGAGAAGAGCAAAGATGCCAAGAGTGAGAAGACGATGGATTACATAACCTCAGGTAATACCAACTAAACAAGGTAAATCATGCTTGGACATTGTGAAAATAAATTTCTAAATGAGATTGTAAAAAAAAAAAAGTGTGTTATTTGCATAATTTTAAAAGCAGTAGTCTACTGTGTAAATTTTCAGGGAGAAAAAAAATGATTAAAAATCAATGAAATTTTGATATGAAATTTTCAGATCTAACTTGTATGGCAGTCTATTTGAGCCTCAGTATTTTTTTTTTTTTTTTTTTTAAAGTAGCAATTAAAATGTATTTTTTTAGGGAAGGAAATATATATTATGGAAGGTTTCTAACTTGTATTATAGTTAATTTGTACCTTTAAAAAGGATTTGGAATTATAATTTTTTTTATGATTTTATATATGCTATTGCATTTGTATTTTTTTATAATATTTATTTACAATTGTAGTATGTATATTTCATTTCAGTTTAAATAATTTTAATAAGCAAAAATATTTTTACAGTAAGTTTTTTTTTTTAAAACAATTACGTTTTTTTTATTAAATATATTATTGGTATGTATTATATGAAGGCACTTAAAACTGAAACTTCTAGAAAACTTACAACAGGTTTATTTTAATAAGAGAGAATAAAAATTCTACTTTGTCTCACACATTTTTGTATTCTACTGTGGCACAAATGGGCACTAATATACAAAACTGGGGAAAATATTACAACTCTGTAAAGTAGCCAATATTCATATAAACCTGTTTTTGTTATGTGGTATTTTACACCACTCATTCAATTCTTTCCCCATTAGAAGACCCCAAGAAGTCAGCATCGCAGAAAGCGCAAAAACACACTTGCCCAGCCTCTTCACCTTTACCTGGCGATGCTCCACCAAACCCACCTATATTCTGCCTCGAGACGGGACGAACCACCACTCCAGCACAGTCAAATAAACCTGGAAGCAGGAAACAGAGGGCAAAAGGCAAAGACAGAAGCCTGAGAGAAAACCACAATCAGACCTCAAAAGAAGACGAGAACTTCCACACAAAAGAGAATGACAGCAGCCCCCAGGAGGACAGGGTTTCCTCTGCAAAGAGCCCATCCGATTTGCCCAAGGTTGGTGTGGGTCGCCGGACATCGATCCTCTTCAAGAAGGCTAAAAATGGAGCCAGGCTGACAAAAGACAAGCCTGTTTTATTGCCAAATGGAGTCAGCAAAGCTCAAAATGTTCCATCACAGGAGCAAAACACACCAGCTAAAGCACCATCAACCCCGAAACCGGCCTCTCCGTCCCCTCACCAGCTGAGATCCAGAGGGCTGAGCACATGCTCCGACGGTGAAGGCACGAAGGCCCACTGTCTGCCAGAAGAAAACGGTAAAGATATATCTTTACTCAGGCAATTACTCAGGTTTATTGAACATTGATTTAAGTGCTGTCCTCCACAATGTTTAATATGCTGGAGCTCTTTAATGCTCTTTATTTAGGCTTCACAAATGGACTCAAGAGACACAACGGCAACTCATCAGATTCTGAAAACTCCACTCCCGCATTTCCAACACACAGGTAATGGAGGCTGTCAGTGCTTTACATGCTGCCACTTGGGTCCTGTTTACATGGGGTTTTGTTAACATCTGTCTGCAGTCAGTTAGATCAGTTGAGATTGATTGATGATTACAATAAAGTAATTGTAAGTAAAAGCAAAACTAATATATTTATTCAGCAAGGATGCTTGAAATTGATCAAAAGTAACAGTAAAGGCTTTTACAATATAGTTATGTGCCTGGTTTCTCAGAGAATTCAACATTTCTTCGCTTCAATGAATGTGTTTTGTTTGCATATTTTGTATTAGAATCTTGTTGTTGTTTTTTTCAATCCAAATTTTGTTCATTTTAATACCAAAATTGTAATTCAATTGTATGGAAACACAGTTATATTACTGGGGTTTTACATTTAGCACTGATATGTTCACTTGACACAGATGTTCACAGAGGGCCTGTTACACAGAAAAGCTTAGTAGTTTTAAAAAACGTTTGTGTTTTAATGATTTTCTTCAGTTCATCTCCTCCAAAGCGCAGTCGTGGTAAACCAGCCCTCAGCAAGGTTCCTGTTGATGAGGAGAAGAATGAAGTTACTAATACAAGTGAGAACATTTAAGAGCTAAAAGGAACTATAATAATTTTCTTTTTTGTTTGTTTTGCTCAACTGTCATTATTTCGTCTTAGCTTCTGTAGGCAGTGAAGCTTCTCAAAATGATGGTGAGATGGAACCCCTTACTTTGGTTTGGGCAAAATGTCGTGGATATCCCTCGTACCCTGCAATGGTAAAGTCACATGGTCTTGCGTTTAAACGTGTGTGTCTACATGAGATTTACAGTGTTCACAAGACCAAAATCTGGACCAAAAGGGAAAATAAAACATATGGTGTATATGTGTATGTATATATATATATATATATATATGTATAAAAAAGAAATTTTATGTGTTCATATTGTCATTTTTAGACCACATTTAAAGATAAAGAAGCTAAAGATAAAAAAACAAAAACAGCTTATATGATATATTTTTCAATGGAATATCCAAACAATGCTCTGTGCAAGGAATGCAAGGAGACACAATTTTTTATTGAACTGTAATGGAGTTACAAGGAGACACAATTTTTTATTGAACTGTAATGCACATGATTGTGAACTGTGATCAGAGAAAAAAGAAAAAATTATGGTCACATGATTTGAAATCATGTTTTGTTTTTAGAAGTTTTAGGTCCTTTTTTGCCTTCACATTTCAGTCAAAAGGCACCAGAGTCTTCTTTGTTTGGAAGAAGATTGAGGCCCAGTTTTCCTGCTTGTTTGGTGCACACCAGGGTTCAGATAACAGCTTTTAAAATGAACCACACTAAAGGGGGTTGCACACCAGATGCGCCATGCATTTGAGAATTCTAAACATGGGTTTCTATCAGAGTACTATCAGCACACCAGCGCCGCTCTGTTTAAAAAAGAAAAAAACGGAGATGCAGCGCTCAGGAATGCTTTTTAAAAAAGTGCAATGTAGAGCACTATGATGTTTGGACATAGCCACTGAGAGTCTGTAAACAGAAGCTTACAACACTTGCCTTTCCTCTGAGTTTTTCTGATTGGTCCACTGCTTTGGAACTGACATTGATGAGTGGCTCAGTGTAAAAGTTAAGGTTCTTTTAACTCAATATTCCATCTAAAAACTACGGCACTATGTGAGCGTAATGGTCATGCACGTCTATCAAGCACTTTCACATTAGAAAAACCAATGAAAAAGTTGAAATTGGATTGGAAAAACGTATTCTGTGGGAATGAGCCTCAACAGATCAATCTCACCAGTTACCTTGCAAGTGTGAACACACTGTTGATTTATCCAATCTACCTGATTCCTAACGTAAACTAATGATGGTTTTCGACAGATTGTCGATCCTAAAATGCCCCAGGAAGGAATTCTTCACAACGGCATTCCCATCCCAGTGCCTCCTACTGACGTCCTGGATCTGGGCAAACGCAGACAGGAGGAAACCGAGGAGAAGCTCTTTCTTGTGCTCTTCTTTGACACAAAGAGAACTTGGTGAGGTGAAATATACATTTCCACAGTTATATTTTAAACCTGCAGTTTATCCTGTTAACGTTACTGTGGTTTTACTGATGAACAGGCAGTGGCTTCCGCAGGACAAGCTCCATCACATGGGCATTGATGACACTGTAGACAGACTGCGTTTGATGGAGGGCAAGAAACCCAATGTGCGCAAGTCTGTGCACATGGCGTACGACAGGGCCATGACGCACCTAAGTCACGTGCAGGAGAACTCCACCTTTAACCCCTCAAGTTTTATATAAAAGACTGCTAGAAGATGGATGTCTAAACTGACTGTAAGCTGCCGGTGAAGGTATGTCACAGATGTTTATTGGGTTTTATACGAGTAAAAGTCAGATTTTTAAAGGGACAGTTCACCCAAAATCGAAAATGTCCTCACCACTCACACTCTAGTGGTTCTGAACTTTTATGAATTTCTTTCTTCTGTTGAACACAAAGCCAAATATTCTGAAGGAAAAAAAGCAGCCATTGACATCCATAGCAAGAACAAAAATACTATGAAAGTCAATGGCGGTTTTTCCCCCAATATATTTCAGCATGTCATCGTTCGTGTTCAAGAGAAGAGAGAAACTCAAACAGGTTTGGAACAAGATGAGGAAAGGATGACAGAAGTTTAATTTTTGTGTGAAATATCCCTTTAAGCTCGTGTCTTTTATGTCCTGTTTTGCTACCATCCATTATTAAAGGCACATCATAACTTCAAACCTGGTTTTATTAAATGGATAGTTCACCCAAAAATGAACATTTCCTGATTATTTACTCAATCTTCAATCATTTAAGATGTATTTGAGGATTTTTTTTCTTCCGCCAAAGAAAAGTCAAGGTTTTGGAAACTATTTTTCTTCATCTAATGCATGTAAGCAAGGCTCAGTGTACACTATGTTAGACATTCCAAAATCCATATTTAGTCTACATGACCTCAGCAAATAAATACAGCTCTTTGAATCAATCAGTTATTTTCATAAACAAGGATACACTTCTTTTTATAACACATTAACAGGGTGGTTTAGTTCACAAAGACCATCAAATTAGACCATTATTTGTTTGCTTAGGAAAGTTTGCTCACTTTGAAGCTGCTAAATTTCAGACCATCAAAACGATCACCATCAAGCACTATTTGCTTACATTAGATGTAGAAAACTATGGTTGAAACTTCATATACATATTGGATGGCCTGGCAGGTGTATAAATAGATCACAACAGAGAAGTAAAAAAACATTTATTTGCTGATAAACCCTTAAAGACAGAGCTTTTGTGAATGCCAGTGTTTTTATTCAAATGCATATGCTATTTTTGAACCCATATTCTCCTGAATTCAGAAAAACTACATTCCACCAATCAGAGTCACAGCAAACAAAGTGCACTGAAAGAAAAGAGCTCCACACACTCCCATGAAGCACTGCAAATGGCATTTCTGTAGATATAAAACTATTTAATAAAAGTTGTTGGTCATATTTTATTGTAGATTTTTAATCTGATTGTGTCATTCTAAGCTTGATGGGATTGTGCAGTTCTTGGCCTCATTAAAGGGATATTCATTCATTTTCTTTTCGGTTTAGTCCCTTTATTAATCTGGGGTCACCACAGCGGAATGAACCGCCATTAAAGGGATAGTTCATCCAAAAATTGAAAATGAACACAAAAGAAGATATTCTTTTTTAAGATATTTTAAGCATTTTTTAAAATATCTACTTTTGTGTTCAACAGAAGAAAGAAATGTATAAAGGTTTAAAATCACATGAGGGAGAATACATGATTTTGGCTATCTCTTTAAGTTCAGTCTTTTATACTTTAAAAAAAAAATCATATGTACTTCTCCTTGTGGTTTGTTATTTTGCTTCATGGTTTATGATGCTTCAATGAAGTTTAGCAAAAATCTGTATGGGGGGAAAAATGACCAAAACTGCTGGAAAAAAAAAAAAAAAAAAATCAGGAAAATGACATTTTTTTTGTGTGTGTGAACTGTTCCTTTAATTTTTAACATTCTCGTTCAACCAAGATTTTGTTTTGCATTCAGTTGTTATAATTGCACTTATTTCTGTTTGTTTTGCCACTTGTTGTTTTTGTCACTGTTTTGAATGTGAGCTGATGGTCTCACGCACCAGCGTTCGGCCAGCGTGACTCAGGAACTTTGTGCTAGAATGCATTTTGCAACGGATACATTTCTGGACGGAGGATTTAGTGAAATGCACGAGCACAAAAACAGTCCTGTTGCTCTCAGATCTGCGTGATCAAATTTGCTCTTCGTCTTTATCAGGTTACGACCGTCTGGTGTTTGAAAACCATCGCTGTTTTATCCTACTGTGAGATGCCATTGATTGACTTCCATTTCTTTGGCGCTACTTAATCCCAGCCACCTATTTTATGTCTTTTTTTTTGTTAATATGTGGCCATTTATTTATAAAAAAGTACGATAAGAAGAAAGGAAGGATGTGACTTGTAAGCTTGTAATTGTGAGTGGAGATCGCTGTGTAAATATAAATGCATGTATGTAGAAAATATGCACAGATGTTGTTTTTAAAAATCTGAAATGTAAATTGACAAACTTTGTACGTCATTTTAATTTATTTGGAGTGCTTACGGAAAAGTTATTTAATAGTAATTTAACAGCTCAGCAGAGCTTTATATTGTCCAGAAAGCATTAATGAAATTGTTTCTTAGTGGTCTACGGTGAGAGAACATTATAGAATCAAATGTTATGTAGTCTCTTAGATCATGTACGCAGAGTAAAGAGAAACGTGGTTTTTTTTTTAAGCCTGTGAAAAAGCTAATAGTACCAAATGAAAAATGTCTGAAACAGTATTTTGTTTCTCAACCGAGAAATAAAAACACTGTTGAGCTGATTGTGCTTCTGTGCTTGTGCTTCTGTGCCTTTTGTCTGTGTTTACGGATTAGATGTGTGTGATAATGACAAAAAAAAAAGGAATAACTACCGAAAAAATGGGCACAGATGAGAAAATTGCATGTTTGTAAATCTTCAACACTTTTTGGTGAACAGATATTATTTTAAAAACAATATTTGTTAGATTGTTGGTGATACATAGACTATTTTTTCATTCATATATTAGCTAAATATTTGCAGTGTTTGCATGTCCTTTACTGCATAGAATTAATTAACATAGAAGTAAAATAACATTCATTACAAGTTGACTTTTTTTCCCAGTTGAATAAATTTTCCATTCATAAATTTCATCACTGAAGATTTGTTAAAAATAGTGTAAAAATCTCGTCTCGTTCTCGTGAACCCAATCTCGTGTCTCGTCACACCCCTAGTAAACACCAAATCTATATTTAATTATTTTATTAAAAATGTATGTAGTTTTACTCTAAAACTGACAGAACATGTCAAATATCTGAACAAATTCTATTCAAAATTTGAAGTTGACATCTGAAAAATAGCTTTCAGTTGGATTTTGTTTGGACGCTGTACCAAACATTACTACTAAATAACAACTAGGCTCCAATAGTGACCATCTAACGACGCCCGTTTCTTTTTTATTCTCTAATATGGCTTAACTAATATACCATATTTTTCTTACTTTTTTTTCTTACTTAGGTGGACAAGTCCTGAGCTTAATAAGGCTGCATTTACACTGTCAATCAGTCAATTCGATCATCAGTCAATTCCGATTTTGTGACTGCATCAGATTTTTTTTTTTGATGAGCCGCTTACATCATCTTTTAAAAGTGACTTGTATGTGATGTCTGCATTTACACAGCACACGGCAAAGGCGCAATGACCAGGGAAAAAAAAAAAAAAAAAAAGAGCAGGCGCTGACTGACAGCTAACAAAAGAGAGCTCTTTTCTCCATTCCTGTATTTAATCTGTTCGCAGGGGTTGCGCTTGCTCTTTCGTTAACTTGCTTAAATACTTGTGCTACATGACAAGATAAAAGCTTTTTTTTTTTTTTTGGTCCTTGTAAATGAGATTTAAGATTTAGGACTCTGCTGAAGTCTGTCCTGAAATGAAAGCATCAAAGATTACGTAATTTGCTACCTTTTTTTTTTTTATGACGTGTGAAACTTTACAGGTGAAAATCCGATCTACCTTTTCATTTCATGTCGGATAAATTTCCACATATGAACGAGGCCTGGATCTGATTTGAGTAAATCGGAATCCATGTGATTTCACATCATGTACCTCACTTGAACCAAGTGTAAATGCAGTCAAAGTGATTCACCGACTCATTCATTTGGAAACAAATCAAATATTTATACATGACTAAATCATTGTGCTTTGGTTTTTAAACCTATTTTTATCGACAAAACAGGCAATATAGCTTTTAAAACGTGCATTTTGACTCTCAAGACATTTGTTTTTGTTTTGCAAAGTTTGACAGTGTCATAAATAAAAAACACATGCCTATGATGAGCAATAGATTTGGATTAATCTGTTGCACAATTATTTAAGAAAATAAGATATTAATGCAAGATGTACTTTGAGCAACCTCAGATTTATTACAGCACCAATATATTATTCTTCTTGAATACAAATGTTTGTTTTGTTTCTTCCAGAAAGACAAACTTGAGAAAATTGCAAGTACGTAATTGTCCAAATATCATACATTGAGCTTTTTGTTCCTATTAGGTCCAGTGGTTTAAACCCGTTATGGTGGTCTTGATCTTATTATTATGATACGATGACATCAAAGTGCACATGCCAGACAAATGTCACAAATCATGAGCGGGAAACCAATAAATCACACAACAGAAATGAAAGAACACTAACTCATACTAAAGATACAATTCATGATCTCCTGATATGTTGTTAAAGTTTGGTTTGAAGTTCAAAACCATG
Source organism: Danio jaintianensis (assembly GCA_903798115.1). NCBI lineage: Eukaryota > Metazoa > Chordata > Actinopteri > Cypriniformes > Danionidae > Danio > Danio jaintianensis. The sequence continues at coordinate 11,086,832 of CAIGQV010017532.1, forward strand.
TAAGACTAAAAGGAAACTCCAAAAGAGTCGATCACAAATACAAAGAACGAGCAGAAAACGTGAAGGTGATGAATGTTTAGACCAGAGGTTTTCAATCTTTCAGCATCCCTCATCCAAAAAGTATCTATAAAGTTTTTAGTTTTTTTCATAAAGACCCAGTCTATATTCTCAAATGTAATATTATAAACGGGTCTATAATATCATTTGGTTTATTAGTTGCATTATATTTCTGCTATTCTGATTCAAATTAGAATTGGTTTTGTTTGAATATATATATTTTTATTATAATTTAATTGCATTTTAAATGATTTGACAACATTTTTTATCTTTTTTTTTTTTATGTCTTGATAAAATGCATTCAGTGTAATCTCTCTATTGTATTAAAAATGTAATTATTTGTACATTTTTAAAGCATTTTCCTGCAAACATTTCCACAGACTCGTCTCAATCCCTGGAAAACCCCTGATTCAGATGAACAGCTCGTGTCTTCTTTTATTCAGAAACTGGTTTACCAAATGTGATCATTTCATAGCATAAACATTTCCTAATCTAGATGCAATTAAATGACAAAAAAAAATCCAGTTATAGCTTCCATAATCAGCCACTGCCACCCGCTGAGAAGAAAAAATATGTCTATTATAATATCATTGGGCCTCTTTTGCTACGTAAAGCTCCATCAATGCGCTGTGTCTGGAATAAATAACGTGCATGACTTTTCTTCAGTGTAGAAAACCAAATTGATTCTGTCAAATAGTCCAAAAGAAATCCAGCAGCTTCATATCATTTTTTTTTAACCTCCGATTGGTTGAATGATCTCGGTTGAGTTCAGTTTGAATGCTGTTATGCGTCTGATTAATGTGCATCTGCAAACAAAGAAGAAGAGACTCTTGTAAACACTCAATACTGTATCCCAATTATGGATTCCAAAGATTAATCAACAATTTATACATTTGTTTTATAATCCTTAAAATCGTTATTGATGGTCAGTTAAACGTGAATGTCATTAATGCGCAAAGTTTTGAGGTGATGTTTATTTGATTTATTTTTGTTTGTTTACATTGTTCAAATGTATGATTTGTCTTTTGCGACATGGCTGTTCACTTTCAGAAGTTGAAATCAATGTTAACTATGATATTTAAAAAATATATTCTATTAAATATCGCATATATAACGTCTGGGGGTTTTTAGGGAAAAATGAAGCAAGCGTACATATGTTGATTACAAATTCTCTGCTACTGTGCTTGGAGAAACAGAACAGGGCATCGGTTCATTGTCCAGGGTTGCTGTGTTGTGTTGTGTTGCATCCATTATGGACGGAATTATCTGATTAATTATCTGAAATGGATTGGCATATGATGTAACTCGATATTTATTTTATGTAGCTCGTGAACATGTATTATATGTAAGGGATGATGTTCGTCCAGCTGTTTATTCTCGCAGAAAAAAGTCTGACAGGCTTACCAGCTGTTGTAAAAACTGAAGGGCTTTATTCTGTGACAACAAATTCACATTTTATTTGTCACATACAGACTCATACACAGTGTGATATGCAGGGAAATGCTTACACAACCACCCGTGACCTTAAAAATAATAACAATAACAAAACAAATTAGTATAATAACAATAAGAATCTAAATTTGGATAAACAGAAGTAATGCAATAGAAAATAAAAGCAAATATTAACCATTTAAAGACCTTCGATATAGAGTATGTGGTTGTAGAAAAACAAAAGTACAAATTATTAAAATATAACCAACCAGTTGGATGTGCATTATTGTGCAATTGATTCAAAAAAGTACCTGGATGAGTAATGTGTGATATTAGTTTAACTGGGGAATAACATACCTTAGAATGTCATAATTGACCAATCAGAATCAAGTATTCCAGAGAGCAGTGTAATAAAATATTTATAATGTTATCCATGTAAAGCATAGGTCTCAAACTCGGTTCCTGGAGGGCCGCAGATCTGCACAGTTTTGCTCCAACCCTTATCAAACACAGCTGATCCAACTAATCAAGGTGTTCAAGACTACTAGAGACTATTAAGCAGGTGTGAGTCGGAGGTGGTTGAAGCTTAACTGTGCAGAGCTGTGGCCCTCCAGGAATTGAGTTTGAGACCATTGATGTAAAGTCTGATGAACAATTAAATTGTATAAACCTTTAATGAGTAAATGTTGTCTTTTTGGCATTGTCCAGATGTTCCTTAATTTGCACAATATCTCGTATTTAAAGGCTTGTGGGAGTTTGTGGGAAGCTTCACCTGTTTTGGAGCTCCTGCTGGGGTTTGGGGTGGTGGAGTATTTCGGAGGGTAGCGGATGAACAGACGCTCTTCCTCCTTCTTGATCCAGCGCAGTAGTTTAGTGATGGCGTTGATGGCACAGGTTTTAGTGACGAGGGGACTGAAACACGTGTACAGCTCGAATTTGCTCGTGACCTGGAATGAGAAATTAATGGAAAATTTTAATGAATTTGCCTCGGGCGACTACTCAATTAACCCAAAAAAATGTTATCAAGGACAATGTCAAATAACAGCTCTGCATCTTGGGAAGAAAATCTGCTGCTTTGCAAAAAGAGGAAAAAAGGACTAATATTAAATATAACAAAGATTTATAATAACATAATTTCTTTCACAAAAGAAAAAAATAATAATAAAAAATGTTCCAATTACATTTTTTTTCCAGGTTTCATTTTAATTTAAAAAAATGTTTAATGCTATTTTTGTACTTTTTGTTGTAATTATTCCTAACTGGTTATTTTTTTCCGGTATTCATTATTTTAGTACTTTATTTAGTTTTTTTATCTCCGTTAATAAAGCAATTTTATCTTGGATTAAAATATATATACACTTTTTTTTTTACTACTGACATTTTATTTTATGATATTTATGACATTTGTCCCATAATTCTCTTGTATTTTTATATAATATAGTAAAAGCTAGTAACTAACCAGAGCATGTTATCAAGAAGACATCAAATAACAGTCCTGCATCTTAAATCTGGCAATCTGCATTAATAAACATCTAATAATGATAATTTGATGCTGCTGAGTTTCCATAAGGGCGGCACGATGGCTCAGTGGTTAGCACTGTTGCCTCACAGCAAGAAGTTCGCTGGTTCGAGTCCCGCCTGGACCACTTGGCATTTCTGTGTGCAGTTTGCTTGTTCTCCCCGCGTTGGCATGGGTTTCCTCTGGGTGCTCTGGTTTCCCCCACAGTCCAAAGACATGCGCTATAGGTGAATTGGGTAAGCAAAATTGGCCGTAGTGTATGTGTGTGAATGTGAGTGTCTATGGGTGTTTCCCATAGACACTCACTGGGTTGTGGCTGCAAGGGCATCTGCTGCGTAAAACATATGCTGGAATAGTTGGCGGTTCATTCCACTGTGGTGACCTCTGATAAATCGGAGATTAAGCTGAAGGAAAATGAATGAATGAATGAGTTTCCATAAAACACTATTAGTGTAATTCAAAAAACTTTTAGTTTTAGTCATTTATATATTTTATAAATTATATATTTTTTATTTTATTTGTCTTTCACGTCAACATTTCAGGTTTAATTTAGAAAGAGAGGACTTCTTCACCTTACAAATGGTTATCGAAAAAAAATTCTACTTTAAAATCATATTCTATGAGAAAAAGCGACATGTTACAGGAAAAACAGCCACTAATCAGCTTCTCAAAATGAGTCTTGATTTGGCAAATTGGATGCAGGACGGTGTTATGAATCACAAAGCGTCTCCATCTGGAGCGAAGTCAGGATTCTCCTTTGCATAATCTGCATTTGCAAATTCTGACTGGCACATGAGGAAACCTGATCTGTCAGAGTCTGTGTGGAGAGAGTGCTAAAGCCAAAACACAACATCCACATAATGTTATCACCATACTGGAAGTTTTTACCATTGATACGATACCTTAAAAATATTAGCTTTATGGTAATCCTTAAGCATTTTAAAGGTCCTATTAAGTGCTTTGAAATGTGCTTTTTTTTCATTGTTTGACGTAATATCAACTGAAACAAGTAGACAGGGCGGGACATAGAGTAGCTCCTCCCCTTTAAAAAAAACAGCCAATAGTGTTTTGTTTTTATCACAGCTCTGCCAGTGAGAGTAGTTGAGCTCAAAAAGCAAAAAAAAAGCGTCTTGAAGGGGGCGGGACATGTCAGATACTACAGAGCATTTGATTGGTCAGAAGATTTGATGAGAAACTGAAGTATGATCTAATGTCAAATATAAATCATTGATCCATTGTTTATGTTCATGTTTATATCTTCTAACGTAAATTTTGTCAACATTTTGGAGCACACTAGCTTACGGCTATACTTAAGACTAACATACTGATACTAGCATCTAAAAAAACTTTCTTTTGATTTCTTGGGACATTCTTTAGGTAACAAACAGACAATTTTTTTACTCAATTCATTAAACGTGTAATTGTCGGACAAATGTTAACTTCTTTAACTGAAAAACAGAATTATTCAAAACATATTTGTATAAAAAATGATTCTGAAATGTATACAGCAACAATTACTCCACTTCTCCAAATTGATTATACAGAACTGTTGATTCTTTTTAACAGTGTGCATGATAAGTAATTGCAACTGAATGACCTAAAAATAAACAGTAACCCCTTACTTTACTTTTCAGTGTAAAAGTAATTTAATTACAGTAACTAGTTACTTTGCTACTCATTACTCGGGCCAGACAGAATCAGTGGACATTTTTTGTTATTTCTGCGCAGAATTTTGTAAAAAGTCTGTGGATTTATGCGGAATTATTTTGGAAGTATCGTTACTAAAAACGTAATATATGAAATAAAAAATAATACTTTTTAAACTTTTATTTCATGTTTACAATGCAAATCCAATTAAATCCACCTATTTGGTAAACAAAGCAAGTCTCTCGTATAATATATCTACTAAAAGACAGAAAATATTACTTAACAAACTGTATTGTAAATAAATCATATGAAGATTTTCATATTAGTCAATAATATTACTGAAATGAATTTAAAACTGAATATGAATAAAAATAAAATTTACACACATTTACACAAGTAAATAAATATGATCAATGATGGGCTAGAAATCAGCAGATTTCTGCATGCAAAGATTCCTTGTGGGCCTACTCATTACTCATCCTGGGCAGGACATACTATGGTTACAGTTACAAATTCTTCTGACATTGCTGAAAAGTGATATGGTGTATGGTTTCAAAGAATTGAGTATCGATACTTATGGATATCTGTATATTTTTGGCAACACTACATCAGCAGCTTCAGTCTCCACTCACCCAGGCCAGCAGAGTCTCGCGTTCAGCCACATGATAGATGAGTTTGAGGGGTCGCGAGGCGCTGTGGATGCGTCCGTGCAGGTCTCTGTACAGGTCCAGCAGTCTCATCCGCTCCTCTGCACTGCTGTACGGGGCCTCCATCTCTGGGCTGACACAAACACAACAAAAACAAAGATGACTTTATGCCTCTGATCTCATTTCTGTCTGGTCTTTCATAAATATTTCCAGAAATTATATTAGTGGCCCTACATTATAGAGCACGTCACATGGCAAACACAGCGCTCTCAATAAAAGCCATCAAACAATTGGATAAATTACCAAAACATGCTTTCAATTTCTGCCCTTTTTCTGGTGAAATTCATTTGTGAAATCTGTGAGAGCAACACAGGATAAGCTCACAGATACTGTTGAAAAGGGATTTATCGGAGATACTGAGCAAAGGCTTTATTTTCTGTTGCAAAGTGTAAAACAAACAGAAAAAAGTGAATGATTACATAAAACTGTTCAGTTCTAAATAGAAAAGGCAAGTAAGACATCACAGCAGTGTTCTTGTAGTATTGTTTTAGTAATTTTATTGTAAAAAGTATATGAAAAAGCACATCAAATTACTGAAACTAAAGTAAAATTGAAAAAGAAATAAAGTTTTTCTGTTTAGCTTTTTATTTCACTCTTTGGTGAGATACAGCAGTCAACATTTGAGGTGGATCAAAACCTTTCACAAAAGTGGTCCTAAAAATATTGAACAACACCCTTGTTTTAGGACAGTTTTAAAAAATGTTTTGACCCACTTCAAATGTTGACTAATGTATTGTCATTTAAAGATTTTAAATCTGCCATGTTTTTAGACATTCATTTTAAGACTACACAGTGCCAAAGTTTTAATGCCACAATTGAGTTCACACCTGAAAATTATAGTTTATATATGCAAATTATACATTTGTTAAGACAAGTTCAGGTCTAGACAAAAAAAAAAAATTACGTACTGAAAAATGGTGATAGCAAAGGGGAAAAGTTTATCAATATTTAGTGAAATAACCATTTTTGCAGATTTAATAAAAAAGAAAAACTGAAATATCACATGGTCCTAAGTATTCAGACCCTCTGCTGTGACACTCATATATTTAACTCAGGTGCTGTCCATTTGTTCTGATCATCCTTGAGATGGTACATGGATAACCTGGACAAAAACCTTCTCCAGAGTGCTCAGGACCTCAGACTGGGCCAAAGGTTTACCTTCCAACAAGACAATGACCCTAAGCACACAGCTAAAATAACGAAGGAGTGGCTTTACAACAAATTTGTGACTGTTCTTGAATGGCCCAGCCAGGGCCCTCACTTAAACCCAATTGAGCATCTCTGGAGAGACCTAAAAATGGCTGTCCACCAACGTTTACCATCAAACCTGACAGAACTGGAGAGAATCTGCAAGGAGGAATGGCAGAGGATCTCCAAATCCCTGTGTGGAAAAACTTGTTGCATCTTTCCCAAAAAGACTCATGGCTGTATTAGATCAAAAGGGTGCTTCTACTAAATACTAAGCAAGGGGGCTGAATACTTAGGACAAGAGGGTTCAAGAGAGTAACTTTAATGTTATTTTAATGTGATTATATGTGCATGTGTGATCATTTATAATTTCCTGTATTTTAGGTTGCCAGGGGCAATCAATGAAAAGTAGCCCTTTGTGCTAACTTTGGCTTATTTTTCAGTTTTTACTGTTGATTAATGACCACTGTCCCTGTTAAAAATATATATAAAAAAACAATAAATAAATATATAAATAGAGAAGGATAGGATTGGGAAAGGTCCAGGAGTCGGGACTCGAACTCATGATGCCCACATCGGATTTGTGTTTTATGTAGACGCACTGACCACTAGGCTATTAGCGTAGACAAAATATTAGTATTTTTTTTTTTTAGTTCTTTTACTTTTTTTAGTTCCTAAGATTCTCAATTCTCATTCGCAAACAACTCACCTGGTGAACTGTGTAAGCTGGCGATGGTTGTCTGGCACATCGAAGGGCTTGTACATGAAATGCCTGAGATCAGACACTCCCACCTGACTGACGCTGTACGACTGAGCCTTCGATATGGACTTGAGCGCATTCTGTGTTTGCATAGCCTCCTCAATCTTCCTCTTACACTCGGCCACTGAATAAAACGCCTCTTTATCAGTGGAGAGAAGAACCAGACAAACAGTACATTCAGGAGGGTCCAAGTACGAGATGTAGGCATAAAAATAACAGTCAGGGTTAAAACTGGGCAAGCAGATGGGTGTCCAGATCTCCCCGGCCTGAAAGGCGGACGAGGCTCCGATGAGGTTCAGCAGGAGATGGAGGTCCGCCGGCTCCAGTCGGGCATCATCAATAACCATCTTCTCCTGAACTATGGTGAGCAGCTGGTTCTTGGCTATGAGGATGGAGAAGACCAGGTTTGGTGTAATGGCCTTCTGGAGGATCTGACTGAGGGAGTCCCTGAGAGATGAGGCTAAGGGGAGACAGTGGACGGCGCACAATAAGAAACTGGGGTCCGAGTCCACCAGGTTCAGGAGGCCATCCAGGATCTTCTCGGAACCGGCAAGCAGGCGGCGCAGGTCGTAGTTCTTCTTGTGCTCAAAGATGCGGGTGATGCTGGCCTGCGTGAGCATGCTGACGATCTGGTTGTAGACGTAGAGGAGCTCGTTGCGGAGCTGCTGTTCGGACTGACGGCTGCTGGAGACGGACACCAAAACCAGAGGACCACGCTGCATGAACACCACTGTATGCTCGTCTGTCACAGAGAACAATACAGAGTCATTTAAGCAGGTCAGTGATTGCTATTTAGGTAGATGGTTCATTGTTTTTGGGTCCATTAAACTGATTGAAAGTGAGATTTATACTGTAATAAAACGATTTATTATTCAAAAAAGAAATACTCTTCTATTAGTCAAAGAATCCTGAATGTTCCCCCCAAAAATATTCTATATATATATAACATTACACAGTTCTTCCCCATTTAAATCACGTTTTAAATATTTGTTGAGTTTTTGTTATTCAATTATTTTACGTAAAAATAACAAAGCATTGGTGCGCATTTCACTTTACACTTTGACTAGGTACAGATGTGTGCCACACCCAGATAGTGCAACAGGTATTAATTATATGCAGGGCTATAAAGGCATTTCATGTTGAGCCTATCTTTCAACCAGGTTTATGTCTAGCTGGTACAAATTCTGGCCCCAGGCAGTAACAAACACAAAGGCATTTACAAAGGCAAAAACAATACCATAACTGTCTCTGTGCTAACTACAAAAACTTTATTACTTGCCAGAAATTTGTTCATGGTACGAACTAAATGTAACCCAGTAGGATAAAACTCTACAGGTTAGGTTTTTTGTCCTACTGGGATACATAAAAATGATTAATCTACATGGAAAATCAAATCAGTGGAACAAAATTGAGCATCTAAATATCCTTGACTTGCAACTCAGTGTTGAGTCATATTAGAGGGAGCAGCTTTAACATTCTAGAGAGCATCTGATTGGGTAAAGATCTGGATACACCCCTGAGTGCAAGATGAGTCATCAATATTTTCACTTTGTTTTCCCAGGAAAAAAAACAATGCACATTTATGAGCTAATAAATCAAGCAGTTTTCATTTAAAGTCTGTAAGAACTGAAAGTCGCTGCGGACATTTATTTCAGTTATTTTTATTTATTTTATTTCAACTGAAATGGAATACTGCGTAGGGGGCGGGGCTTCGCGTTAGCACTCCTTTCTTTTTTCTCACAGCAAACTAATGGTTTGAGGGGTGTGGCTAAGCATATTTCACTCTAGCTGACATCATCAGAAAAAGACTGTCATTCCAGAGTGGAAACAAATGGTAAGATTTTGATTAAAAATTACAAACAGGTTTTTTTTTCTTCAGTGGATTAACACATAATAATTGTTCACCTTAAGACTAACAATGTGCATTGTTAAAACATTGAAAATTTAGATTTCATGCTGACTTTGATTACTTAATTATTTTAGCTACTGCAAAAAAAAATATTTACCAGAGTAAACGGAGCGAATGATGTTGTCTCCACTTTGCACGAAAGACACCAGAGCCATCATCACCCCCATGGTGGAAGAAAGAGCCTCCTCACTTCCGTATCGGGAATATATAGGCTTCCCTGCCTCGCTCAGCACGAACACATGCTTCCTGTGCTGCCTCCAACTATCTGCCGTCACGTCCTCGTTCCTGTGTGATGGGGGTCCCAGAGGTGTGCCGGTCTCAGACAGAGGGGACGAGGCTCCTTTCATGCCCATTCCCTGCTCTTCCAACTTCCCCCGAGCTAATACAGTTACAACAAACTCACCAGAGTCATCATTGCTATTATCCACTAATGCAGAGTCCTGGGATGCTTTCCCAGAATCCGTCTCTGAGCCAGGACACAGAGAGCGGTCATCCTCAACATGGAGCTTCTGCATTTCTGTTGAAGGCTCTTGCGGTTGGATGTCCCGCTCGGATGAAGGATCTGCTGACTCCAAAAGCCCCTCTGGGTCTGAAGGCATCCTGTGATCTTCATTCACACAATGGTTTTCAGATGGGACATCAGTGTCTGTGTAGGAAAGCGGAGTAAAATCTTAACATCCTTTTTATTTTAATTGAGAATTTTAGAAATAAAAATTACTAAAAAAACAAACAAACACAGAAAAAGTGGCAAAAACGAATAAATTAAATGCACAGTTCACATGGCAAAACTTTAGATTATAAATTAAAGTGGTAGTTTAATAACAATAAAATACACAAAATAAAAATAATCCAAAAAATGACAATTAATTCACTGTTTACTCTCCCTCAGGTGCTTCCAAACCGTTATGAGTTTCTTTCTTCTGTTGGAACAGAAAATTAGATGTTTTGAAGAAAGCTGAAAACCTGTAACCATTGACTTTCATAGAGGGGGAAAAATACTATTGAATTCAATGGTTACAGATGAATTCCTAATATATTATTTTGTGATCAACAGATGAAAGAAAGACAAACTGATTTAGAACATGTGAAGGGTGAGTAAATGTTGACAGAATTTTCATTTTTGGGGTTAATTATCCCTTTCAATGTTGAAAACGAGAATAAGTCTACATCTTATAACGTTTTAAAGGGTCCAAAAAGAAGTCTAATCTAGTTATCCACAAGATTTACTTGTAATAATAAACTCCAATAAAACATTACCTGTGTGATCAAGACATTGAGGAAGGATGGATGGATCACATATCTTCACCTCCTCCATATTCCCACTCTCTTGACCGTTCTGATCCATGTCAACACGCAAACAGCTGCATTAATAATGAGAAACTGGCTTAAAATACTTAAGAGATGACAAATAAACGAGCGAAGCAATTTAATAACTAAAGGTTCGTACTTAATGTACAAAATTGTAGTCTGAAGCCGTTTAATCTGATTACTGCTGTTATCCCATATCTGCAGCGTCCGTCACGCACGTCTTCTGATAGTTTAACATCGATAAATCGCGATTTGTCAAATAATAAAAGCTGGTTCAATCACGGAGGTGCTGACCAGATTACAACAACACAGTAACTTGAGCTCGTCTACGTCATTTATGCGAAAGGCTCATGAAGTCTCTCGATAAATGACTGCTCTCGTGAAGCGCTTTCCTTCTGGTCATAATCACATTCATGTCTGATATATTCAGTTATCAACGATGATTTAAAAGCAAAAACATCTTTCGCTTTCGTTCAGCACAACTGACTCAGCTCTGCCGCCGGTGCTCCAGGAAGCTGGACGTTAAAAACACTGCAAAACAAATATCCACAACCACTTCCGGTTGATGCTTCAAAATAAAAGTCGGTAAGTAAATATAATGCAAGTACAGTGTATTAGCATTAAGTGCGAGACCACCATATGTATATGTGTTTCAAATAACTTTTGTGAATATAAAATGTCAAATATGAGTGACATTATGTTGAATGTCATTTATGTCAGTGTAAATATATATTTATGTCAAAAAGAGAAAAGTTACTAATTTATTTTTTTTTTTTTTTTTGATTTGATCTTTTTTTTTTACGTTCTTGCTAACAGATGGCTAGAACTTAGTTGATTAAAGAACAGTGGAAAGTATAAAGATTTAAAACGACAATTAATGAATTTTTAAAAAACATTTTAATATCCCACCAGATGATTCTTTATGTTTTAACTCAAAAAAGTCAGAGAACTTTTCCCCCAAAGAAACAGTTTGTTAGAATAACAGGCTTTCACTTCTTGTGACAGAAAATCTGAGTTATTCTACAAAATATTGATGTCTGTATTCTTCAAAAGTTAAAACATAATCATTGTCAAAAGCACTTCACAAGTAAACTTCAACTGAATTAAAACACTGGAATTGTGCTGTGTAAATTTAAATAAAATGTATAATGAAAACATGACATCTTTTGTATTACTTCATCCCAAAAGTTGGCTCTTAACTTCTCTGTAGATAGATTTATGTATGTATGCATGTATGTATTGTGAATACAATATGCTCTTATGATTTTACGGATCCCTAAAGGGACATTTAAAAATAGGCTTTTGTGTGCTCACGCATTCCAGTTTCCACTCAAGCAGTTGATATTATAGAGTACTGCCTATTTGTAGAAATAAAACCAATGAAATCCAAACCATAATAATTATTAAATTAAATGATATTATATATTTTAAAATGATTATTAAATGAGTAAATAAAAGGGACATTTATTGAATTCTATATTGCAAAAAGAAAAGAAAAAGCCTCTACTGTTCAAAGCTCAAAATCCCTCATGTCTATGGTCTATGAGCTTAAGTGAACTTTTAGAGATATGCCGAATTAGCATATTATTATTTGAAACTGGAGATTTAGTCGACTAAAACCACAATGAATTCAGAAGACTAAAATACGACTAGAAGTAAATGGCCTTTTAATCAGACTAAGACTAAATATAAACATACAAATCAAAATTAACACTAAATATAAGACATTAATCAAAGTAGCGTAATGACATATATGAAACAGTTTAATTAAAAGAGCAAAGAAGATGGAATGTAGCTCATATTGCATTGTAATCAAACAAATAAGGTCTTATAACAAATGCTTAGTTTGTGGTTCATTGTGATTAACGAAAACAGCAATAACAAAGAAAAACCATGAAATGTTTCCTTTATTCTTGCAGCTAGCTCTATGGAACAGAAATGCGCCGCCTCATTTTATAATAGACTCATGTACACAGCTGAACTAAAAAAAAAATTTCTCTATAGAAACGCAGAGTAGCCTATATTACCGACCGCATGACTCAACCTGGAAACTGTAAATGTCACTTGAGGGGCTCTGTATGATTTCATGAGTTTTGAGAAAGATTTTAACTTGACACAAACATACATGGCAAATGTACTGTAGCGGTTTGTGGACTAGTTTCACCAAAGACTTCTGACAGTGTACAAACCTCAAAGAATGAATTTGAATTGTTAACTGTTTATCTTTAAATAACCAATCCTTATTTGCATTGTCATGTACCGGTCAGCGAAGAAAAATCAGAGAGGAAAAAAAACATACTTGTACTAATTAGCATAATTTATTCTTCTCAAATAATGAAAACACCTGATTATTATAATAAACAGTTGAGATGATATTTTCAATATTAATTTTACAATGTTTATTTAAACATGCACCTAACTAGGTCCATGAAGTTTAATGAAATTAAGGAAAGTAGGTTAGCAAAAAAATGGAGAAAGATCAGAATACAGTGGTATTGAAACAGGGGAAAGGAAGAAACATTGCATGATGTTGAAACAGAGAAACGCAGCTGTGGTTTGTGCTGTCCAATGTATCAATTGCAGTCTGGAGAAGATTCTCTGTGCATTGCATTTTTCTTCAAGCTATCGAGGTATTCTTGTTGTGAAGCAGCCAGAACTGAGGCCAAAACATCATCGTCTTCCCAATCTGTTAAACCTAAAGACAAATCAAAGACCTGATTAATTAATTAAGCTCTATAAAAGACATGAATTATAAATCTTCAAGCATTTATACTGGAACACAATATGGTGTACCAAAGGCAGTAGGTGACATATCCTGCATTAGAGTCCTGTAGCCCAGGGTTGGGTAGAGAGACACCAGGGAAGAGTTGGATGAAGACTGATGACTTGGACCTTTAAAAGAATTCATGGAAGAAGCAGTTACTAAAGGCCTCAAGTCAATATACTGTACTTCAAGCTGAAGTAAAAAACAAACTAGTGTGATGCCATTTCTGACATAATCAGACCAAAATAAAGGACATTTGTTGTTAATTTTAGAAGTTTCAAACAGCTTGTGTGCAGTGTTACTTTACATTTGACTTTTTAATTTCTATAGCAGGGGGGTCTCAGTCTAGAAGAGCTTAGCTCCAACTCTTATTATAGTCTGTGTGAACCAGAAGTTGCTGCATACTTTTATTTTAGTATGAAGAGGTTTTCAACCAAATAGAAATGCAGAGTAGGAGTTGAGGTTTTATTTTTATGCTCCTCCTCTCATATTTACCTTGCAGCAAACTAACGGTTGGAGGGGTGTGGCTAAGCATATTTCACCAAAGCAAAAGTTCAGATCTTGATTACTGAAACAAACTGTTTTTGCACACTGCACATTTTAATTTCATGTGAACAAATGATCCTTAATTAGATTAAGGTCTTGCTAGTCATACTAGAAACGTTCCGGTAAGTGAGTTTAGGCAAGCTGGCACTAAACTCTGCAGGACAGTGGTCCTCCAGGACGGAGTTCGGACACCCCTCTTCTATAGATAAATACTGTTATGCTGGGTTCACACCAAACACGGAATTAAGTATTACAAAGTAAATGAATAGAGGATAGAATTATCATCGCATGGCACTAAATGAAGAGGAAAATCGTGTCTACCACGCAAGTTAAATAAAATTAACTATAAAAATAAATGAATTAGTGATTAAATATAATTAAACTGATCGTAAACTTTGGTGAAAAAAGTGAAAAACATCTCGATGAGGTGATGCGATGCTCTGTGTTTAGTGTGAACCCCAAATTAGACTCTCCAGAAAAAGCACTGTTTACTCAATTAGCATCTTCCCACCAAGCAATTTTGTGTTTAATAGTCGTCTAATTATATACATCTAATAGACTAGTCATCAAATAGACAGGAATGAATGACAACACATGAGAAGTCTGTCTAATCTATGTATTTGATGACTAGTCTATTTTTTATGCTATACTTAGACGTCTATTAGACAGCCCAAATTTAGCCTTGTTTTAGCCAAGATGTTGTTTAGACATCTTTTAGACCCAATTAGACACAAAAATGCTTTTACTTATCTAAGCTTGTAACATGTTTATTATATTTTATGCAAATGCACTCTCCTAAAAAAAACACCCCAATACTTTTAAAATAATTATTTTATTCCAAAACAGAGATATTCAAACCTTCTGGTAAAGGGACAATATCCCGATGTCAATTTTTCCCCAATATAGGGCCTTCTTCATTGTAAGTAAATCGAGGCCTAAAGTGAGATGTACTTTAGTGTGAGCAAAGAAAACACGTACCCGGGGCACATGGTGAAGGGGGTTTGGGAAGCACCAGTGAGGCTCCAGCAGGGGACGGGGGTTTGACAGGAGGTTCAGCATGAGCAGGGCCTGGGTGTTCTGGAGAGGGTGCAGAGCTGCGCTGACGGGGAGATCGACAACCCCAGTCCTCCAAACCACTGGATGTGGCTGCTGTGGCAGAGCTGCAGGTCGCACTAGCTTTACGAGGCTGAATGGAGAAGGAAAGACAGTCATGTTTCATTTTACAGTGAGGTGGTTTCAAACTAGGGCTGGGTATCAACTCCCAGTTGATGTCCCCATTCAATTCTGATTCTCAAGCTCTCCATTCCATTTGATTCTTGATTCAGTTAATTGAATATATATTTCATACAAAAATTTTATACAACAACAACTGCTATTTCTAACAAATATGAATATGAAAAATACATAATATGAAATAGTGAAATTCAAATTTAGTCAGGGCCCATATATACACACACACCACACATGTATATACATGTACACAAATATGGATAAATATACATAAATTCTAAATAGATTAAATAAATTCCATGTCAGTAAAGCTAAAAAAAGATATTCAGCCAAATTTACTGACTGCTTTTGTCTTTTTCCTTGGATTAATATTAATTGCTTAAAGAGAGTATTAATAGGCTGCTGTTTTGTTTCAAGACAATATACATTTGCATGTATTTGACTGTTCAATTTGTAATAAGCCACAAAACCCCTTTCTGCTAAATTCTTCAGGTGCAGAAAAAAAAATCAATTTTGAAATTCAATATCCAAAAAAAACAAAAACAATTCTATTTCATACCTGTCTTGCTTGCTTCTCCTGGTCCTGAAGCCACTGTAGATAGGACTCACGAGCCACTTGCTCCTCGATGGCCTCATTGGTGGCCTCCCAGTCTGTTGCTCTCTTCTTATCCTCCAGCATCTGCTGCTCAATCCAAGACTCTTCAGACGTCTTTATAGCATTTTTCATGAGACACTGGTCAGCAAACTGCATTGAGACAGTATAGCAGACGTTAACATAGGATAGCTCATTTAAGATTTAAGACTAGGTGATAAAACAATAATGATTATTATCACAATATAACTTGTGTACAAATACAAAGCGTATTCAATGAGGAACTAAACAGTGCCGCATGGACTGTTTATCACGTGAATCGCAGCCAACATCTATGGATTTCTTTACATGTGGAAAATCTCACAAAGAAAAGCGCTTCAATAGATCAAAGAACACAGATGTCTTTAAAGCCAGATTAAAGAGCACTGATGTTCTCAATGGCATTTACAAAAAGAAAAAACGCTGTGCCCGAACGATAGTTACAAGAATTTTATGAATTTAATTGTTTTACTATGAACGTTTTTTGGGCCATATCACCCAGCCCTAATGAACACTCGTGTTTGTGCATCTTATTTAAAACACATACCCCTGGTTTGAAGGAGGGTAGGCCAAGCCCGACCCCAACACTGGCCTTGTAGGGATTCACCACAGAGTTATAATGGATGTTTTTGTGGTAACTGACACGTATTGGCTCATCATTGTTCTCTTGGATGCCATGGAAAATATTAATTGGCTCTGAAAAATAGGTCAGATAAAATTTAAAATATTTCCTCCACATTTGGTCTAAACGATGCAAACAATTCAATAGACATTAACTAACCTATGCCATACTGGTATACCTCCACCGGCCGGTTGAACATTTCTGCCATGGCCTGCATCTCAATGTGGTTTCCATGGCAGTTGTTCTTCCTCTTCCTGTTAATGTATGTTGTGAAGTCCTCTGTGACGTAACTGGAGAAGTAATCTGCATTTTTCGTCTGCAATCAAAGCACAAACAATGACTCAAATCGTCCAATAATTGAAAGAAAAACTAGTTAACTATTATTTTTCAAATAAAACATACCAAATAATCCATACATTGCTTCCGTATCACATCATGCATATCTTGGTCCCCGTATACTTGATCAGCTTTAAAATAAAAAATTAAAAGAGAGAGAAATATTGCTTAAATAAAATCAATTTTTTTCAATCAAGTTTTTCTAAAAAGAACTTAGCAAAATTGCAAAACTGAAAATGACAAATGAATATCCTAAAATAGCTACATTAGTATATAATTCAAACAAAAATAGTGCTATTGACAACTGTAAAATTTTCTTCTCAATGACTATAATTTTGTAGAGACTGCAATTAGAAATGTACAAACACAATATAAGTAATACATAAACAAAAGAAATTCTACACTTTTTAAATATTTAAATACATTTGCTTTCATGACTACTCCAGCACTGAAAATATATTTTTAGGTCCTGATAATATATATGGCACACAAAATAAATAATTTGCAATATTACCGACTGCTCTGAAAAGACATGCTCCATCTTCCTTCATTTTTTTTATTTCAAATCCTTTCTTTTCCCTCAAGGCTTTCTCAAACCATTCTTCTTGCTGTAGGTCAAAAACACAAAGTGCATTACAACAAGGAGTATTTATTTTATTCCAATCACCACAGTATCCAAATAAAGTATTTTGAACCCTGAAAATAATTGACTCAAAAAAATAAATCGCTGATTTGCTTTTTTTTTGGCTAATATAAGTTACAAGACAGAATCTGCAGACAAGTCAAGTCATATACTAAAAATCATAATTTTTATTAGTCATTAAAAACATTATACTAGAAATTGCCAATAACCAATATTTTATTTGTCATAATTAAAATTTGCAACCAACATCAAAAAGTTAAACGTTTTTATGTCAGGATCTAATTCTACCAAGACTTAATGCAATTAGACACACATAATGCATTACAATATATACATAATAAATTAATGCAAGTTTTAAAGAATGACACATCTGGCAACATACCTGCTCGGCTGTGGCGGGGTCCACAAGCTGAAGTCTGGCCGCATTCTCATACTCATCCTCACTATTGTTTCCTCCAGCTCCTTCCTCGGGTTCAGACGCTGGACTCCCGCCTCCTCCTCCTCCGCCGCCCACTCTCCCTCCTCCACCTGTCAAACCGCTGGAGCAGACCGCCTGCCGTCTCCGCTTGCTGAGTCCGGGTCCCGAGCAGCAGCTTCCGACACCGCCTGCCCCGCACGGTAACTCGACACGGGCTCCCGAGTTGGCGCTTACTTCACACTGCACGAGCGGAGCTCCAGCGACCACGGGCTGCGGGGAGGCCGCCTGCGGGCGAGCGCTCGCTTCGATCCGCCGCTCCTCTCTGGAGGTGTGCGGTGTGGCCTGGTATGTCCACGGCGGCGGAGAGGCCCTTGATCGGGACCCCGGTCGTCCCGCGAGGGGGTGAGGGTGCGCCTCAGAGCCGCCTCTTCTGTCCGGTTCGTCCGTGTGATCACCGCCACCGGCTGCGGACACCGGTTTCTTCTTTGGGAGGATTGTCATCGCTGGCCAGCTTGCGGTGATTTGTGTTGTTGTGAGTTTGCAATAGAATAAACGGCCGTTTTGATTTTTTTTATGAACAGCTTGCTCGCCGCATGTATAGTTGCATAATACGAGGTGTCAGTGAACTGCTACGGTCATCACACTTCGACTTTATTCCTTCGGTTTCGAGGTTTTTCTTTAGTAACAACGAACGACAGAGAGTTTGACACAAACATCAACAAACCACAATGCGATTTTCACGTCACTTCCGACGCTCGCGCTGCTTCGTGTTGACAAATGGGCTGACGTTCCTCCTCACTGCCCCCTAATGCATTAACTCTTCTACTGACTTATTATAACCCAGTCAGCCCGTGTGAGTCTTTTATACATTTTCAAGAGCCTTTTATAATTTTAGCTATCTATTTAACGTTTATTTCTGTTGCTGAGTTAAATATAACAGTTATTTTTCATTCTCCCCTGCTAAATCTTGATTCTGATTTGTTGACTGAAATTACACAGTAAAAATGGTCGATGCATCTACTTTTACTTTCATTGTTGAAAAAATAAATAAATAAAAAAGAAGCCAAAATGTCCCATCCAGGTGTTGACTCATCGCTGATGATGTCATTTGGAGCCAGAGTCTGCACAGCAAGTACCAATCACAAGCACTAAATCATAATGCCACACTCCGTTTCTATAGCAGCATATAACTAAATACAAGCAATTGAATAAACATCAGCATGAAGAAGCTAACTAAAATGTCAAAAACTATTTTTGGGGAAAAAATAATTCGAAGTGTAATTTGATCACGTCCCATTAGTTTACACTGAGAGGGTGGGGTTTATGACTTGTACTGCAGCCGGCCACCAGGGGGCAATCAAAGTATTTTGGCTTCTCTTTTCAGCATGTGAGGCACACTTGAATCAATTTCTTTTTTGTGCTTTTTCTTTTATATTTACATTATCTATCTATCTATCTATCTATCTATCTATCTATCTATCTATCTAT
>CAIGQV010017532.1:11106045-11150625 GCA_903798115.1 Danio jaintianensis
TCTATCTATCTATCTATCTATCTATCTATCTATCTATCTATCTATCTGTCTGTCTGTCTGTCTATCTATCTATCTATCTATCTATCTATCTATCTATCTATCCCTGCAGTATGTAATTCTTCAGTATGTAAGGCTCTATCATGTAACATCTGAATGTAAAGAAAACAAATTGCTGAATATATAATGTGATAAAAAAAATATATATTTTTATTAATATTATTGTTGCATGAATTAAAACTAGAATAAAATAAATAGAATAGAATAAAATACTTTACAGATTAGTAATATTACAGTGATTTTCTTTATCTCATCTCATTTTAGTCTGCTTTTCCGGGGCCGGGTCACGGGGGCAGCAGTCTTAGGAGAGAACCCCAGACTTCCCTCTCCCCAGACACTTCCTCCAGCTCCTCCAGGGGGATCCTGAGGTGTTCCCAGGCCAGCCAAGAAACATAGTCCCTAGCGTGTCCTGGGTCTTCCCCGAGGCCTCCTCCTGGTGGGACATGCCTGGAACACCTCCCTAGGTAGGCGTCCAGGATGCCCGAGCCACCTCAGCTGACTTCTCTGGATGTGGAGGAGCAGCGGCTCTACTCCAAGCTCCTCCAGGGTGACAGAGCTCCTCACCCTATCTCTAAGGGTGCACCCTGCCACCCTGCGATGGAAACTCATTTCGGCCGCTTGTATCCGAGATCTTGTCCTTTCGGTCATGACCCAAAGCTCATGACCATAGGTGAGAGTAGGAACGTAGATTGACCGGTAAATCAAGAGCTTTGCCTTTTGGCTCAGCTCCTTCTTTACCACAACGGACAGATACATCGACCGCATTACTGCTGCAGCTGCACCAATCCGCCTGTCAATCTCACGTTCCATCCTTCCCTCACTCGTGAACAAAACCCCAAGATACTTGAACTCCTCCACCTGGGGTAAGGACTTTCCTCCAACCTGGAGATGGCAAACCACCTTTTTCCGGTGGAGCACCATGGTCTCGGACTTGGAGGTGCTGATTCTCATCCCAGCCGCGTCACACTCGGCAGCAAATCACCCCAGTGCATGCTGAAGGTCCATGTTCAATGAAGCCAACTTTCTTTATAGCTATAATTATTTCTTTATAGCTTATTTTTAAGCTATATTTTTTATAATTATTATAATCTGATTAAATAACAGTAACATATTTTAGACAGAAGAGTTTTCCTAATTTGTTCTGCCTGTTGTAAAGTCATTCTGGCAGAACAAGGCCAACAAAACAAATTCCTGGCTAATTTAAACAGCCAAAATGCAAAATCTACTGCATCAAAATATCATACATCACTCAGAAATTGTATAAAGACCACAAGTAGTTTTTAATATTAAGGATAAATGTGAATATCTAAAGTATTAGAGGATGTTTGGATGTTTTATTACATTGAATAACTCAATAATAACTCAATTATGGAAAGTTCACGCACACCCTGAGGTCATAATGTGGCCATGACCCAAAGTCTAAATACCCTTCTGGATGTACATGAATTTTCAATAATGCAACAGTTCATGTTTAATTATTCACTTACTAAGTAAATGAGAAACTGACATGTTTGCAGATAAATAAAAAAACACAATCATACAGATTCTGTACAGTAACATGATTTCTTCAGCATGACTTAATTTTTTTCAGGATTTTATTAAATCTATTTTTTCCCCAACATGCATTCATTCAATACATTTTTTTTTTTTTCAGTGTTTCTCTTAAATGAAAAGACACCCACAAAATTCCCCAAGGCTAAATAAACCTGCTTGGAACCTGAGTTTACAGTAACTGCATGGTCATCATTTAATATTAACTGCTTCATAAAATAATGCTGCAAATACAAGTAATTAAACAGTATATCAAATCCATGGTATATTTCTTTTCTGTTTTAATAATGCAAAATATACTGAGTGACTACTCTGACTGCCAGATGCATATATGACAATAAATTAATCTCTAAAATGTTACCGCTTCGTTTTTATTAGTATTTAAATCAATCAATAAATACTGACCATCATAATATATTGTTTTCAGACTCGGGGAGCTCAGGGAAACATCATCAAGAAACTACAAATCCGATTGTCATAGCTTTCTCTTGGTTTCTCTATATAATCTTTAATAAATATGTTTAAGAATAGGATATTGCCTATCATGAGGACTGCGCACAAGACACTTAAAACACTTATTCTGAAACAGTTATGGCACGTTTTTTCAAAAGTGAAGAGTTCGAAGAAAGTGAAACTCCACTGGCTGGACTGTTTATGATCCCAACATTGTCTCTGTAGCTCGGACAGTCTCGGTTGATCTTAAATATGAATTGCACCAAGGAAAAGGATATTAGGATGGAGACGACATTGAAGTGTTTTGTCTGATCTCGTTTCTTGACGAAATGCTGGTGGAGGAAAATTTCGTTTTTTCTCCAGCTCTGTTTGAACAGTTTTCTTTATCATGAGTTTATCGATCTATATCTTCAGCCTCATCGTCGATGCTGTGGTGAAATTTTAGGAAAGGGAAATATTAAATACGTTCCAGTCTTAATGCTGATGTGAGAGTTTTTCATTTCTGTACATATACTGTTCGTTTATTCATAGCTTCAATGTTTTTTTTGTTGCAGTGAGACTTGTTAGAAATATAAGCACATCTTCTGGCGATATTTGTCCATTTGAGGTTGGAGAAGAAATGTGATTTATCAAACAGAAGTTGGACTGTTTCCTCAAAGTATGATTTTATGATGTACACTTGGTACCCTGAAGGACAAAAACATGAGAGTACATTATATGATGCAATATGCCTGTAAATACAACACATTTATTTATTTGTGTTCTTGTACAGTATAGAATAAAAGAATATTAGGACAGTTCCATTAATGGAAAACTACTGTCAAGTACAAATAGTAAAACTTCAAAATAAAAGTCTGGTTCAAAACTCATGAGAAAGAAATATGAAATAAATCAAAATAATATTATTACTATTTTTAAAATATCATTCAACCAAGATGAGACAAAAATTACTTGTTTTAAATGAATGATATACCTTCATTTAATTAAATTTTCAAAGATTTTGTCATTCATTCATTCATTTTCCTTCGGCTTAGTCTCTATTTCAGAGCTCGCCACAGCAGAATGAACTGCCAACTATTCCGGCATGTGTTTTACGCAGCGGATGCCCTGCAAGCCGCAACCCAGTACTGGGAAACACCCATACACATTCACACACACACACACACACACACACACACTCATACACTCCAATTTAGTTCATCCAATTCACCTATACCGCATGTCTTTGGACTGTGGGGAAAACCGGAGCACCCGGAGGAAACCCACGCCAACACGGAGAGAACCTGCAAACTTCACTCCAACTGGCCCAGCCAAGACTCGAACCAGCAACTTTCTTGCTGTGAGGCACTAACAGTGTTAACCACTGAGCCACCGTGCCATCTCAAAGATTTTGTTAATTAATTTAATTAGACTCTAAAAACATTTATTTGTATTAAATCATTACACACAGTATCCAGGGGAAAAATAAAATGGATTTCATGGGACCCTAAATTAAAATGTAGCTTACTCTGTAGACTTTCACTGTGAATAAACAAGTTATGTTTATGTTTATTGTCTAACAAACATTTGGAATGCATTTCATTTCTCATTAATATGGTGATTGTGATATGAATATGGTGATAAATGGGGATTATTTTCACAGGATGATCCACTAAAGTTTCAATATTTACCGGCCTCTATATATAATTTGTTGTCTGCTTCCAAATATAAAGAATAATTTGAGAATTACCAGTATTGATTGAAATTGGTATCGGTAAGTAACAATTGGTATCGGGTGAGAAATGCTTATTATTTCTAATGTTATCATTATTGGTCTGATAAAATTAGTTTGATATATTAAAACTGAAAAATTATGGATTAGGCGACGCGGTGGCGCAGTGGGTAGCGCTGTCGCCTCACAGCAAGAAGGTCGCTGGTTCGAGCCTCAGCTGAGTCAGTTGGCATTTCTGTGTGGAGTTTGCATGTTCTCCCCGTGTTGGCGTGGGTTTCCTCCGGGTGCTCCGGTTTCCCCCACAAATCCAAAGACATGGGGTACAGGTGAATTGGGTAGGCTAAATTGTCCATAGTGTATGTATGTGTGTGGATGTTTCCCAGTAATGGGTTGCAGCTGGAAGAGCATCCGCTGTGTAAAACATATGCTGGATAAGTTGGCGGTTCATCCTGTTGTGGCGACCCCAGATTAATGAAGGGACTAAGCCGAAAAGTAAATGAATGAATGAATGAAATTATGGATTATTTCTGCTAGAATACTACTTAAGATGCTATATTTTTTGATTTGTAATTTTTTGCCTTTCAAATATAAAGCATTATCGGTCATCTGTATCAGCTAAAATAACAATCGTATCGGCATAAATGCTTATTTCTAATTTCAGCAGTGTCGCCTGATCAGAAAATAAGATCAATATATAAAAGTCAATAAATTATGGATTGTTTCTCCCAGATGAACAACTGAAGATGTAGTATTTATCAGCCTATATATCGATTATTGGCTTCCAAATATATTATCAGTATTGAGTGATAAATGCTTATTTTAAAATTAGCGTAATATAATTAATTTGATAATTATTCATTCATTCATTTATTTTCTTTTCGGCTTAGTCCCTTTATTAATCTGGGGTCGCCACAGCGGAATGAACCGCCAACTTATCCAGCATATGTTTTACGCAGCGGATGCCCTTCCAGCTGCAACCCATCACTGGCAAACATCCATACACACTCATTCACACACATACACTACGGACAATTTAGCCTACCCAATTCACCTATACCACATGTCTTTGGACTTGTGGGGGAAACCGGAGCACCCGGAGGAAACCCACGCGAACATGGGGAGAACATGCAAACTCCAGACAGAAACGCCAACTGACCCAGCTGAGGCTCGAACCAGCGACCTTGTTGCTGTGAGGCGAACGTGCTACCCACTGCGCCACCGTGCAGCCCTTTGATAATTTTATATATATATATATTTTTTTTTTCTGCCAGATGAATACTTAACCTTAGATATCGGTTATTGGCTTCCAAATATAAAGTATTATTGGTCATCTGTATGGACCATAATAACAATCATTATGGATGATGAATGCTTATTCCTAAATACTTAAATGCAATATTTATTAACCTAAATATTGATTATTGGCTTCCAAATATAAAGAATTATCTGTCATTTGTATGGAGGAAAATGACTATCGTTATCGGGGAATGTTTATTTCTAATATTAGAGATATTGGCCTGATCAGAAAAATAGCTTAATATATAAAAGCCAATATATTATTTCTGCCAGATGAACAACTTAAGATGCAGTATTTGTTAGCCTATATATCGGTAATTGGCTTCCAAATATAGTGAATTATTGGTTACTTGCATAGCAAGCAAAATTTCCACATCAGCACCAAATGTATTGTTTACCTCGCGGTCTTCACTGCGATCTGTCTGGCTCAACCTTGGTCTCTCCGTTCTGCTTGTCGCTGGATTTCTGCGAAAGATGAGTGGAGACAGTGGCTGCCTGAGCCACGGCTTTGAAGCTGCGCTTGCGCTTCTGCACGTTCTGCTCGGGGTGGAAGATGATGACATAGACTTTGGGGATGTACAACATGCCCAGGGACACCGTGGCACTCAAACTCATGGACACGGTCAGCGTGGTGGTCTGAATGAACATCTGGTTGAGGGCGGAAAAAAGATTAAGAGTAATATTTGAGCCTGGCCTCAGCTGCGACCTGTCACATGATGTAGATCAGCCGTCAGGGCTTTAGCACTGAGATATCACTCCACATTACACATACTGTACATACATCCTCTCGGCTGATTGTCATTTGCTGGAAATCAGAGTAATGACTACTATTAGTAGAAGGCATCAGCCATGTGCAAACCATTCAGATGCGTTATGCACAATTCTGTGTAAGTGCTACATGTGCTACATTTGCATACATTCATGATTTATTCCAGCGAGGTTGATTTCAGGTCAGTTATATGAGTTCTTATTTTTCATGCATTATAATTAGAATTGTTACATTGAAATAATTTAATGCACTTAAATTATACACTATGTATATGGTTTATGTGCAATATATGGTTTTGCTGCAACATTGTATTTACATACTATGTAAAAAAAAAGCACATAAATATCATGAAATAAATCATCATTGAATAACCCTTAATCTAAGGATACATCTAAAGAGAACGCAAAGAGTGTATGAATAGGAAACATTTCCAGCAAACATCAAAAAAATTTCATAATGCCAACAAAATAACATTAATAATACAACAAAATCATAATAATAATATTAAATACAATAATAATAAAACAAAAAAAATAATAAAATAAATTAAATATAATAAACAAAAATGTATATATCTTCTGCGGTCTGCTCTTTATTCCGCTTCTGCTCCTCTTTTCATTTACAAGAAATGAAAAGACTTGAAGAGCACCTGAGGGCCAAAAGCTTTGCGGTTGACCGGCCACTAAAAGACCTCTCTATTAGTCAGAGTATACTTTCCATTTTTAAATCCCTGCGCTTTGTAAGCAAAACCATCCCCCACCGGATGAATACATGTGAAAAACTCAATGACTAAATGCATAAAGTGTGGCCAGCGTCTGAACGGCTTTTAGGACGACACAAAACAGCACCACAATTAAATAGCAATTATGTTCACTTGTTTTTTTTTTTAGGTTTCTAATATCTGATTATGGTTCACACGTTTATTAGTAAATGTTGCAGTAAAATGAACAGAGCCAGAAGCATCTCGTTCAGAGAAAAGCATGTCTAAATATTCCCTGTCCATCTTTTTCTGCAGGTGCGTTTTAAATGATGGGTTGCACTTCTAGTTTGGGGAACAGACATTCAAAACAACTGAAACAAATAATGAGTGAGCGTTTGGCTTTGTGCTTTATTTTTTATCCATCATGAAAATAATGTATATATATATATATATATATATATATATATATATTCATTTTCTTTTCGGCTTAGTCCCTTTATTAATTTGGGGTCACCACAGCGGAATGAACCGCCAACTTATCCAGCATGTTTTACGCAGCGGATGCCCTTCCAGCTGCAACCCATCACTGGGAAACATCCACACACTCTCATTCACACACATACACGACGGCCAATTTAGCTAACCCAATTCACCTATAGTGCATGTCTTTGGAGTTGTGGGGGAAACCGGAGCACCCGGAGGAAACCCACGCGAACACGGGGAGAACATGCAAACTCCACACAGAAATGCCAACTGACCCAGCCGAGGCTCGAACCAGCGACCTTCTTGCTGTGAGGCGGCAGCACTACCCACTGCGCCACCGCATCACACCCCATATATATATATAAAATTAATTAAATATATATATTGGATAAAAACAAACATTTTTATGTTTCTCTTGATTTTTCCTCTTTATTAACTTTTTTAATACTTTTCCCCAACATATTACTAATGTACTAATGTAATGTACTAATGTAATATACTAATGGTAATATACAATTTTTTTTGTTAGATTAGTTCCAGTTTAGGCTTTGGTACTGACTAATTTAATGTATATAGAAAAATATGTTATTTTAAAGCATCCTATAGAAAATATAAATTTAAAAGAGAGATCCGTGAGGGGTGTACTCATTTATGTGGATCACTATATAATATATATATATATCTACATATATTGTTTTTGTGGAAATAAAATATATTTAATAAGCATATCTGTGGCCAAAGCTTCTCTGAATTGACTGTTTTTTGTTCTTTCAGATTATTTTCTCTGTTTACCCTACAGTACATTAATATTCAACACTTTCGCAATTTTGTTACAGAAAGACTAGTGTCCTGTTTTGCTGTTATTCATGGTCTGCTGATAGTATTTGGTTATAATAAGTTGCTTTTTAATATTTGATTGATGAACTGAGAAGAGAATAATGACATAACACTTCATCAGGGTTTCTGCAGGTTTCAAGTCAAATTGAAGAATTTTAAAGACCATTATGAGTGAAATTTCAGACTTATACAGGGCTAAACGCTAAGGATTTTTTAATGGCCCAGTGGGAAAGATGGAAAAGATTTTTACCTGCCTCATCAAAAGAAATTCTAATTTAGTTATTTCATAGCCACATATGTTAAACAATGTGTCAAAACAAACTCTTATTGCATACATACACTTTATTTTCAACATAACTTTTCTTAAAAAAAATATTTATTTAGGATAGAACAGTGGAGATTTACAGACAGTAAAGTGTGGGATGCAGAGAGAGGAAGGATTTGCAAAGGACCTTGAGCCAGGAATCGAATTTGTGTCGCTGTATGTGTATGCTGTCTACAGTATATGCCAACAACACTAATCACTAGGCTATTGGCGCCAACTGGAAACACAACGTTTAACAAATGTTATTCTAAGGCAGATAATAATACCATATTGGTAAATAGAGTTTATGAATAAAACATATGTTAAAAGTATTATTGAGACGAATTGTTGGTGATTGGATGGGTGTCGGCCCGATTGGGTAGCTTAACATGGACATAGGAAGACCTACAACACAATATTTCCATGAATTTAGGACTTTTTAAGGCCTAATATATTGTTTTTGAAATGAAATATATTTGAATACTTTTTAGACCCCGCGGACTGTTCACTGAGCGCAAGTTACTCCCATAACTCAGCAGAGTATCATGGGGACAGGAAAACGTGGATATATTCTATATAATTTTAAAGGGAATAGTTTACACAAAAATGTATTTTACTCACCATGTACTCAAGTATTTCCAAACCTTGAATGTGTTTCTTTTTTCTGAAGATATTTTAAAGAATGTTGCATGCAAAATTGGTAGCCATTGACTTCCATACTACGAAAAAAATACTATGGAGGTCAATGGTTACCAGTTTCAACATTCTTCAGAATATCTTCTTTTGTGTTCAACAGATGAAAGAAACTCATAAAGGTTTGGAACAGGTGATAGAATTTTCATTTTCGGGTTAATGAAAAATGGGCTGGCTTTGATAGAAGTTTCACTTAGGGACTGTCATTTTAACCTTACCTTTTCGGTGGATTGTGACGTGCCAAAAAAAATGGGGACGAAGGCGAGCCAGATAATGCAGGTGGTGTACATGGTGAAGCCGATGGGTTTGGCCTCGTTGAAGGTCTCAGGAACTCCTCTGCTCTTGATGGCGTAGACTGTACAGGTGACCATCAGCCCCATACTGTAGCTCAGACAGCCAATCAGAGAGAGATCTGACATGTCACACTTCAGGATCCCTCGTGCAAACTCAGGGTTTGGAGGACGCAGCTCGTCAAAGTCCACATTGGTGTGAGGAGGAACCACTCCAAACCATATGAAAATACCCAGGAGCTGAGAGGAGAAAGAAGAGAAGAGAAGAGCACTGAACATCCATGCTACACTCTAAACCCTGCTGCTTTAATTATTCAGTGGACACAAAGTCCTTGGACAAAAATGTCTTTTGGAGACATAAAGCTCTGTAAACAAGGCAGTTCCTCTGAATGAAGAGTTCATTTTACATTGATTATGATTTAAATAATTAAATGAACTTTTTATTTATTTCTAAGACAAATAATATTTAATGGGTTAGTTACTAAAAAATTACCTCATAATTTATTCTCCCTCATGTGGTTTAAAGATTTATGAGTTTCTTCTGTTCAACAGAATTTTTTGGGGGAAAAATGCTGGTTGCTGGCACCCATTGACCTCCATAGCAGGAAAAAATGACTATGAAAGTCTATTATATTTTTCAAAATATCTTCTTTTGTGTTCAACAGAAGTATTAAACTCTAATAGGTTTTAAAGTGAAGGGTGAGTAAATGATGACAGAATTTTCATTTTTTGTTGAACTATCCTTTTATTAGATTTTCATTTATTTAAATATGATTTATTTAAATTACAACTATATATAAACACATTGACAAAAAAAAAATCTTAACTCATACTTTTTTAAATAATGTGTTTTAATTCATTTTTCTTTTACTCTTTGAGTTTCGAATATGATCCAACTAATTTAAATATTTTATTTTGGATTTTAATAGGATTGGGCGTCACGGTGGCGTAGTGGGTAGTACGATTGCCTCACAGCAAGAAGGTCGCTGGTTCGAGCCTCGCCTGGGTCAGTTGGCATTTCAGTGTGGAGTTTGCATGTTCTCCCATGTTTGCGTGGGTTTCCTCCGGGTGCTCCGGTTTCCCCCACAGTCCAAAGACATGCACTATAGGTGAATTGGGGAAGCTAAATTGTTCGTAGTGTGTGTGTGAATGGGAGTGTATGGGTGTTTCCCAGTGATGGGTTGCGGCTGGAAGGGCATCCGCTGCGTAAAACATATGCTGGACAAGTTGGCGGTTCATTCCGCTGTGGCGACCTCAGATTAATAAAGGGACTAAGCTGAAAAGAAAATGAATGAATGAATTTTAATATGATTTATTTGCTTTACTATATTTTGTAACATAATTAAGCATGTATTTACTAAAATGAACCATATTTCTATTCTAATAATATTAATTTCAGTATTTATTAATCTTTGCTAATGTTAGTTCATGGAAATACAGTTGTTCATTGTCAGTTCTTGTTAAGTGCATTAACTAATGTTAACAAGCATTTTAAAAAAGCATTAGTAAATGTACAAGTATTGTTCATTACTATTACTATTTCATGTTAGTAAATACATTAACATTAACGGTAAAACTTTAGTTTAGGTCACAATTCATGCTATTAACTACTGGCTTATTACCTGACTATTATTAAGATATTAACTGTTCATTAGTAGTTATAAAGTATGATCTTATTCTGCATCCCTAATCCTACCCAAAACCTAAAGCCAGCTTCAACCATACTAACTTCTAATTAATAAACAGCTTATTAGTAGTTTATTAAGCTATTAGTGTTAGTTAATAGTTGGTTATTGCTGTCAATCGTGACCTAAACTAAAGTGTTACCACATTAACTAATGAAACCTAATTGTAAAGTGTGACCAAAACTACAAATACATTAAATAATATATAATTTCATATAGTTAGATCTATGCATACATTCGGCTGCACGGTGGTGCAGTGGGTAGCACATTCGCCTCACAGCAAGAAGGTCGCTGGTTCGAGCCTCGGCTGGGTCAGTTGACGTTTCTGTGTGGAGTCTGCATGTTCTCCCAGTGTTGGCGTGGGTTTCCTCCGGGTGCTCCGGTTTCCCCCACAAGTCCAAAAACATGTGGTATAGGTGAATTGGGTAGGCTAAATTGTCCGTAGTGTATGTGTGTGAATGAGTGTGTATGGATGTTTCCCAGTGATGGGTTGCAGCTGGAAGGGCATCCGCTGCGTAAAACATATGCTGGATAAGTTGGCGGTTCATTCCGCTGTGGCGACCCCAGATTAATAAAGGGACTAAGCCGAAAAGAAAATGAATATGCATACATTCATTCATTCATTTTCCTTCAGCTTAGTCTCTATTTCAGAGGTCGCCACAGCGTAATGAACCGCCAACTATTTCCACATATTTTTTATGCAGCGGATGCCCTTCCAGCCACAACCCAGTACTGGGAATCACCCATACACTCTCGCATTCATACACACTCATACACTACGGCCAATTAGTTTATTCAATTCACTTATAGCGCATGTCTTTGGACTTGTGGGGGAAACCGGAGCACCCGGAGGAAACCCACGCCAACACGGGGAGAACATGCAAACTCCACACAGAAATGCCAACTAACCCAGCCAGGGCTCGAACCAGTGACCTTCTTGTTGTGAGGCGACAGTGCTAACCACTGAGCCACCATGCTGTCTATGTATATATTATACATTCAATTATATATAACTTAAATAACATTAAATTAGCTTTCTTTCATTTTCATTTAATTGTATTGCAACCAAAATTCACTCAAAAAATGATTTTTGCTGCTTGTTCGAATTACTTATTTAAAATAAGCTGAAATAACCCAATTCTTGAGGTTTTTTTGGGGACAACTCAATTGTTTTATGTTCAATCTACTTAAATTGTTACGTTAACTTAATCGATTTGTGTTGGGACCCTGAATTTTTTACAGTGTTGCAAAAACATTAATTTGTGGAGTAATGGCCCAAAAATCACCAAGTTACTTTTGAAACCCCTCAAAACAATATATTCAATATAATATTCAACACACATTGAAATTGACAACAAAGTCAGTGCCTTAATGTCTGGCAGCTCACTTTGAACAAATGAAAATTTCTCACGCACCTGTACTGAGATCAGAATAAATGTGATGATCAGCTGGGACGTGGGGCTGATAAACTTCGGTGGCGTGACCGATTTATTCCCCTGCTCAAAGATCCTGTAGATTCGATTGGTTTTGGTGAGCATGGCAGAGTAACTGATGCACATCCCCAGGCCCAAGAGCAGCCTGCGAAACGCACACACCACAGTGCCCGGCTCCGCGATCATGAGGAACGTAATGAGATAAATGAGGAAGATGCCCGTCAGGAGCACATAACTGAGCTCTCGGCCTGAAGCACGGACTATTGGGGTGTCGTTAAATCGGACGAAGGTGGCAATGACTCCCGTCGTAGCAAGAATTCCCAACACGGCCAGAAAAACGGGGATAATGGCCCACGGAGAGCTCCATTCCAGCTTGATGATGGGTGTGGGACGGCAGGCTGTGCGGTTCGGGGTGGGTCTCATGTCAAACGGGCACATGTCACAGTTAAATTCATCCAAGAGAAACTGATACCCGTCGCAGAGCTCACAGTGCCAACAGCATGGCACCCCCTTCACCATCCTCTTCCTCTCCCCAGATTCGCACGGAAAACTGCACACCGAGTCTGGAACCAGCTTTTCCCCTCCAGACCACTGCATATCTTCAGCCTTACAGAAAAAGAGAAATATTTTCACACAACATGCATTCAGGAATGTCCCAAATTACCCAACAGGCTTAATGCGCTTACATTGAGTCGTAAGTGGTTGGTCCACTGGCCGATGAGTTTATATCCTGGGTTGGTGGTGTTGGAAAGCTGGTACTGGAAGATATCGTATCGTCCTGGGGCATCACCGTTTTCATTAAACATCACACCTGTGCCGGCGCTGCCTTCAGAGGAAACACACACACACACACACACACACACACACACACACAGAGGTTTGATATTCAACATCACAAACGCAATGATTTGAAACAACAGAGTCGCTTCATTTAGAAAGAGGCTTCTGCAAGGGCGTAAAAATTGTGTTAATGCGTAGCAATTATTTCCATTGTTCTTTTCCACGCTGTAAAACTGTCAAACATAACTTTGAAGGTGACTTTTCCATATCAAAGTTAGCTTACAAGAAAATACACAGGTGTAAAATAGTAACAAAATGGTGTAAACAGCAACTAGAAGCTGTATTAGAAGCTGTATAGCAGTATTTTCTTAGGATTTTGCTAAATGGTTATATATTATATTTATACTAGAGATTCAATAATATTTGAATATGCAAAGTGGCATTTAGATGTATAAATACTGACATTCAGTTTTTAAAATCATACAATTTTAATTCTTTTTCAAATATTTCCGAAGTAATCCTTAACAGAGCAAGAACATTTTCACAGTATTTAGTTTTTTCTTCTGGAGAAACTCTTATTTCTTTTAGTTTGGCTGGAATAAAAGCTGTTTTAATTTTTTAAACAATTTTTAAGGTCAATATTATTCACCCCCTTAAGATTTTCTTTTCGATTAGTCTAGTTTTAAATCTTGTCATAGCACTGAAACAGCACTTGTAAAAGTTTTTATTGACTTGTTGCTAGCCACTGACACAGGAAATCACGCTGTTCTGTTGCTCTTAGATCTTACAGCTGCTTTTGACACAGTAGACCATAAGATATTGGTTTCTCGCTTAGAGCACTGTGTTGGTGTTGAGGGTATTGGCTTGGAATGGTTTCGGTCATATTTATGTGACAGAAGCTTCTCTGTCTGCCTTGGGGAGTTTATGTCCTTGTCAGCACCTCTCTCATGTGGAGTACCTCAAGGTTCCATTCTTGGACCTATTCGGTTTTCCCTATATCTGCTTCCGTTACGGTCTATTTGTAGGAAGTATGGGATTTCATTTCATTTTTATGCAGATGACGCACAGCTTTATTTGCCCTTAAAACGAAAAGATGTTGGGTCCATAACACCATTGTTGGACTGTCTTAAAGACATTAGATCTTGGTTGGCACTACATTTTTTAATGTGCAATGAAGAAAAGACAGAAGTGGTGGTATTTGCATCCGGGGGAATACAGGATTGTCTGGATCTTGGTGATTTAAATCATTTTGTGAAACCTAATGTAAAAAACCTGGGCGTTATTATGGATAGTGAATTCAAACTGGATAAACAGATTCATTTAGTAATTAAAGCTAGTTTTTTCCAGTTGAGGCAATTATCCAAAGTAAAGTCCTTTCTGTCTTTTAATGACTTTGAAGGGGTTATGAGAACATGCAAACTCCACACTGAAATGCCAACTGACCCAGCCGGGAATCGAACCAAACACCTTCTTGTTGTGAGGCGACCACTGAGTTCTAACCACTGAGCCACCGTGCCACCCTATTTTTGGTGTTTAATCCCTAAATGGACTAGCACCAAGACACCTTTCTGCATTAATTCAATTGTACACTCCATCAAGGGCACTTAGATTTGCTGATCAGTTACTTTTGGCTGTTCCATGCACAAGGTTAAAAACCAGGGAGAACCTTGGTTGCCCCTATACTTTGGAATAATTTGCCTCTTCATGTTAGGCAGGCCACAAACCTTTCTGTTTTTAAATCTAGTCTTAAAAGCATTTTCAACACAATATATAATCAAAATATGTTGTCAAAATTTAAAAAAGTCTTTAAAAAAAGCTAAATTATCTGCCATGCAGTGAGGTGAGTAAAATAACCTTGTTTTCAGTTTGAAATAAGATTATTTTACTCACCTCACTGGCAGATAATTTGATTTGTTTTAATAAAAAGCTCACTTAAATTTGATGACTTATTTCTGAAAACAACAACAAAAAAATTATTGTCTAGAAAATGCTTTTTTCTAGAAAATGTTTAGATATTTGGACTAGAAACAAGACAAAAACTCTAAGAAAAACATTTTTTGCAATGTATTCCACTTCTGCTGTGTCAATGAGGCATTATTGGTTATATTGACTGTTCCGAGCTTAAGTAGACACACCATTAAACAATATAATATACCTCAGGTGTGCATTACCTTCTAACAATTAAATGGACTTGAGTCAATTCTTACTCTTATTGTACAGTGTATTTCAACAAAGGGAACCTTATCATAAAGTGTTACCAACAAAAGATGAAATTCTATAAGAACGGATGCTCAAATTCAATCTTACAAGCCTTCCTATAAACCAGAGTTTACAAATCACAAATCACGAGGGGCAAGGTCTCCACAGGGCACTTTTTGTTCCCCTCAGGCAAGAAAAGATTTCCATACAAGAGTGTGAGGACATCCACAGTGCGTAAACTGAATAGCTGTGCTTTTCATAGAAATCTCTTAGGAGCGAGTGACGAAAAAGAAAAGGAATTTTTCACCGAGAGATGCTGATGAAAAAAGAAGTGCGCCTTGTGTTTGGAGAGCGGCTGCCCTGGGGAGAATCAAAGACAAGGAGAGAGACGAGGGAGGGGGTTAAAACAAGTCTGTGCACTGCAGCATTGTGCATTAGTGAATCTCTTCAGGCTGGGATTGAGTGTTGACCTCTCTCTCCGCTCTCTGACTAACCCATGGGACTCGCAGCCTTCCTCCTTGAAAACGGCAGCTTCTTCTCTGCCCTTTCCCCTTGCGCCGAAACTACTCTTCACCTATTTTCACCTGTCAGTCTCAGAGTAATGGCTAATATCCTCTATTCCAGAGGGTTTGACAAAAGTATGCTTATTACGCGTAACCTTCCTGGCAGATTGTAAGCATTCCTCGGAAATAAAAAGCTTAATTCAAATTCCTCCAAGGTTGATTAGTCTTGTTTCAATACAAACCCATTACTGACTGCAAATTCAAGGTCTTTTTTGTGGGGTCTGACACGGCTCACGTGCTACCGCTCTGTCCTTGAGAAGGCTTACCATTAAAATTGACGGCACGGATGTAAGTCAGCAGCATTCTTCCATCCACCGGGTCCATTTTGTCGCAAACGCCCATTGAACCGGGACAGAGGTCGATGTGCATGCTGTGAAGAGCGTGGGCCATTGCGTACACCGCGTCGATCACAAACTGCACCTTGCCTTCTTGTTCGTACGCCGAATCTCGGCCGATTCGTTCCTCTCCTGAAAGCAAGGCGACAGGAATTGAAAAGGCTTTGCTGAGGGAATAATCCATTTAGCTGTACTTTACACGTCTTAAAAGCATAAGAATGTGTGATCGTTCAAGCACTGCTGCGTGTATGGGAGTAATTTGTCTGAAATTATTTCCTCGCCTGTGCATTTCCTCAGCCCGCCGTCGCCTCTGATTCCAGGCCGTGTCAGCTTGCATTTGAAGTCGTCCTCCCAGAATTCAGCAAACCAGATGTTCCTCCTGTTGTTTTCCAGGGATCTTGTGGTGAAGTACTGGTCAAAGCCTGAGAAACAGGAAAAAGAAGAAAATGGCCAGCTGATTTACTCACCTTCAGCAGATCATTAAAAAGGATTTTTATCTAAAAATTCATAAAATGCAAATCAGAACATTGAAGTCATAAAAACAAATATAGGAAACACTAGAGCAATGCATGTAGCTCATTTTGACAATACTTGCAGCCTGAAAATGTTCTTTTGTGTGCATATGAAACAGTAGGGTGAGAGGCGGTACTTGTTTTGTAACTAATAATTAGTTTCTCCAGTTTTTATATTTGTCTACAGTAGATAAAGAAAGACAAGACATATTCTTGTTCTTTTATTGTGTAGTCGTTTGGCTTTCTCTAGGTGTCATTGTAATGTCTGCTTTGTTGTTTTGGCCTTGCCTCCTCCTGAAGCCTGTAGCTTACACTGTTTTTTACCTTTATAAATAGACAGAGAACTGCAGTGCACATTCTTGAACCATTCTCAAAAAATATTTTCCACCATAAAGAACTTTTGTGGAATGAAAACTTTACATTGATGTTAAAAGATCTTCTCGGAACCCTTAATGCCAATAAAAAAAGCTTAAATTTATTTGCAAGGATACAAGAATTGTACTATTCAGCTGTAGTCACATGGTAAAAACAATTCTTAAAAAATATTCATAAAAAAACAGGTTGTCATTTGGTTGAACTATGTGATTTTACCAGAGGAGAACCGGCCAAAGACTAAGCCCAAGGTCTTTTTTTTTCTTCTTTCACCTGATGGTATTTTAGTCTTTTGCCACTGTTTCCTTTAGCTTGCTCAGTTAGCCATTATTATTTAGTAATATTATGATTAAACAAACTGAGGTAGATTCTCCCAAAAATAAATGTTCTTTTTAGACATCAAGGCTTCCATGAACAACCTTTCACATACATGAAACTTTTTCATTAAACAAAAGGTTCCTTATAGGGAAAAAGTTACTTTAGATGATTACAATGTTCTTTAGATTAAGACAACATGTTCTTTAAAAAACTATTCACTAAATGGTTCTGTTTTGAACCTAAAATGATTCTTTTGAACGCCAACCTGATTTGACCTAGTAGGACATGTTCCTGGATTAACATCTATGTTGATCCTGGAACAACATTCCAATCAGCCAATCAGAATTAAGGGATACGTTTACAGTTTATGTTAAGTTTAGGCTTACGGTTAGGTTTATGCACTTCTACGTGATTGTTATTCAACTATTATTCCCCTCTAATATTGGGAATAATTTACTGTTATGGTTGGGTTTAGGGGTAGGGAATAGGTATGGATTAAAGTTTTGAACAAAAATTATGTTCCAGGATCAACATAAATGTTAATCCAGGATCGCATCGTACTTGGCAAAATCATGACGTGCTTCTTTTGAAACCTATATTTTTTCAGGGTTTAATTCTAACTGTTCAACAATGACTTACAGTAATTGAACTGAATTAAATTGACTTAAGCTGAATGATGGCACTATTCACTTCTGTAGAGCTGCTTATAGTGAAGCTGAATTTGATTCATAATTAATGAACTTAACAACACTGACTAAACTGAGCTGAATAATGACACTATTTAAAGCTGTGTATCTGCTTAAAACATATTAAACTGAATTGCTATCTAAATGCATGTACTGTATATAAAAGTTGTTTTGACAGTCTGTATTGCATATTATGTGATATAATATCAAATACCAAATTTTTTATTTGATGGAATTTCTTCTTTATTTTGAGACCTTCATTAATTACACTAGCATGTGCCATTAGTTCATACCTTCAATGGATGCCCGTTTGGGCAGGATGGTAACTGCACCCTCAGCCACATCCTCCTGGTTCAGGATGGGCGAGCTTTTTGCACCCCAGCTGTC
Organism: Danio jaintianensis; assembly: GCA_903798115.1. Lineage (NCBI taxonomy): Eukaryota > Metazoa > Chordata > Actinopteri > Cypriniformes > Danionidae > Danio > Danio jaintianensis. The sequence continues at coordinate 11,124,460 of CAIGQV010017532.1, forward strand.
AGATCCCACAAACAAAAAGTGACCTGTAAGATTGGCTCTTTTTGCAGCTTCTAGGACACGCCTGCAACAAAAATATGCCAAAAAAATCAGATACGAAAAATAGGATTTATAATATTTATGATTTATTTGGTTACTGCTTAATTCAGAATTCAATTAAATCGTTAAACTTTGTCACTATCCCTCAAACCACTAGATTTTACCCATTTAAAATATAATAAAAATAAGTACGGTCATTGATTTGTAATAGATTTTACTAAGTTCAGCTCAGACATTAATTTTTCACCATAAATGTAGACCCTTTACTTAAGCTATAGAAAATACTTTAATTTGAGTCTAAATGACACGTCTGGCCTTTGACCTGTATATGCATCTTTCATCTTACATTATGAAATGCAAATTAAACTGGATGAAAGCTCATTCTGTAAAACATTAAACTTCTTCTAACGCTCCTGAAGTTCCCATCGTAGGGTGACTGATCTGTTCTCTAACCATTTATCCAAGGCCACGGCCCCTGCTTCAAAATTACTACTGAAAGACTACTCACTTGATGTCATCTTCATTAGCGAAAATAATAACCCCTCTGGCATTGGATGTCTCCATTAGCCTTTTGATGATCTTGTCAAACTCTCCAGGTCTCGGCTCCCGAGGAATTTTAATGGCCTGTGCGATGCAAAGACCTCCTAAATAAAATAAAACAAATTACGATTGCAAGGTCTTTTAACTGAATGCAACACCCAGGTCAGTCTATAGCATGCCTGTCATTACATCTAGGTGACTAATAACTTGTTTACCCACAGAAAATCTCCCAAATCCCCTGATCATTATCCTCTTTCCTCATCAAATACAACAGCAGACGTGTTAAATCCTTGGATAGATGGTGATAAATTCCACTTCGGTTATGGAAAACCAGAGTATGGATAATCTGGGTAAATTAAACTGCAACTAGAAAGCCGTTTTTTACCTGCTTCCCTGGATATCTGGATAAAAGCATCTACACCACTCTCTCCATAGTTGCCCTCTGATGCCAAAGTGGAAACATAATTCCACCCCATGGCTTTGACAATGTCCACCATGGCCTGTGCCTGGAAGGAATCGGGTGGCACGACTCGGGAGAAAAAGTCATAGCGGTTGTTGTCACTAAGCTCAGGTGCTGTCGAAGCATAACTGATCTGAGGAATCTGCAAAATGAAAGATACAGAACACATCAGGACTCATTTGAATCCTTTTCACAGCAGAATTGCAGAAAGAACATGATTTTACTGGCTTTTAAACTGTTAATATTATTTTTGGGTGATGTGTTTCACAAGAATGTGTACTACGGTTACATTATCAGTGTAGGGCGTGCATTGGATTGGATTAATGATATTCTGACTGAACCACTGAAGGCATATGGTCTGTTTTGAGGTTGTTTTTTGGTATTTTTCTGGACCTTGAACAAGTCCAGACCATTGCTGTCTATGGAGGATGATTATTTCATTCATTCAGTCATTCATTTTCTTTTCGGCTTAGTCCCTTTATTAATCAGGGGTCGCCACAGAGAAATGAACCGCCAACTTCATTCATTCATTCATTTTCTCCTCGGCTTAGTCCCTTTATTAATCTGGAGTTGCCACAGCGGAATGAACCGTCAACTTATCCAGCATATGTTTTACGCAGCGTATTCCCTTCCAGCTGCAACCCATCACTGGGAAACACCCATACACAGTCATTCACACACATACACTACAGCCAATTTAGCTTACCCAAACCACCTATAGCGCATGTCTTTGGACTGTGGGGGAAACCGGAGCACCCGGAGAAAACCCACATGAACACGGGGAGAACATGCAAACTCCAAACAAAAATGCCAACTGACCCAGCAGAGGCTCAAACCAGCGACCTTCTTGCTGTGAGGCGACAGCGCTACCTACTGTGCCACCACGCCGCCCTTGATTATTTCATATAATATCTAATCATATCTTCATTTGGGTTCTGAAAATTAACAAAGGACTCATAATGTTTGGAATGACATGAGGGTGAGTAATTAATAATAGAATTTTCATTTTTGGGTGAAGTAATTGCCAGATGAACTTTCCAGGTTTCACTGACTGTGTAATATAATGAGCTGCTCTGAAGTGACCGAAACCCTTCAACAGCAGGTTGCCCAGATGAAAGCCAAAGTGATGAGCCAGTAAGAAGTTGGTCAATCCAAATCTGTGGATTTCAAAAATATTCCATCTTTACAACTCATTCAAGTCACCGAAAAAGACTGGTCAACCACGAGAGACAAATGCACAAGAAGACAGGATAATGTGAAGAATCTGAATGGCAATCAGTTTAACACTGCAGCTGGAATTTATTATGTGCGAGACTATAGTAATGGACTAGACACTTTTCTACAAACACTCTGTTACAAGGACTCACTATTAATTATTTAAAAAACGCTGAACTAACTTGTCATGGCATCTATATATTGTTGCTCTATATATTCTAGGATCTATATATTAAGTTGTTTGGATAAACGTGTCTGCTAAATGAATAAGTTGAAATGTCTTGTGAGAGACTAGTGATGTCCTCTGAGTGACCACAGATGTGTCGAAGTCAATTTCAAAGCAAGGGCCTCTATAATACTCATTTTTGACAATCCTGAAATTGAATTTGTAATCTTTCTTTTCACAAAATAAAGGGTTTTTGTTGAAGCTCCTTGGTTATTTAGTACAAAATGTGATAATGTGTTAATGAAACATTAATGTGTTCAAATATTAAACAATTAAGACTTTATTTCTTGAAAAAAAATTCTAAAGTTCATAAATTGTTTCGTTATTGTGATCACCACAGTGCATTGCTTTTTTATTTACTGAACTATTGTATAAAAGTAAATGTCACACTCATTCGTTCGTTTATTTTCCTTCGGCTTAGTCCCTTATTTATCACCACATCGGAATGAACCGCCAACTATTCCGGCATATGCAGATGCCCTTTCAGCCACAACCCAGTACTGGGAAACACCCATAAACTCTCGCATTCACACACACACTCATACACTACGGCCAATTTTTGTTCATCCAATTTACTTATACTGCATGTCTTTGGACTGTGGGGAAAACCGGAGCACCCTGAGGAAACCCACGCGAACACGGGGAGAACATGCAAACTCCACACAGAAATAACGTCACACTCATCTGATAAAAAATTATATATATCATAAAGATCATCATATTTGAGAGCCCTTTTGCTTTTGTAATATTGCTTAGCCACGTTTGCCGCAGCCCATAAAAATCCTGGGGAAATACAGATGGCACGAGCTACGACTGTAAAAGCATTTGTTTCTATATAAAAAAAAAAAAGGATGAGAAGATTAATTTACTGTTGTGCTAGTTTCTTAATGACGCGGCTGATGTCACTGGGCTAGGCTTTGCGTCTACTAATGTCTGCCTGGCCCGTGTGGCTTAATGAGAGGTTTTTTAAGAAGGGGAGCTCGCGGACAGTGAGGAAAAGGTGGATGCAGACCGGAGAAGGAGAGAAGAGGGAGAGGACCATTTGACAGATTATCTAGAAGGATTAGAGGGGTTTTAGTCAAATTACGTTAAGTACAGAGGGAGAGAGACAGATCAAGAGACAAGGTTGCCATTTCTCAGCCATAAGCCATACAATATATTTAATTCTACTAGCTCACTTGCTAGTACAGATTTAACTGCTCCTCCCCCATCATGTAACATATATATATATATTGCAGTCTGTTGCACTGCTGGTGACGCCGTTCAGGCACATGTTACATCTTGCATGAGAAACTAAAGTACTCCAAGTTTGCAGTGCGTAATTCAGTTTGTAACCTTAATGCAGGAATACATAGGAAAATGTGAAGTTAGGAGGAAGATTTAGTCTTGGATACTAATTTGTTGCTATGCACCATAAGCATGACAGCCTTCAAGCCTTTCCACACATGAGTCATGTCAACATTAACAGCAGTCACATGCAAACACTTCAAGCGTTTCATTGGTTTTAAATGTGTTCTTTAAGTATCTAGACTTAAAATGTGAACGTGCATTATTTTTAGCCAATTTGACTACTTAAAATGTTGAACCCAAAATATTCAGGTTGACGAGTTTGTAATGCAGTTTTGATGTAGGATATACTCTATGACTAAAGATATGTCATGCATTTTATAAGCAAGAATGACTTTTTGCTGAAGGAAATTTCCAAATATTCTTTTGAAAGTGACAATGTTACAAGGTAAACTCCAATCAAGGAAAATATAAGGATCAGATTTCAAATGTTTCATGCATTTTATTATATAATGACTAGACATGCACTGATATATCAGCCAATAATCAGTTTCAGAAAATAAAAGCAATAAGTATTGGTGGATTATCCTGCAAATCAAACAAGGCTGGAAAATATGGATTGAATTCAAATTGTGTGTAAAAAAATGTCTCTTGTGTGAAATGATTGTTGAGCTGGGCTGGCAATGATGACAAAACTGCTGTTTGTAAGCTCTTTACTGCTACAGTTTCACAAGATCAGGTTTAAAAGTTTTTAAAAGTTATTTTTAAAGTTTTAAAAGTTAGAACCACAAAACTATCGCATCAACATTGGTATCGGCACATATCAGTGAATAATTGACTATAAGCATCCATTGAGAAACTTATTATTGGTGCATCTCTAATAAAGGAACTTTGTGTTTTCTTTAAAGGGCCTATAAGTGTTTTGTTTACTGCCAATGTGTGTCTTGTAAAACAAATCCTTCCTGACTTCTATTACTAATTGTTAAAATTTTATGATCTCACTTCAAACATCCACACAGACTTTATTCTTAAGTTATCATGATTCCCATATGTTTATTAAAGCTTTGACTATCACAGCTGTACGTTAAAATCTGCATTTGACCCAGAGAGATCAGTCATCATGTATGGTTATGAAACGGCTTTAGGCTTTAGTCTTTTGAACAAGCATTATTCTTTCAGTTACAAACATTCAAACTGTCACAGAAGTACTGGGTTTACAGTTGGGATATAAACATTCATGTCTATTGGTAGCGATTAAAACCAATTACACTGTTACGCCAATGGGAGCACAATGAATAAGATTCTCTCAAAAAATACTGGGTTGTTTTAACCCAGTGTCGGGTCAAATATGGAGAGACTGTTGGGTGTAAAAGTGTGATTTAAAGGTGTCATAGAATGAAAATCTTGATATAGCTGAATAATAAGAGCTCAGTTCATATAGAAATGACATAGCCTCAAACACCACTGTTTCCTCCTTCTAATGTAAATCCAGTGAGAGCAAAGTTGTGCAAAACAGGCCAATCGGAACAAAACACCTATTCTGATGATCCACACAGGATAATTAATATGCATGCGTTTGATTGGGCACAAAGTTTCCTAGTGAGATTACAACAATGATCAATGATTTTTCCTTCATTTTTAAGTTAATCTTTTATCATACTTACTACCCAAGTGGGACTTTTATTTTGCAAATGAGACAGGCTTAGGTATGTGGCTTAGGCAAGTTCACAAATTCTCCAGAAATGGTTTTATGGGTTAATTTCCAAACAAAATTGCAAATTTCACAATATACACATTAAACTAACAAAAGATACATTTAAACAGGTTTTATGGCTCTCCGGTGTGGCATTGAATACATTTATAATCAATATACCCCTTATTTTGCATTCTGTAAACAGATGAGACTCGGTAGTCATGCATGGTTGCCTGCTTCACGGAACTGCTTAACATATTGTGACAATGCATTCTTTGGCCCCTTTAAATTGAATTAAAAAAGTTAACTTCCTGGGTTTTCCCATATTTGACCCAAAGTTGAGATAAAGCAACCCAGTATTTTTTATACTAGAGTGTACTAGCTGTAATTCATATCATGGCCACAGTTGTCACTATTAACACAGGTTTCTGAATTCTAAGCCTCTGTAAATCAACCTTTTCAGTGTCAGTGAATACCACCATTTAGAGAATGTGAGGGACAATCAACACAAGAGCAAGAGCAGACCAGACCACCCACAAATGCTGGCTATTTGTCGCTGTCGATCTACAATTCGTGCTAAAGGCCCACAGTCATTCAGTAAAGCACAGAACAGAGGCTGTGTGAAGCTGATAACATGCCAGCTGCATTTCTCCCAGCTCACGCTTCATTTTCCACCAGGAGTCTGAGCTGTCGAGAGTGCTTTAATATAGAGCGGATCCTCCGTATAATGCTGTTAAATATCTGCCTTGCTCAGACATGAACCTGAACCGCAGTGTGTGAAGATGAATGTTTGTTGTAAATGGTTCAAAATGACACTTTGATCATTTTAATTTTTTGTTTGACTTTAGTGAATCAATTTGCGTGCTTCATTTGTTCATTTTCAATCATCATTCAAAACATTCATGCAACAAAGTTTGTTCTTATTTTAGTGAGTTTATATTTAAAAAATGTTAATTCCTTTTCTACTTGTATGAAAAACAAAATAACAAAAATATGTGTGATACTTTTTAAATTAAGTATAAATTAACTTAATTGTTGCAATTTTATGACTTGAATTGCATTTTATTTCTGGCATTATAAATTGAATTGCCTGTTTGGTTGAAATTAGTTTCATTGATTAAAAACAGGGTAAGAGAGGCAAGAGACCAGGGTAAAATAGGGTAAGAATCTTAACTAATATTTATCACCATAATTGTTCAGTTAATTAATCACAGTACATCTTTTATATCACAAACTTTCTGAAAGCAAAATGTTTATATATGCAAATAAAGCAATGCATAATGAAATATGTACTAATTTGCATACATTTCCAGAAAATAAATATTGGAAAAAGCTAGGTTCAAAATTCAATTGTTGTTTTATTTTGTTGAGATGCTAAAATAAAATGTTCTGACATTTGGGAATTTTCTCTCTATACCAGAAAATGCAGTCAATCGCTGTGATTTTAGGAGGAAAACATTTCTAAATAATATATTAACAAAAGCATATGACAAAATAGTAATACAGTAAATATTAAATATAAATAATTTCAAATAAATATTGATAGGACACTTGTGATAGGGTTTTGATTATGAGCCAATTTGACCAGCTAATTTTATTATTTAAAGGGCTCCGATTTTGGTCTTTTTATAAGATTTAAAATAAGACTTTTATGTCTGCAGAATGTGTCTGTGAAGTTTCAGGTCAAAACACCCATCAGACAATTTGAAAATGTCAATTTTTGGGTCAGAGGGAATAATAGCTGTTTTGGCAACTGTGCGTTTAAATGAAAATGAGCTGGTTCTCCCGCCCAGGATGTCAGGATAAACACAGCAAAATGATGAAACTCAAAATGATGTCAAAATGATCTCAAAACTCAGACATGATGAATCAGAGACCCACAGTCACAAATACCACAGTAAGATGAATGCTGTTACAATGATCGCTGTGCTTGTGTGTGCACACATACACACAAACAAACACACACGCACGCACCCATTTAACACGTGCTGTTTTTGCTCATCTACTCCCGGCAAATGTGACAGGACTCACACCAAACAGGCAAATATTCTGCTGTTTAGAGATCTATTATACCTAAGTCACTGTACAAAATAAACTGATTTAACGTCCACAAACCGGGACTCCTATTGTGTGATTGAAGCTTTCTCGTTTATAGCTGTGCTGATTCCAGCGGTTATGAATTACGTAGCTCAAAAATCATTCAAAATCCTATAAAAAATTCAAAGCGTACCACTTACTGCTTCTTGAGTTTGATCACAGAGAGTTGGAACAGATCTTTTAATCCCAGTTTCTTAGCAACTCCTGTCTTGTGGACGTGTATATGTGTTAATACTGAGACATGGTAATATGCGACTGTGAAAATCAATATCAATGAGAAAACCACACTGCTATGTCACGTTGCAGTAGGCCTCAAAATCACTGGGATTTGGATCTTATTTTAATGTCAGGAAATTTAAAAAAAAGAAACTTGTGTTTATATCACTCCAACATGACTGTGGAAACACTAGACCTACACACATTTCTGTCCAATTTGCATGATAGGTGCCCTTTAAGGCAATTGTTTTTTAATTGTAAACAAAACTTTTAATGAACGATTAATGTTAAAGGTAATCAGATTCTTACTGATTTGAATTTGAAACTAAATACTGTGCCTAAATTTTGAATCTAAATCAAGGGTTAAAGATATGTATTGCTATTAAGTCATATATAGTGACCTAAAAATGCAAATACATACAATGTAGTAAAAAAAAATCTTTGAACATCTATTTTGTATGGGGGGGTTTTTTCAACTAAAGCAAAATAAACCAAAATTTCCAGACTGACCATTGCCTGAAAACAATGTCCAAATGTCTTCCTTTAATAATAAATTTCATAAAAACAAATATAATAAATCCAGATATCTAGATGACACTTTCAAATATTTCTAGGTTTCATTTGTCCACTCTCCCCTTCATCCAATATCATCAAAAAGGCTATAAAAACGTGAGACATGATTGTTTCATTCCTATTCTGGGCGTTTCACTAAAAGTAATGAATAACACAATACGATTAGGACACAGGTACAATGTCCCGAGAGAAACCTAATGGAGCTCTGACTAAGTCACTTTTATTCTGTGAAATGTTTATCTTCCCTGAAAGTGTGATGACTGAAAACTCCATCAGCTCACCACAAAGAACACCAACGATTAAAACCAATAAATCCATAAAATAAATAAATATTAATCGAACGTGGCAGAGGGCGGAATGAAATTGAGTACAGCTCAGGTGTAGGATTTGCGAGCCGGAGGATGATCTGAATGGATTTGAAATTAAATGAATGACGCTCTCGCAGCACATTTCACCTTGCCGGGTTTCAGTGTTTTGAGGACAGAGGTCAATGTTGAGCTCAGTTCAGAAACAATTCTCACTTCAAGAAAAATCAGATGCACTTTCTCTCGGAACGCCATAAAGGAAGAATCTATATTGCTTAAGAAGCTCTTGCCGAGATGCCAGTCGAGCTGAAACACAATCCAAACCTTTTAACAGAATTAGTTATACTTCCTGTAGCACTGGCTCTATCAGCAGCGCAGCAGAAGTCTTGCAGAAACGCCATGCAAGAGCTCCACACAGAACAACACACAGCCTTACAAAGTACAAAAATAACAGCACTCACTAACAAGTCTTGAGGCATGAGCGAACAGGCAAAACTATTGTTTGTTTTTTATGCACTGGTCAGTTTTGAGATGTTGCTCCCGTAACATGTTTTTATTCTGACTAGTGAAAAAAAAAACACTCAAAATGTATAAAATATAAAGTTATTTTATTTTTTGCATCTGTAGATTTCAATGACAATACCGTTTCATACCAAACACTGTTCTGAAAGATGAATTTTTAAATGTAAATTAAGATTATTGGCTGTTCACAGTATTTCTGATTTATGGAGTGAAAATAGAAATATCAAATAGAAATATCTTTTCTGTAAAGAAAAATCTAATATGCCAACAAAATGAAATGATGTTCTTGAGAAGTACACAAATTGGCATATTTAAATAGATTATTTTCCTTTTCGGCTTAGTTCCTTTATTAATCTGGGGTCAAAACAGCGGAATGAACCGCCAACTTATCCAGCATATGTTTTATGCAGCGGATGCCCTTCCAGCTGCAACCCATCACTGGGAAACATCCATACACACTCACTCAGACACATACACTAGGCAATTTAGCCTACCCAATTCACCTATAGCGCATGTCTTTGGACTTGTGGGGGAAACCGGAGCACCCGGAGGAAACCCACACAAACACGGGGAGAACATGCAAACTCCACACAGAAACACCAACTGACCCAGCCGAGGCTCGAACCAGCGACCTTCTTGCTGTGAGGCAAACGTGCTACCCACTTTCCCACCGTGCAGCCCGAAACTATTATATTTTATTATTATATTTTTATATTATTTACATCCTGCCCTGTTTAATTTAATTAAGTTAATTTTGGTTTAGATATGGAGCAAATATTAATATTGTTTAATGTTTTACAATGCTTTACAAAAAGCATTTAATAAAATGTTATTCAATGTAACAATAGTTTATACACCAAAACATCTTGCTAGGAACATTAAAAATAAAAATCATTTAATGACAAATACTTACACTATTATTTACGGGCAGCCCAAAATACTAAGTAATTTAACCTTTTATTGGACCAGATATATATATATATATAGTAATTTAATTGACACTGATTACAATATAATTTTATAACTTTTATTACTAAGTCCTATAACACCCAACAATGACAAATTTTTGTCAGATGAGTATTTCACTGACTGCCCTATAAAGCATGAGCATAATTGTAAGCATACTTTTAATATAATTATACCGTTACACCAATGATCGCCCATATTTTAAAATTTTATTTTCACAAAATTTATTTGAAACATTAAAGTCAACATATTTGCGTTAACAACACTTTCATATATAAAACTGATTAGCCCTCCTGTCCATTTTTTTTTCTTTTTCAAATATTTCCCAAATGATGTTTAACAGTCCAAGGAAATTTTCACAGTATTTCCTATAATATTTTTTCTTCTGGAGAAAGTCAAATTTGTTTTATTTCGACTAGAATAAAAGCAGTTTTGAATTTTTTTAATTTTCTTTCAATATTATTAGCCGCCTTATTATTATTAGCTGCCTTAAGCAAAATGTTTGCCTACAGAAAAAAATCATCATTATACAATGACCTGCCTAATTACCCGAACTTGCCTAATTAACCTAGTTAAGCCTTTAAATGTCACTTTAAGCTGAATACTAGTATGTTGAAAAATATCTAGTAAAATATTATATACTGTCATCATGGCAAAGATAAAAGAAATCAGTTATTAGAAATTAGTTATTAAACTATTATGTTTAGAAATGTGTTGAAAACATCTTCTTTCCATTAAACAGAAATTGAGGACAAAAATACAGGGTGGCTAATAATTCAGGAGGTCTAATAATTCTGACTTCAACTGTATATACAATCAAGCCTGAAACTATTCATACCCTTGGGGGAACATTTTGTGAATTTAAAGAAAGCAAAATAAAAACATATTTTCAACATCCATCAGTGACATTCTCTCCTTATTCCTCTTAAAATGAAGCTTTTCTTAAGAAATCCCCATTATATTAAAAATAGCCAACCGAATTGACTTACCGCAAACAGTCGAAGAACATTGGCCACCATAATGGACACAGAGCTGGCCGAAGCCCCAATGACCCCCACCACGCGCTCTGGTTTTGGGATGATGGGCGGCTCTCCATTGGAGCATCGAACGTCTGAATTGTCCTTCTGGATGAGGGCCTGAACGAACGTGAGCGACTGCTCCAGTGCATATGTATCCCTGGAGCACGTGTCCAAAATCCTGGCACCCAGTGTGATGTTAGGCAGCAGGTCCGGGTCACTGTTGATCTGGTCCAGAGCGTACAACAGGGCCTCCATTCGGTGGATGCCTTTCTCCTTCTTAACCTCTCCACACGGGACGCCAGCGGGGCCCCTGGAATGAACCGGAAAGAGCCCTCCGAGGGTGATGTCTCCTTCAATCTTTATGGAGTGGGGTTGAGTTTCTGAGGAAGCGGCCTGGGATTCTGGAGTAAATCCCATTATTAGTATCCACATGATGTGAATGAGGGAGCCCACATGTGGTTTGGGCGCCCTGATAATCCCATGGTGGCAGGACTGTGATGATGCGTACAGCTGTGATGTCATAGTTGCTGGCATTCAAGCAGCTCGTTGTTCTTCTATGGCAGAACGATTTCTTCTCTACCTGTGTCTCCTGTGAGGAATGAGATAAACGATGGATGTGAAAAAATATGTGCAAATACATGCCTTGATTTGAAGATAGAATGTTCAATATGCATTAAAGGGATAGTTCACCCAAAAATGACAATTCTGTCATCATTCTGTCAAACCTACTGGAGTTTCTTTCTTCTGTTGAACACATAAAAAGATATTTTGAAGAATGCTGGTAGCTGGCACTCATCGACTTCCATAGTATTTTTTCCCTCTATATGGAAGTTGATGGATGGCGGCAACCAGCATTTTTCTAAATATCTTTTTTTGTGTTCAACAAGAAAGAAACTTTTGAAGGTTTAAAACCACATAAGAGAAAAAATGAAGAGGTAATGGTGATTTTTGGGTAAACTAGCTCTTTAAGGCATTTTTATACCAAGGATGATCATGATAAAGATACAGTTGTAGAACTTTCTATATATGAGAGAATAGTTCTAGGCAGAAGTATCCGCTTGGTAAGTTGTGATGTATGGAGAACTGTTTCTGGGTCTTGATTCATTTGAAATGAGAAAACTCAATAGACCATATCAATGTGGTCATGTCTTTGGCCCATGAACACTTCCTGCTTGTTATCAAACTATTTCATAACTGTAACAAGAGGCAATTCAATCATAACTTAATGTTAAAACAACTATCATAACATTATTTACCAATATGTGGCTCTTTTTGGATTCTCAGAAGCTTTAGAAATTAAACATGTAAAACAGGAAATACATTGGGACCATTGTTTTTGTTTACATCCCTCAAAATGGTCTATAGCCGTTTATAACCACTATTTAATCATATCACACAATAAAGCGATTCTTTCACAAAATCACGATGTTCACTTCAGTCTCTGGACTTGATCCATCCCAGATCATCCAATATTAAAAAATCCCAGACACCAATAGATTTATAAAAAATGAATCACTGTCTGTGAATCTGAGATCAAGCATGATAAAAACATTATAATCATTATGATAGTATTGTCAAATCTTTATAAATGAAATTAATTATATATACATATATATATATATATATCATATAATGTTAATATAATGATAATTTATCAAATAATTTTTTTACAAATATTTATACATATAATCATGCAAGTGTGTGTTTTAGTGGTTTAAATAAGCTAATTCATCAGTCATATTAACAATATTTTTCAACACTGTGTCAATAATGTATGTCAACTATAAATAGATACATTTTTAATTAATGTTTCAACCCAGGATTTAAGCTTTTATTTCCAGTAGTGCTCTAAAGCATGACATAGCACGATTTTTAAGTGTACCCTATTTTTTTCAAAACTTTGCAAATCCTATTGACACTTATTCAGTACGGGTCTCCCACCTAAACGTTAGCTGTTAAATGAATCACTGTCAGACCATCCAGTGATCATGTAGGTGACTTTTTTGTCTTCAGTAAAACATGACAGATAAGAAGATTTTAGCTTAAACTGTGGCGCTTGGTGATTCAAGACATCTTCCGGCACTTGGAACGTCAAAAAACATATACAGGCAAAACAAAATTAAAACCGGTGGCCCTTGATGATACATTAAGGTCTTATAGAGTGAAACAATTGGTCTATGCAAGAAACTGAAACAATATTCACAACCGTATTACTTTTTTTAATTCACAGCCTCTGCAAACAATTGTGTTCACGAAATTATGGAGCTTTCTAATCGCATAATAATGTATATTAAATGTAATCTGTTAAAAGTCAGTCAGCTACATTGAGAGTCTGGAAATAATGTAATATTCTTTGAAGTCATGTACACATAAGACCTTGATGAATAGTCATAACCCAGAAGGATTGATGTTTTTTAATTGGCTGTTGGCTATATGCATGCTATGTTTTTCTGACATGTATTTTATGAATAAACAAGAACCACGGTTTTCAAATAAAATTCTTTAATACTCTACTGAAAAAGAAAAACCACCTATGTCTTAGAAGGTCTGAGGGTGAGTAAATTAACAGCAAATGTTATTTGGGGGGCGTGAACTATCTTTTAGGAATATTATTTTACATTCAATCCAATAACGGCTCTTCCCCGAAATATATTTAAACTCCAAACTTTCTGCCCTCTAGAAAAAGGACACACTTTTCTCATCTTCGCACTCTGCGGACCTCTGAGAATCGAGGGCATGCATAGGCACGCATATTAATATTTTATGTAAATTAGCTGATACATATTCAGCAACAGGTGAGCGGGAAAAGTGCTATATTTGGACCGAAAGCTCCCGCGGGAAGACAGACAAACACAGCCGTTTGATTAAGTGTTAACAAACAGCAGCTGTATTCCCTCTTGTTTCGCGTCACCTTAACAGACATCCATTCAAAACCGTAACATTCAAAGCAAATGTACATGTAAATGACGATAATAAATGTAGCTACATCTCACCGACTGATGCTGAGGCCAGTGTGCGCCCATCTGGAACTGAAGTTTGATGGTTCTGAATCACGACAGAAAAAATCTCCGACATCCGAGTCTTCAGCTGTCATCTTAAACCTCCACAGTCTTCGGATTCACCAGTCTAAAGATTCATCTGACTGAGGAGAGGATTCAATTCAGAAAGTATTGGAAGCTTCGGGAAAACGCTTGGAAAAGGTGGAAAAGCCCAAACATTCCACAACTGTGATTCTACAAATCACTGTCAAATCCTTTAAAAGCCCCCCTCACTCTGTCTGTCTTTTTCCCTCACTCTCTCTCTCTCGCTCACTTGATCACTCACTCACTCACTCTCTCTCTCTTTTCCAGTGTGCACTAATGGGCACAGATTGGGATTACCACATGCATGCATTTGAGAAGTCTCTGAGAGCGATGGACCCGTATATATTTTTAATGTGAATGCTGCTGGATATAGTTCTCTCTGCATTCAGACCGTCTGCTTTTATGGCGCGAGACCCTCCTGGTCACGTGATTTTTATGTCTTTTTATAAAGACAGATAATCTAGTTGCCCCCGCGGTCACGTGTGTGTTTTTTAAATGGTAGTGTATAGCCTTACTCTGGTCCATAATACCACCGCTGGACTTTATTCTGACACACATGGCTGCTGTATATGGGCTAATGGCTTTTCATATCCCCAACATATACTGACTCTTCACTTTTGCTCACTTTTTTTTTTTATCTCTCTCTCTCTTTCTCTCTCAGGAATATCTTTTGCTCCATGTTATAAATGAATTATTTAAATATAAGTGTATATTCTATTCAATTTTTAAAGCAATCCAGTGATCGAGGGACAAAGGATTGCTTGTCTACAGATCATTCTAGGTTTCAGTAATAACTTTTTTTATTTATTTATTAATGGGCAGGTGGATGAATTGAATCTGTAGCCTATTATTTGACACATACCAGCTATAATTTGTGAGAAATCGGAACAATTTATACAAGTGCAGTTGTCTGCTACATCCTACTCTTTTACTTTGAAAAAAAACATTTTCTTGAAAAATGACTTTTTTAAAGTTATTAATAAGTTATTAACTTGAAGTCTTTTATGATGGGATGCCATTTTTGTCAAACAGTTAAAAACATTAATAAATTACTTTAAAAAAAAAATTACTAATATATTTTTCTCCTAGCAATTTTGTTTATATCGCACAATTCTGCCGTTTATTTTAATTAAAAAAATGATTTAAAACTTATATTTTTAAACTTAAACTCAGATTTGATCTTTTATTTATTGCAATTCTGATTTTCTTACAATTATTTCAGAAATGCAAGGCGTAATTGCAAGAGACAAACTCAGATTTAAATATATATGAACTCAGAACTTTTTTGCAAAGCTACTTCTGTAATTTCACAATTCTAACTTTTTTTCACAGAATTGCAAGACATAAACATGATGAGTCAAATGGTCTGTTCTGAGAAGAAAAAGTCTGAATTGTGAGATATAAACTCGCAATTGCAAGAAAAGTATGCTGTTTAGTATGATTGTTAAAAAAAAACTATACAACATCATGGAGAGGTAATGAAAATGTGTTTTATAACAGTTAAATTCAAGACAAAAGATACATCTGACATTGCAACAGTGATTTCAATGTTATATAAAGTTACCTTTATAATTTGAAGGAATAAATTAAAAGGACTAACATCAAAGCATACAAGAATATGCACCAAAACATTAAATAAAACATATTTAAAATCCATATATGCCTATATCAAAAATATCTCAAAATAACACTGAATGGAATGTCGTTGTGCATCAATGTTGACTTGATTTTCATGAATACAAATCTATAACCTTAAAATGAAGAAAATTACACTTTTTTTGTACAAATAGAAGAATGTGATAAAAAGCCACTGGTTCGTACAAAACAGTTTGATTTTACAGATAAAATATTAGGTTAAACTGAGGGGTGTGAACAGCCCTGTATACAGAGTTATCACATTTTAAATGTGATCCTGCTCTCTAGTGGTACAGAGAGGTAAAACGTCTTGTTTGAGCAAATAAAATGCCTCTTGATTGACAGAAAAGCACAATACACCTACACGCTTAAATATGCTGGGTTGTTTTAACTCAAATTTGGACAAACTTATTAAAAATAGTATAGTTGTGATAGTTCACCCCAAAATAAAAAAGAACTCACAATTTACTCACACTGAGTTGGTTCCAAACATTTATGAGCTTTGTTTTTCTGATATTTTGAAGAATGTTACAAAAACCTTAAACACTATACTAAGAAAAGACTATACTTCTATACTAAGAAAAAAAAGGTAATGCTTTAATTTAGGGTGACATAGTTACACGTTTCATGCACTTACTATAGTAATTACAATTAAAATGTTGGATCTCACTTTATATCAGGTGGCCTTAACTACTATGTACTTGCATCAGAAAATAAATACAATCTACTTACTGTGTTCATAATGTATTGAAGAACACTTCTGATGCTCTTGAGGTGTGATACGGATTGGGTTAGGGACAGGTTTGATGGTATGGGTAGGTTTGAGGGTGGGTTAAGGTGATGGTCAACAGTGTAATTACAAATGTAGTTACAGAAATTAATTACAGATGCAATTACATACACGTATTTCATCAATCATAAATGTAAAAACGTATTAACACAATAAGTAAATTGTAACAAAAGATTAATTTCAGTGTAAGTACATATTAATCTCACCTAATATGAAGTGAGACTTAATTATGCATAATTTGTAACTAACCCTAAATCTAACCCACATTATAACCCCAAAGATATAGTAAGTACATGTAATTAATTAATATTACTCAGTAAATAAATTAATAGTTACACTTTAACTACATCATCTTAAAATAAAGTGTAACCAAAATAAAATAAAAAATACACTATGGAAGTCAATGGTTTCCCACCCCTTTTACTAAATATTTTCTTTTGTGTTCAACAGAAGAAATAAACTCAAACAAGTTTGTGATAAAGGAAGGGTGAGTAAATGACGATGGAATTTTCATTTTTGGGTGCACTATACCTTTAACTCATTGGTCCAGTTTGTCAATATTTTATCTAAATTAGGTTTGAAACAACTAAGTGTTTGAAGAGTGTAGGGGCCTTATAATAATAAATCATTTAAAATAAACCTCACGCTGGCTATCAGAAAAGGAAAAAAAGTCCTCTTTTTAAGCACAAGAATCATCTCTGTACATCTCTAGCCCAAAAACACAGACTTCTCCAAGCCATCCTCTGCCCTGGTGTACTCTAAATGGGATTTAAAATAGCAGCTTTTATAGGAACGGCTATTGCGCACATATTCAAGATAGTCTGGGACTCCAGGACAGATCACATTGTCAGCAAGAAGAACCGTGCCTTTCCTTAGCAGACCACAATCCTGTGAATAAAGAAGACAGAAAAGAGGAGACAGAAGGATTCAGCAGTGAATTCAAGATGTTTCTGATATCTGCAGATGAAATGGTCGAAACACACCTCCATTAATTTAGTGTCAGGAAGGTAATGGTCTTTCCAGTGGTCCAGAAAAACTAAATCAAAGGTTTCGATTCCAAAGTGCTCCTTCATGCGTGGGATCCAGTCTTCAGACGCACCTTCTACAAGCTGTACCTGATGAAGTGAAAAATACCTTTCAAATTATACCTTTATTACCAAATTAGAGAACAACATGCAATTTCTGAATTTTTCACATCACTGCCTAGGCTTATTTAAAGTAGGGCTGCACGATACTGGGAAAATATGCAATGTTATTATTGAGTGTTGTGATAATGATATTTGTTATGATATAACTAACTTATAAAACACTATTTTATCAGCAGACTTATCAGACTTTAAAACACCATGAATTACGGAAAACCTTGGCAGAAAGTCTGATTCTTATTGGCTGTTGATATTTTCCACTCTTTTCTCCCAGCATTAGTGTTTATTGCACCTGAAATTGAAGCTGATAAAGATAGTAAAGGCCCCATCTGATTGATCAGATATAGATAAACAACCAACGCATGCAGCACAAAAATGCTTGACACAAAAAATTTACTTCATTTATTGAACTTCTTTGCGGTGTGGATATTGCACATACTATTATCGCGATAAGGATATTTTTTCGATATATATTGTGCAGACCTAATTTAAAGTTATCTTAACAGGAGTGAAATAAGCATATTTCATGGGTTACATATATTCTGAAGCACAGTATAAAAATAGTTGAAAAGGACCACAAATACAAGGGATAATGTACATCTAGCTGGTTGTTTTCGCAGACTAAAGCCTGATAGCTGTTGTAAAAGACTGAAGGGCTTTATTCTGTAAAAACAAACAGCTAGATGTACATTATCTCACTTATTATGACTATACTTGGCACATAAGTTAACAATTAGACACAAAGCACTGATATATATAAATATATTCACTAACAGTCAAGATGATTTGAAGTACCCAGATGAGTATGTGTTATTAGTTTTCATGATTATTATCTGACAATAACATAACCTTAGTGGTGGATGAAGTACAAAAATCAGGCACTTGTGTACAAATACTCTAATAAATAAATAAAAATAATAATAAACAAAAAGTCCTGAAATGAATATTTTACTTCAGTTAAAGTACAAAATGACTTTTAATTTACTTAAATATTAAAAGTACTTATTGAGGAGTGTTTATTTTGCAAGAATATGTCCAAACAGTTCATACTCATCATTTATGATAGCATGCAGCCATCTACTGGTACATTTAGATTTAGTCATTTAGCAGACGCTTTTGTCCAAAGCGACTTACAATTGAGGAGACATTCAGCGATTCAACACTGGTAAAAAGAAACTGGTACTGGTAAAAAGAAAATTGTCAAACATGTACAATTGTCAAAAAAAATACATGAATACCTCATCAATGTAATTTAGATATGTGGGTCTTTTTATGAAGTCAATTTTGCATAAAGTACTGTTTTTGTATAAAAACCTAGTTAATCTTTATTTATATAAAGATTTTTTTTTCAAATCATAAATTCTCCAAAAACTAAATGTGGAGTAAAAACATTAATGAACATAGTAAAATTAAGTGTATTCATATGGTGTGTGTTTGGTGTTTAGCACGGTATAGATCGATTGTTTTGTTCCGAAACGGATTAAAATTGTTACAAAATCGCTTTCACACGCCAAAGGTTCTAAACGGACCAAAATTGTTAAAACAAGTCACATGCGAGTAAACTCTCCTCACATTGGTCAAAGTTCCATGGTTTCCACTCAGCTGTCATACAAATTACCTGTAGTGTATGTGAATGAGAGAGTGTGTGTGAATGGAATGTCCATCGTTCCCCAGCCTCAGGCGCCTAGACTGCAGCTCTACACAAGAAGTTTGGCCAGAGGAGAAATGGTCGTGCCCAACTGAGCCTGGCTTCTCTCACGTTTTTTTTCCTTCATTTTCGTCAATTGGTGAAGTTTGTTCCTCGCCTCTGGCTTTCTTGGTTTGGAACTTGTGGAGTTGTGCATCAATGGATTTGCTCTTCAGTGTTTGGACTTTGAGCAGTGAAAATTAAACCACACTGAACTGAACTAAACTGAACTTCAACTTTGAAAACTGGACTGACAGTTTCAATTTACTAGAACTTCTATGTTTAAGCTGCTTTGACACAATCTACATTGTAAAAGTACTATAGAAATAAATTTAATTGATTTGAATGGGACAGTGTGTGTGTTTTCCAGCACTGAGGGTTGTATTCTCAGTGCTGGGTTGCAGCTGAAAGCGTATCCGTTGGTAATATAATTGGAAAAGAAAGTGGTGCTTCCGTCCTCTGTGGCGACCCGTGATAAAGCAAGGAATGAGCTGAAGAAATGAGTGAGTGAGTGAGTGAGAGAGTGAGACACCCAAAAGACCATACGTCGACACTAACCGAGGACCGGACAAGGGTTAAAACGAATAATAAATGGTGTCAATATCTCTGAATTGCCTGAACAGGTTGTAAGTCAGTGTGGAGAGAGAGAAATGTGGCCCTTACTTTGTCTTCAAGTCCAGCCCAGGTGATCACTTGTCGAGCGATGGCAGCGTAATCTGGGTTAAACTCCAGTGTAATGAGACGAGCTCCAGGAGGAAGCAGACGAGCGATGCGAACTGTAGAGTATCCACAGTATGTGCCCAACTCCAGGACCTTCTCTGGGTTCAGCTCACTCACCACTGAATCCAGGATACACCCTGAGTATACACACAAATATACACACATTTATGTTTTATGGGGACTTCCTAGAGATGTAATGATTTTTATACTGTACAGACTCTATATTCTGTCCTCTACCCTTAAACCCAACCCTGACAAAAATATTCAGTAGTATTACATTTATAAAATACTTTTCTTTTTTTTCTTTTTTTTGTCAACTTTATTTATGGAACACAAGTGCATTCATTGTATACAAATGTGCAATTTCTGCTTTTCCTTTAAAAAAAACAACCCTTTTATGAATATAAATGAACATTAAACCCCCGCCCACATACAAGTCTTCTTGCAAAACATATAACAGACAAATGAATGAACAGACAAAGAATAAATGAAAAAAAAAAAACTTTCTGTATAATTTTTGACCTGTTTTCCTCATGTGGAACAAAAAATGTCCCAACAAGGTTAAGAAATACTGGTTTTGATATACTTGTGGGGAAATTTGATCCACATAATGTGATGGATACCAGGACCATACAAATTTTATGCGGATATTCCGTTACTAAAAAACATAATAAAACACACACATGCACATATCCTTCAACTTCAAAACACAAAACAATCAAATGCCCAATTCAAAATATGGCTGAAATAAATAATATATCAGCCTACACTGTAAAAAAAAATGCTGTGTTCCACACAATTCCCTCATGTTGTCCAACACAAATTGATTAAGATAACTTAATTGTTTTTACAAATTTAAGTAGATTGAACATAAAACAATCAAGTTGTCTGCCCAAAAACCTGAAGAATTGTGTTAATTCAGCTCATTTTAAGTAAGTAGTCTGAACAAGCAGCAAAAATCTGTTTTTGAGTGGATATTTTTACTGACATTTCTTAGAATTAGGTCTGTGCGCAACTAAACATTTTGTTCATTTAATCCATTATTCCTTTAATTACACAGCTATGGCATTAAGTAGATAAAGGAAGAAGTGTTTGAGTTTAAGGTCAACCATAACATATTCAAATGTTATTTTCACACTAAATATAAAACACTTTTTTTATTATTATTATTTCTACTCTTTCATACTCTGTCCTGAAAATGTTAAAGCAATGATTTGAGTCTTGAATAGAATCAGTGCTCTGACCTTTCTCATCTCCAACATTCATAGCCCATTCGCGGTGTCTGCAGAAGTGATCAACGGCTGAGATGACGCTCTTAGGGTCGCCTCGAGTCGCATGCTGCTTTACAGCTTTCAGAAGACGCTGCTCAGAACAATACATAACAAAGTCCAGTGATGATGGAGTTTATGAGGCTCAAACATCTAACAGCATTCAGCTCCACCAGACACAACACCACATGCCCCAGTAAGGCATCCAAGGTTTTTTATGGTGATAGAAGACATAGTTTAAGGCAAGAAACTGCAGGTGAATGAGGCAAAAATATAAATAATAGTTTTACAGTTCATTTATTACAAAAAAATTACAAACTTTTTTTGTATTACAACTTTTTTTTACAATGCTACATTGCTCAACATATATGAGTACACCCCTCACAAATCTCTCATTTAAATTAATATTTTATATAGGAAGCTTTACAATATTATATTATCTATGTGCGTATACATTTGATTAGTCAGTACTGAAGCCAAATCTGGAGCTAATCTAACAAAATAACATGATAACGTTTCAAAACGAGTACACCCAAATTTATGTTAGAGAAAAATATTAAATAAAACAATTAAAAAGAGCACAAAAACAAAACAAAGAAACAAAAAATGTATAAAATTTTGTAGAATACTTTTTTTCCCCAATACTTCACAGGAATTTAAATGTATTATTTTTCTATTTCTAAAGATGTTCAGTGACTAAAATATTATTTTAATAAATATATCTATTTAATAAATCTGTTTTGTACAAATGCACCAGAATATGTTACCAATATTCACTGAGAAATGGATAAAAATATTCATTTTCAAAATGGGGTGTACTCATTTATGTTGAGCACTGTATGTTTAAATCTGCAAATGAG
Source organism: Danio jaintianensis (assembly GCA_903798115.1). Classification (NCBI taxonomy): domain Eukaryota; kingdom Metazoa; phylum Chordata; class Actinopteri; order Cypriniformes; family Danionidae; genus Danio; species Danio jaintianensis. The sequence goes on from CAIGQV010017532.1 coordinate 11,146,803, forward strand.
GCATTATTTCATTAAGTATGGACTAATTTGCATATATTTCTAGCACAAATATCTGAACATTGCATGAGGTCAGGCTCAAAAATGTTTCATATTTGAGTCAAGGGATTGTGAATTCTGGGAAATTCAATCCCAATATAATTTTAAAATAATATTAACATCCAGAACAGAATTTTTGTGGGAATAATTTAATTTACTTTATGTTAATTTAATGTAAATGAACCCATCAGAATGAAGATATGTATTAGTTTGGTGTATATAAGTTCTGCTGAAGTGGGGATTTATGGCTCAGTGCAGGAGAAAAAACTCATTACAGAAAAAACATCCTTTAAAAATGTGCATTGTAATTGAAATCTACACCCACAAACTGATAAATTGCAACAACAACCAAAAAAACAACAACTTAAAAGTGTATTTTGAATGTTATCCCTACATTAGACTGATAAAAACACTGTATGAAAACCCAAAAAGCCCAAAATCTCAAAACTGACAGTAGTATGTTGTTTTGCCTCTGTGTCTCATCACCTGCGGTCGAGTTGATCGGGTCAGAGAATCCAGAGCTCGCTCCACGATGACATCATGCCAGAGTAATGCCAGACTGCCGTTAAACTGCACCGCTGCAGGAATCAGCCACGAGTACAATACGTATAACAGTGCTGAGACCCCTAAACACCAGCACAGCAACACCACCAACATACTAGACACACACATACAGAGAGATTAAGAAGCATTCATGATCAATGTCAGATCAGAGGGAGTTAACACCTTGAGCGACCTGGCTTTTACAGCATGGAAAAATCAAATTTTCATTCATTCATTTTCTTTTCACCTTAGTCCCTTTATTAATCTGGGGTCGCCACAGCGGAATAAACCACCAACTTATCCAGCATATGTTTTACGCAGCAGATGCCCTTCCAGCTGCAACCCATCACTGGGAAGCACCCATACACTCTCATTCACACACATACCCTATACGGACAATTTAGCTTACCCAATTCACCTATACCACATGTCTTTGGGAAACCACAGCACCCGGAGGAAACCCACGCGAACACGGGGAGAACATGCAAACTCTACACAAAAATGCCAACTGACCCAGCCGAGGCTTGAACCAGCGACCTTCTTGCTGTGAGGCGACAGCGCTACCCACTGCGCCACCGCGCCGCCCCAAAATCAAATTTTGATTTAGTGAATAATTTTCTATATAACAATAATATAATATATCATTTTATTTACTTTATTATTATTTAAAAGAGGACTTTCTGCTCACCAACGCTGCATTTATTTGATCAAAAAGAAACAAATTGCTAATATGTATATTTAATCATGTGATGGCAAAACTGTCTATAAATACTGTAAAGTTCTAAGTTCTATGTTCTATGCCTTGGTGCTTAAAAATACAAATATTGTTTGCATTTTCTATGGTGCTACTTTATTTTAATTTAAAAATCTGAAATGGATAGTTTTTAGTACTGGAACAAAACTTAGCAAATGTTTAAGAACGTCAAGATACATATTACATATTAGTCTGTCAAATTACTTCTTTTTTACATTAGTTTTGAAGAGAGAAAGAAACAATAATAATAATAATGCATTTTATGTCAATTTGTATGTATGAATTACCTTAAAGTGTCGAGAATACTTTTGTAAAATGATCTATGAAGTTATATTAGTGCTAAAAAAACTTTATCTAAATATATTTAGTAGCACATATTTAGCTTGTTTTCTCAAACCATTGCAACAAGTTTGAATATTTCATGCAATTAAAATGAATTTATTTTATTTGAGGTATGTTGTTTTAATGTTCTGTTAATGAGAAGATTCCTATCTGATACAATTAACATTTCTGTTTGTTGAAAAACACGGAAATTATGACTGATTTATTAAATAGTTATTGTTTTAGGTCCATGGAAAATAGTATACATAGAGATATTTTAGATATTATTTGTAACTCCATAACCGTAATAAAAAAAGCTTAGCTCCAAACTTGTATATGCCCTAGATTATAAAGCAAGCAATATTTTAAATTATGCTTGCATCATTTTTTCTCCATCCCTTCAAATTTTTATGCAAGTCATGCTTCAGTAATGTCCTATCATGAACCTTTCAGTAAAATTGCGAAAAATGTAACCAAGCCAGAAATGACTGTGCATCCCTGGGAACAATCTGTATAAATTCACTATTAAGATAATACAATTATATCTTATATATTATAATTATATCTCAATTATTCCATTTCTAACTTACCTTACATATCTAAATTACTGGAAAGTACTGTTGCTGCCCAACTCCAGTCTTTTCTAGTTGATAATAATCTCTTTGACCCTTTTCAATCTGGTTTTCGGCCCCTTCATAGTACTGAAACTGCACTTGTAAAGGTAGTGAATGATCTACTGCTTTCTGGTGATTCTGGCTCCTTGTCTATATTACTGCTACTTGATCTCAGCTCTGCCTTCGATACTGTCTCCCATGATTTGCTTATCTCTCGTCTCTCTGATCTGGGTATTTCTGGTACTGCTCTCTCTTGGTTTTCCTCATATCTATCAGATAGACAATTTTACATCTCTGTTAAGGATTTTCGATCGCCCACTGTCCTCCTGAAGTGAGGTGTTCCCCAGGGATCTGTTCTGGGCCCACTATTATTCACAATTTACCTTATCCCACTTGGTCAGATTTTACAACATCATGGTCTAAACTATCACTTTTATGCAGACTCAACTTTATTCTATCTGTACACCTACTCCATCCGCCCAAATTGATAAAATCTCTGCTTGTGTGAAGGACATTAAAGATTGGCTTAACTTAAATTCTCTGAAACTCAATATGGACAAAACTGAGATAATTTTCATTGGCACTTCAGCACTTACCAGCAATATTTCGACCAGTCTCTCCTGTGTGATTGCTGGCTCTCACATTAAAACATCTACTTCTGTCAAAAATTTAGGTGCAATCTTTGACTCCACACTCTCTTTTCAATTTTACATTAAATCTGTTATTAAATCTGCATTCTTTCACCTACGTCGTATTGCCCAACTGCGTCCTTTTATCAGTAGCAAGGATGCTGAGACTGTTGTCCATGCATTTGTCTCATCACGCATTGATTACTGTAACGCCCTTTTCATTGGTCTGCCTGCCAGCCTCATCTCCAGATTACAATGTATTCAAAACTCTGCGACTAGAATACTTACCCATACTAAACATTCTTCTCATATAACTCCAATCTTGTATGACCTCCATTGGCTCCCAGTTGCATATCGTATTAAATTCAAAATTCTCCTCCTTGTATTTCGATCCTTAAATGGCCTAGCTCCCTCTTATCTTTGTAATATGCTTGTCCCCTACATCCCTACTCGCTCACTACACTCCTCTGACTCTGGCCTTCTTGCTGTCCCTTGGTACCGCCTCTCTTCAATGGGGGGGCAGATCATTTAGTGTTACTGCACCTAAACTTTGGAACTCTCTACCACGCTCACTCTGTACTGTTAATAATATCTCAGAATTTAAATCTTTACTTAAAGCTCACTTGTTTTCTGAATGTTACACCTCTGGTTTGACAAACTGACCACTTTATTTGATCAACTTGTACTCTGCATATTTGTCTCTTAGGTTTTGTTTTGTATTTCCAGTTTGTTATATCTGACTTCTTGTATGCTTGTTAACCTCTGTTCGTACTCTCTCTTCTTTGTTACATTCATTGTATAGTGTCCTTGAGCTCTGGAAAGGCGCTATATAAATATAAATTTATTATTATTATTATATCAGCTTTCAAGACAGCACACACACACACACACACACACACACACACACACACACACACACACACACA
>CAIGQV010017532.1:11150635-11202260 GCA_903798115.1 Danio jaintianensis
ACACACACACACACACACACACACACACACACACACACACACACACAAGTATACTGTATAATGTGTTTTTGCTCTTTGATTACTGTGGTACAGGTTTGCACTCCTGCAGGTCATTCGATGAATGTATATGGAAATGGATGTTCTCGTTCAGAGCTGTGCTTTCATCTGTCTGCTCATTCCTCTATTGTTATGCTCTAATGATATGGGTGTTTACTATGCAGCAAATAAATCCTGCTCTCAAAATCTCTCTCATGTGATCATTGGGCTGCTGTTGTGGCTGTATTGCTCATTTAGTCCATAAAAGCAGATACTGGGTTCAGGAATAAAATACTGGAAAATAAATATAAATAATTAGTTCCTATCTGTAGACATTTTTTTTTTCAGTTTATTCATACAGCAAGAATTGTTAAATTCATTACTATATGTTACTGTTAAAATTGAGGCAATACATGTATAAAAAGTAATATATTTCTTGACTGATCTTGAAAAAATGTATTACTATTTCCAATTTTGTTAAAAAAACACTAACAAAGATGAATAAAACCTTGTAAAGTGCTGCTGTATACAGCGGGTAATAAAAATATATTTCTAAAGGAGCTGATGACATGAAATTGACCCAGATTTCGTTAAAAACTCAATCCAAACATACATTCATTCATTAATTTTCCTTCGGCTTAGTCCCTTTATTCATCAGGGGTCGCCACAGCGGAATGAACCACCAACTTATCCAGCATATGTTTTACACAGCGGATGCACTTCCAGCTGCAACTCAGTACTGGGAAACATCCATACACACTCATTCACACACATACACTACGGGCAATTTAGCGTATTCAATTCACCTATACCGCATGTCTTTGGACTGTGGGGGAAACCGGAGCACCCGGAGGAAACCCATGCAAACACGGGGAGAACATGCAAACTCCACACATAAATGCCAACTGACCCAGCCGGAACCAGGAACCTTTTTGCTGTGAGGCGACAGTGCTAAACACTGAGCCACCGTGTTGCCCTTTCAAACATACAAATAAACAAAACAAAAAAAAGAATATTTTTATAATTTGTTATGTGTAATAACAATGGAATGACACAAGGAGAAGGTACTGAACTACTGAAATCTATTTAATAGTTTGTATGAAAGGCTTTCTTGCAGCTTCAGGCCTCTTGATAGTTCTGTGGGTCTCTTCTATCAACTCTGATTTTTTTTTTTTTTTTCAATTGGATCCAAGTCAGGTGATTGGCTGAGGCATTCTAGCAGCTTTATTTTCTTTTCTAATTAATAATTCCTTACATTTATATAGCGCTTTTCTAGAAACTCAAAGCGCTTTACACAATGGGGGGGGATCTCCTCATCCGCCACCAGTGTGCAGCATCCACCTGGATGATGCGACGGCAGCCATACCGCACACCACACACCAGCTGATTGGTGGAGAGGAGACAGAGTGATGAAGCCAATTATCATATAGGGATGATTAGGAGGCCATGGTGGACAGAGGCCCGTGGGCAGATTTGGCCAGGATGCCGGGGTTAAACCCCTACTCTTTTTCGAAGGACATCCTGGGATTTTTAACGACCACAGAGAGTCGGGACCTCGGTTTAACTTCTCATCCGAAAGACGGCGCTCACTGAGCAGTATAGAGTCCCCATCAATATACTGGGGTGTTAGGACCCACACAGACCGCAGGTTGAGCGCCCCCTGTTGGCCTCACTAACACCACTTCCGGCAGCAACCTAGCTTTCCCATGTGGTCTCCCATGCAGGTACTGACCAGGCGCAGTCCTGCTTAGCTTCAGTGGGCGACCGTGTGAGAGTTGCAGAGAGCTAGCTGCCGGTTAAGTTTGGCTGTGTTTGTATCATTGTCTTGCTAAAATGTCCACCCTGGTTTCATCTTCATTACCTGGTAAAGTAGATGTCAGGAATGAAGCAGATAATATTCCTTTACACTGATGAGGGTGGGCGACGCGGTGGCGCAGTGGGTAGCATGTTCGCCTCACAGCAAGAAGGTCGCTGGTTCGAGCCTCGGCTGGGTCAGTTGGCATTTCTGTGTGGAGTTTGCATGTTCTCCCAGTGTTCGCGTGGGTTTCCTCCGGGTGCTCCGGTTTCCCCCACAAGTCCAAAGACATGCGGTATAGGTGAATTGGGTAAGCTAAAATTGTCCGTAGTGTATGTGTGTGAATGAGTGTGTATGAATGTTTCCCAGTGATGGGTTGCAGCTGGAAGGGCATCCGCTGCGTAAAACATATGCTGGATAAGTTGGCGGTTCATCCCGCTGTGGCGACCCCAGATTAATAAAGGGACTAAGCCGAAAAGAAAATGAATGAATGAATGAACTGATGAGGGTCAATGTTGCTTTCAATCTTTTTCAGCTTCAGAGATTTCAGCTTCTGTCTGGGCTTTCCATGACTTTTTACACCTCACTTTCTACATGTGTTCAATACTTTCCCCGTCATTTGGTGAAAATTCAAAAGTCAACAGCTCCTTTAGAAATATGATTTGAAAAATGGTGATGTTTTTAATAGTTACCTGCTGTATATACTCATAAAATGGAAGCTGCATTTATTTCTCTTCATATTACATATACATTTTTTTAGCTATAGTTGTCAACTAATAAAAATGACAAAAACACACAACAAAATCACAAAAGTAACTCATTCAACCTATTATTTGTTGAAATCAAATATGTAGTTTATCACAAAAGAGGCTCTGTTACTAATTGATCTGGAAATAAAAGACTAAACTAGTCACGAAGAGAAAGAAACACGGCTTCCAAGAGGGATTTTTAGAGTTGCATGGCAACAAGCTCAAGGTTAAGAGCTATTAGACAAAGAGGACCCTTGCAGGACCCCCGAGACGACCATGACAAGAGCTTCATAGGTTTGCTTTAAATAAACACAAATGGAGCTGCAGGCTGGACTGGAGTGAAGAGTTCAGACACTTTGATAGACAGCCATTGTTAATAAGAAAATATTCCAAATGATCGTTGTGAAAGAAGCACAGAGTCTATCTTTAGAAACATGTTCTGGTAAATGCATTCCAGTGCATCGGAAGTATTTATTATATATTCTGTTTATTAATACAGCGAGAATCGCAGCAATCAGGATAAATGACAAAAAATAATTATAATAATAATTCTTATTATTGATGAGATTATTTTTCAAATATCATTGTGTTAACGTCGATGTTTTAAATTAGTGCTACATGATAATAATTTAAAGTGAAGCTGAAGTGCTGCATGCTAAAACAGACTGACAATTGATTAAATGATGTACAAACACGATAACTGGAATCAGCTGACCAAAACACACTTTGAACCATTTACTAAACTAGATTTAACACAAACTAGATTTCTATTTTAGACTAGATACAAGTCAAGAAAATATCGACAAAAAAAAAAAGAGCAAAACAATGACACAAAATTATGAAAGAGGCTGAAAAGAGGGTTGTATTGTATGTTAACATACAGCATTCATTAATTAGTAAACCATTTAATAATAGCATACTTTCTTAAAAGCGTAATAAAACTAAATTATCTAAAATATAAAAACATAATGACAAAAATAATATTTTAGTCTTTTTTAATGTAATTTTGTTTCATTCAAACTACTGACGGAAGTTTTTCATTTTTTTATAAAATAATATATATTCAACATGTTTTCAGACATGTATTTCTACACAACACAATATCAATGTTTCAACTTCAAAAGAGTTTAGAAATCAATATTTGATTAAATAACCCTGATCTTCAATCATAAAAAAAAAATCAGATTTCATATACATAAATATATATATATATTTTTAAATTTGGGATTTTTTTAGCAAACTTTTATAGAATATAACAAATATTAACATTTTACTCAATACCAGTAAATCCAGTAAGAAACTGAAAATTTTCAAGAATATTAATAAATAATGAAAGACTCTGGGAACGCATATGGCTGGCAATGTAGCATTATAAGCTTCAAACACACAACATTTATTACCTTCATAAGAAAATAAATATTACATTATCTAAATGATAAAAGATAAGTACTATTTTTCTAAATATGCATAATTCAACCAAAACGGCAAAAACTCTGCACAAACGTTAAAACACTTCAAGAATAAAAGAGGGAGAAAACGTCGCTTACTTTCAATGAGGATCTTCCTTTGCCTTTTACAAAATGTCTCTTTCTCTTAAGAACCTTCTGTTAAACCTGCGAGGACGCAAATGCACACACACTGATCATCTGTGCTCTCTCTCTCTCTCTCAGCTGACCCTGTAATTCGCTCTCTCACCTCTTCTGGGCAGATCTGAGCCGTGAGGAATGTCTGACCGGAGGTCTTTTAGGGGAATAAACACCCCCAGACAGAAACCGCAAATCCAAACTAGGCCAGGGATCGAAAACTGTCATGGTAACAGATAAACACTGCTAAATACATGCGTGAATGTGCTTAAATGTCACACTCACCATCATGTCTGGAAGATCTTCATCTGTGTATGCAAGATTATTGAAGAAACAGAATTTCATACATTTGACAACAAATAGCCTGCTACGGTTGAACTAGGTTTAGTGTATTTGTTTGTTGTAGTAAAACGACTAATTTTCATAACTAACTTGTTCAACTTTTTGTTGGATGTCAACAATAAATAGGTCAAGATAATAATATTACAGTAAAATGAGTGATACCATTGTATGGGAAACAACTATGAAATTAAAGTTGTTTTTCAATGAAATGTTTCAGCAGTTTGTTGTTTACTACGCCTACATCGTTTAGTCAGTGATTTAACTGAACCGACTCATGATGAATTGATTCGTTCCCAACGGTTTGGATGGGCATAAATAATGGCACAAATCAAATTTTCAGGCAAGCTAATACAAACTATCTCAGGGCAAAGAGTACTGAAAATTGAAATACATACTGTATGCATCTATTTTTACCCGTGGAGAAACCAAATACACAGCTTAAATAAGAGCCCTCTGCAGATGTTTGCCAGTAAGTTAATACTCTATTTATTATTTAATTTCGACTGAATAGAATTCAGATTCTGACAGGATATTCCGTAAAAACGTTTATTTTAAGATTAACACATTCTGCATGTTGCTGGAGAAATGACACGTGTCAACTACGTTTATAAAATCAACTATATTTAGATGGATGTTTACCACTGTTTACAATCCATGGTCTCTTTCTGAGACATATACTGCCACCTAGAGGTCAGATAAAATAAAAACAGCAACTGTCAAGTGAACTTGATTTAAACCTTCTTGTCCTTTTTGTTAATTTCTACCTTAATTTTAAAATATGCTCTTGAATTGATCGTACAAAATGTGTTTTCGGTCAATTCAAGTGAAACACCAGCACTTCAGACATTGATATGGTGGCAGCACTTATTTCCAATACTAAAACAAAATGTTTTCTTTCAAGATAAACCTCGCTAAATTATATTTATGCTTAAAACATATGGAGAAATCCCATTGAAGTGTGAACAGACTTACATAACAATAGAATATCTAAAAGAGAACTTTTTTTGTGACTATTTGAACAGGAGGGAAGCACATGAAGTAGCTTGAAAACAAGTCCAACACATTCCAAGTGATCAGTGAAACGTGAAAATAATATGAGCAAAGATAAAAGTAATGTGAACCGAACAGCCTTTCACAGTATAAGCCAGAAAAAAAAAATTGCACTTATGTATGCGTTTTGTGTTTAATTAAAATAAGTGTGAGACAATTTTGGAAAAATCAAGACTTTGTTTCATGATCTTTATTATGATTTTCTTTTCTCAGACCATGGTTGATATGAAAAATGAAAAAATAAAACAATGGAAAAAGTATATTTAAAAAAAAAAATCAGCAATGTCTTAATGATTCTAAAAGCAGCAATGATACAATATAAAGCCAGAACAGGGTGTCATTCATAACTGGATCTGCTGGTGTAAACAAACCAGAGGCATGTACTATGCAAATAAATATGTATACAAAATCTGATCAGTTCATAAATATACAATATATATTTATTCAAGTTGCTACATATAGGTGTTTCTCGTTATTTATAATTAATTACAAGTACAGACATTTATGTCACCAAAATACACTAAAGGAGACTAGCAATGCACAGCTGTTTGGTCATGAGTTTCAGATACCAGCTCACAAACCCGAAAGATGAAGAGTAGGAACTACGCACAAATTTTTCAAGTTAAATGAACCAAGTATTAATTGAACCATCATCTTTCATAACAGAAACCATCATACTATGTTCTGCAGTTCATACATAGGTTTTACAGGGGCAAAAAAAATCAACCTACAGTCTTGTATTTCATACAGTGTACACCATATTGTACTGATCATCAGAATCAATTGCACCAAACATCAGAAATCTAAAAGAATTTGACAGAATAAATATTTTTGTTTGTTTCAGGAAGAAAATAGTACAAAGACGAAAAAGTAAATTGTTAAAGGGATAGTTCTGAGGAAAAAAAGAAAATGTACTGTTAATTTAGGCTGCCCAGTGTATATGTACCTACTTTATTTCAAGTGTTTAAGATTTTTTTTTTTCTGTTGAACATGAAAGAAGTTTTTTTTTTAATGCTGGAAACTGGTAGCCATTGACTCCCATTTTAACATTCTTCAAAATATCTTCTTTTGTGTTCAACTGAAAAAAGAAACTCATAAAGCCTTGATGATTCATAAAATGCAAGTCAACAGCTAAAAATCAGCAAAAAATCTGATACTGACGAAATACTGAAGATAAAAGTTACCCACATACATACATATGTCATGTGTATTGGGTGAGTACATAAACAGTATTTCTGCATTCAGAGTTATTTACAGTGTGAAAGAGATGGATTCTCATGCAAATTATAGACCATACGAAAGCGTATCCTTTGTCAAAAATTGTACTTCCAAAATTTTTTTTTACAAACATGGCTCTACCTGACGTCATTAAGGGTGGAACTTCTTATATAGTAAATTCCAATGGTAGAGCACAACAATGAGAGCGAGATCACGGCCATCAACATGCTTCACTCAGTCAAGATAAAGGAGCTTTCACACAGGATACGGAAAGCGCTGTGCTATGAAACCTATTCTTTTCAATGATACAATCAGCTGCGTTGTCCAAAGCTAGGTAGCTTGTTCTAAGTTATTTTTTTATAAAGCCATCATGGTAGGAAAAATAGTCTCATAGATTTACATTTAAATTAAGTTTTGAAAACTGCCTATTTCGCTCTGGCCAGAGCAGCACATTTAAAGTCCTCTGTGAAGCCCAGGACACAACAAGCCGATGTCAAAAAACTAGCGATGATGAAAACTGACAGTCATCTTGCATCAGCTGTATCTGGTCCTGGCTGGACCAAAAAGCTGCGCGTGAACACACCAAACAAATGACAGCCGACTGAAACAAGAGCATTTTTTTCTGTGCCTGTGTGAGAGGATGTATCTTTCCATACCCGCAGGTGCAGTAGTCTGTAATGTCATTCCACAAAGGAAAATGGGAACTAGTGCTGCACAAACCATAAACAAAGCAGCATTTCTGTACCAGCGATATAATGACACTTTTATACTAAGTTCACACCAAACGGGAAATTAGATTGCAATTTACTCGCAAAATACACTTAGTCAATGCAAACTTGAGAATAGATGCGGACTACCGTGCCACGGTTGAACAATGTATGAATATGCAATATGTTTACCGCAAATGTGTAGAATTTGGCTCATTCAAATCGTCCGTGTTTGGTGTGAACCCAGCCGTGTTGGCCAATCAAAAAAGAAGAAAACAGCGTGCACGCTGACATCATGAGGCAAAAACTCCAGTTATAGTGTCCACACGACTACACTGTACTTACTCAGAGTTTTGGAAAATCTTCACCCTGGCCGGAGTTTTCAGAAAGTATCGGTTTCAGTCACCTGACAATGCGTTTTGTGTGGAAAAACAGCAAATGACAACAGAAAATACCAGTGTTCGTGTGGACAGGGCCTGAGTCATAGCTAAACAGCCAATCAGCACACCCTCTTTCACCGATAGCTGACGCTGATTTTACATGTTTATTTAGGCAAACTACCTCCGATGTGAGCCCTACAAGAGGCAACATGTGGAACACACAGAGCAATCTTTTCCTGACAGACGCTCACTAATGGTCTGACGCTGCCCAATCACAGCCCGTTGGTTTGGTGTGTCCTGGCCTTAAAAAAAGTCACTGGAGCATTGCACAGGACTTGCTGGAGAACGGCTCCAAAGAACTGTGCTTTCGGTTGTATATCACAGGTAGTAGTAGATTGCTAAGCAGAAGCTGTACTGCGGTTAAACACTGTTGGTTTCTTGAGAGTGAATCACAAAGCTGTATCTTTCACTTATTAGAATGACTTCTTTGTAAAAAGATGGATGCAATAATACTCAATTGGTACTCAAGATTAACATGAGATTGGGCAAATGGGTATGAAACTTTTATTATAACTATCCCTTTAAGAACTTACTGCAAAAAATATATATATTTAAAATAAGATAAAAAATGTACCATTCTAACTAACTAATAGAATGATAACATGCTGACTGGTTAAGACAAATATAAGGTATCTTGCTCCCAAATAGTGCTGACATAAGACCAGCTCATGCCACTTCTCAACATGTAAACTACAAGAATATTAGTTAAAATTGGTCTAATTATCTGGAATATTTCTTAAAGGGCTTATTAATTCAGATGTGTCAAAATGTTAAAATATAAAATATTTGCTACTAATATCAGCTCCAAAACTATTCGCACAGAGTCTGATGCCATTTTTTTTTGTTATTTGTAATCAAAAAAATAAAACAAAAGCAACTAAATGATATATTTTTTTACTCTGTATGAAGGATTTAATAGGGATGGATTGTTTCATTTTAAAACCTCATGCATTTTTACTTTTTGTGAATGGTGAGACATTTTCATTCTCAGTTCACAGTCACAATATTCTTACATCATCAGTCCCTGAGGGCTTCAATGACTGAGGGCTAAATCGCTGCATTAGAGCTTTAAAGTTCATTTAAGAAATCAGTCAAAAGCCCTCCATCCTCACTTCAGGGTCCCTCTGTATGGAAATGCTTTTATCATACTCTTCATAGCTACATATAGATATTTAGATATATAGATATAAACAAACAGGTATGCAACACATTCACTGCTGTTATAGTACATTAAAATGCATGAGTTCATTAAACTCTGAGTAGACTTGTGTATATAATTAAATGAGGGTAACCTGAAACATTAGTTACAAAATAGTAATTCAGAATACGTACATCTTATAATCTATATTTTTTCTCTGAAAATATATATATATATATGTATATCTCAGGATGAAGAGGAGATGATTAACTTTATATTCTGTTTTGAAAATGTAGATACATTACAATAACATCCCATTAATACACACAGAGTATAGAGGAAAAAAGCTCTTTGTAAACACCAGTTTACAATCAATTGCAGTGCTAAATCTATGACAGCCAACACACTGCTCATTACTTCTATTGTTTAATGACGCTTCCTGATCAATGTAGGGATGCACCAACTTCAAAGTTAGGTGTAGTGCAATAAATTGACTTTTAAATAATGACAATTTATATAATTGTATAAAGCTATGGGAAAAAAATTAAGACACCACTTGAAAGTTTTTTGAGTTTCTCTGGACTCATTAGGTATGAGTTTAAGTCAATTGCAAATATTTGTTTTATTCTATTAAGGTCTGATAACATTTGAAATAAAAACACTGTCTTTTCTTCAGAATATGACAAATTACAATTGGTCAGAATAAAAATGTTCATCAAATATTCATTTGAAGCTAAAACATTAGAATTCTTTTGTGTAAAAAAATTTATATTAACATGTCTGAAAACATGCCACATTTTTGCTATTTTATGCAAGAATATGCTCTAAACGACAATATTTTTATTTCAAATTTGAAAGAAATGTTATTTGTAGTTTACAGAATAAAACCAAAATCATTTATTCAAAAACACAACTGTGAATTGTAAATTCAATTGTGAATTTTCAATGGCCTTTAAGTTTTTTTTTTCCAAAGCTGTATATTTTAATGTTCAATTAAATGCTGTCTTGTTCTGCTGTCTTTTTTATTGTGAGGCAGCATTTATGCTACAAAGAATGCATTATATATATTTTTTTCTAGTATTTGAGCACAGTATCGGATTGTTGCATACCTAGATGTAATTTTGCATCAAATATTGCAACATGTTGCATTTTAGATCCCGGTGTGTGTTTGGCTGCCAGTCAGACCAGTGTTCCAGGTGAAGGAGGCTCAGAGCCGGACTCTTTCTGAGTAGTCCCTTCTGAAGGAAAGGGCTCTGGGTAGAGAGAGAGCTCCACAGACCTGCCATAAGGAAGGGAGAAGATCAAACTGTAAATGGTCATTTATCTTGCATTTATCTTAAACAATATATATATATATATATATATATATATATATATATATATATATACTCTGATAATATACAGAATAATATACAAAATTATTAGCCCTTATGTGATTTCTTTGTCAAATATTTCCCAAATGATGTTTAATAGAGCAAGGTCATTTTCATATTATTCCCTTTAATATTTGTTTTTCTGGAGACTGTATTATTTGTTTTAATTAGGCTTTTTTTTTTTTTTTTTTACCATTTTTAAGGTCAATATTAGCTCCCTTAAGCAATATATTATTTTGATTGGTTACAGAACAGACCACTGTTTTACAATGACTTGCCTAATTACCCTAACTTCCCTAGTCAACCTAATTAACTTAGTTAATTTTATATTAGCCTTTATATTGAATACTAATCTTGAAAAATATCTAGTAAAATATTTTGTACTCTCATCATGGCAAAGATGAGTTATTAAAATTATGTTTAGAAATGTGTTGAAAAAAAACCTTCTCTCTCTTAAACAGAAATGTGGTTGGGGGGGGATATAAAAGAATTCAAATATAACAGAAGCGCTAATAATTCTGACTTCAACTGTACATATACACTTGGCCACTTTATTAGTTTAACTGATTGACAACATATTCAAACTCTGGTGTGGCTTATTGTAAACTCTAACAGGGTAAACAGGCAGTGAAGTAGAACGCCAACCGGATTTGACCAAGTAGGACATGTTCCATCTATGTTGATCCTGGATCAACATTACAATCAGAATTATGGGATACGTTTACCATTTATGTTAAGTTTAGGCTTGCAGTTAAGTTTATGCACTTGTACATGATTGTTATCCAAGTATTATTCCCCTCTGATTTTGGGAATAATTTACAGTTATGGTTGGGTTTAGGGGTAGGGAATAGGTATGGATTGAACTTTCGAACAAAAATGATGTTCCAGGATAAACACAGATGTTAATCCAGGATCGCATCGTACTTGGCAAAATTATGACGTGCTGAAGTAGAAGTGGGTATTGGATTTCTGCAGAGGTGGTGAATATCCACCCTATTACATCATAGAACTGAGCCTTCCATAACCTCTCTTTTTTCAGACAGTCTTTAATATAAACGGTTTTTAGAAGAACCACAAAGTTTTGAGTTTTAAAACTAACAGGATATTTTTATACTACTATGAGCTCTTATATGTCAAAAGATCCCGACAATTCAGACCGTTTTAAAGTGGGTACAACCTGGTACTATCAAAGTGTACCTAATAAAGTAGCTAGTGAGTAAACAGCAAGAAAAAAATATTTAATATAGCGAAAAAAAAGGAAAACTCACTTCTATTTTCAGATTTTCTAGAGCCATTAAATCCCTGCTGTGTAGTGAAATGAAAATGCGGCGAACTCACCTGGCATGCAAAGGATGGCCGTGAAATGAAGCTGACTGAGGTATTTGACGGTGCACGGAGTACAGCGGGTCGGCTGGAATGGACTGAGGCTGGTGCACCAGGTGGTGAGTGTGTGAGTGGCGCATGGACAGTCCGTCGTGGCCTTTGGCTGTAGTGGAATAGCCCAAAGCGTTCCTCAGATACCAGTCCCGCAGGCCCTCCAGAGCCAGTGCCTTGTGCAGACTGCGGGTCGAGTCCTCAGGAGTGGGCAGAGAGAACTGAGCCGGTCTGCGGCCGAACGCTGCAGCGGTGGACAGCTCTGTGTGGTGAGGGAACAGATTGGGAATAGAGGAGGTGGTGGATGCTGATATAGGATCATACGCAGAGAACAGCACCGTGTCCTGTGGGTGCTGCTGTAAAGGGATGAAGGGTCCGCAGGATTTTGTTCTCGTCACTTTGACCCGACGCGGCTCAGCTTCTTGGCCCCGCAACAGCATTGGGCTGTAGGAAGAGGGAGCAGTGGCCAGATGTAACTGTGAATGGGAGAACCCGTTATAGTGTGGAGGAGTACCAGAAGGAGGAGTGGAGAAGTCTGGCCAGATTCGTCCTGCTGACTGGCTCTGTGGAATCTGGACTGGCCTCTTTTGCTGTTTACCCCAAATGTAGTCCATTAAAATCTCGTTGTAACCCGTGCAACTGCTTTGGCCTCCAAGAGAGGAGCGCATGCGACCCTGGTCTTTAAATCCCATCATCTGCCTCTCTGGGCTGCCTTGATAGATCTGACGGAGCTTGCCATCAGTGAGGGACTCGGAGCTCTTGTATGGTCCAGCTCGGGTCGGCATGCCGTTTCGGGGAGGTGCTGGTTCAGGAAGGCTTGAGCGGTCAAGTAGCGCCTCTGAGCTGTTGCTACGACGGGCACGAGAGCTGTACGGGCAGCTGCGGCGCTCTGATGAGGAGCCCTCCAGAGATGCCAATGGGACAAACTGAGGAACATCCGGACTGCCACACCACTGCTTTAGTGCAATGCCACCAGACACCTCCGGCCTAGCAGGAGCAGAAGATCAGACAGTCAGACGTTATTACAGGTAATGAGATTTTTTTTTTTTTTTTGGAATGCGTATCTGGATCTAAAGTGGATCCACAGCATTAATCTACTGAGCTGAAGGAAGGCGCCTGAAACTGCACTCCTGAACATATAGGAAGACATTAGAATTATGCTGTCTGGAGAAATATTTTATTTTGGCACTGCATTATCCATTGCGGCAAAGCCACTCTGGTAAAGAGAAAGTCTGTGTGAAAAGACTGCTGACAAAGCAAGAAAGCGTTCATTCTGTACTGAAAAGAATTAATAAAAGATTCATTTTTACTTTTGTTATTACCAACATTTCTGTGAATTATATTCAAAGAGTTGGGTTAGTGTGTTTTAGGTCAGAATGTTTTTTAAAGAAACCATCTTTCATTCAGCAACGATGCAATACATGAATCAGGAAATTTACAAATAAAATATGGCAGACCTTTTTAATATGTTTAAAAAGTTTGGGTCAGAAATTTTTTTTTCATTTTCATTCAGCATGGATGCATTCATTGTCCTTCGGCTTAGTCCCTTTATTCATCAGGGGTTGCCACAGCGGAATGAACCGCCAACTTATCCAGCATATGTTTTACACAGCGGATGGCCTTCCAGCTGCAGCCTAGTACTGGGAAACACCCATACACTCTCACATACACTACAGCCAATTTAGTTTATTCAATTCACCTATAGCGCATGTCTTTGGGCTGTGGGGGAAACCGGTAGCACCCAGAGGAAACTTACACGACCACCGCGAGAACATGCAAACTCCACACAGAAATGCCAACTGGCCCAGCCGGGACTCGATCCAGCGACCTTCTTGCTAACCACTGATTTCAACACCATTTCAAATATTCTTTTTTAAACCTTCTAGTACTCAATCAATGCTGAGAAAATGTATAAATTTACACAAAAAAATTAAGCAGCACAACTTACTTTATTAATATGTATGCATTTTTTGAGCACAAATCCGGCATGTTAAATTATCAGAATGATTTCTAAAGGACCTTGTGACACTAAAGTGATGAAAATTCAGCTTTGTTGCCACAGAAATAAATCCAGTTTTACAATATATTAAAATAGAAAACTTTTAGTTAAATCAAAATAATGTTTCACATTACTACTGTTATTACTTGTTTTTATCAAACAAATGCAACCTTGGTGAGCATAGAAGTTTCCAAAACGTTTTTTTTAAATCTTCACCACAAACCTTTGACTGATGCAAGTTTATTATTGTATTAAAAACAAACCTATATGAAAATATCTGTGTTGCAGGTAAATATGCTCATAATTGGCATCTCAGCAGGTCATTACCTCACATGGACACTGATTGGTGCAGTGCGGGATAACAGTGGTGTGGCTGGAACACTTCTGCCCTCCACATTAGATGCACTTCTTGGGAGTGAGTGGCTTGGGCTGAACGAACATGCACACATTCCTATGTTATAACTGTAAAGTAAAGCATAACCATTTGGTCTAGTGATAATAACAGTTCTTCCTCCCCCTCAGCGTACCTCACAGAGCTTGAGGCAGAGTTGCGGCGAGTCCTCATCTCGTAGTAAATCTCCACAGGCGATAGTTTCCTGCAGAGCCGACTGTCAGGACTGCCCGGGGCCAGACGAGGGTGAGAGAGGGAGCGATGCTCAGGTGCCACACTGGGAGACGAGTCCTCTGTAAACCACAGATGACAGGGTTGTACAACATCAGTTACTGTCATAAACAGGCCGGTGAGGACGAATCAGAGTATTGAGATGTACTTTCATTATTTCAGAATATCACAAGACCTCACCGTTGTCATGTGATGTGGAGTCTGACATTGAACTGCTCTCCGACTTCACAGTTTCCTCTTTAAATGTTAGAAATGACATGCACAAGAGAGAAATGAAAAGTTAGAAATGATGTGCACAAAGATCAGATTCTTCTACTAATTATAATAAAATTTATTACAGTTTTCTTAAAAAAAAATACACACATATATACACAGTTGAATTATTAGCCACCCTGTATATTTTTCCCCCTAATTTCTGTTTAACGGAAAGATTTTTTCAACCCATTTCTAAACGTAATAGTTTTAATAACTAATTTCTAATAACTGATTTCTTTTACCTTTGCCACGATGACAGTACATAATATTTTACTAGATATTTTTCAACATACTAGTATTCAGCTTGAAGTTACATTTAAAGGCTTAACTAGGTTAATTAGGCAAGTTAGGGTAATTAGGCAAATCATTGTATAATGATGGCTTGTTCTGCAGACAATTGAAAAAAAATATTGCTTAAGGCGGCTAATATTATTGACCTTAAAATGGCTTTTAAAAAAATGTAAACTGCTTTTATTCTAGCCGAAATAAAACAAATAAGACTTTCTCCAGAAGAAAAAATATTATAGGAAATACTGTGAAAATCCCTGTTAAACATAATTTGGAAAATACTTGAAAATGACAAAAAAAAAAAAAAAAAAAAAAAAAAAAAAAATCACAGGAGTATTTATGATATTTATGCTCACCAAGGGTGCATTTATCAGAGTACAATTACTGTTTAAAATGTAAAATAACTGTTTGTACTTTAACTTATTTTAAATTGTAATTTAATCCAGTGAGCTATTAGGTAGTCTTAAGTGTCCTTTTTAAATCATGTCAATAAGGACTTAAAATCAAATATAATAATCTTCTGGTGCTCAAGAAAAATGTTGAAAGAAAATTAATATTTTCATAATATTTTTTTTATCTGATGAATAAAGTAAAAACAAAACAGCATGACACAAATAAAATGTTTTTAAAAATGTATGAATAAAATTAACCAGGTATTTTGAAAAAGTCTTACTGACTCCACTCTTTTGAACAGCAGTGCAAAAGACCACATATTACAAAAGCATTTGTTGGTACCAATGACGTCAAAGGCACAGTTTTCTAATCTAAACTGTTTATGTAAGCCATTTGTTTAAAGTACATAATCAAGTCATTTATAAATGTCAAAGTCTGTCAACATGTGTCTATTGTCCCTTTCAAGCAAAGGCAATGGTCTTGGATAATGAAGGGAAATGACTCAGTTACCAAGCATATCCTGTTAAGCCGTTCCTAATGTATGACCTTTTTAGCAAATTACCATTTGTGCGATTTGTGCGTGTGTGTAACATTACCTGTGTGGCATCCCCGATGAACAGTCCTCTTACTGTGCAGTGCATTTTTATCAGAATCAATGCTCCTGCGCAGGGCACCACTGAAGAGAGCCTTCATCTGCCGCCGCTGACCTGGGTCATCCTACATGTAAAAAATATATGCTCATTATTGTATTAAAAGGATAGCACAAAAATAATATTTCCCCACTGTTTACTCACACCCAAGTGGTTTCTTTCTTCTCTTTAACACAAAGGAAGGAATTCTGAAGAATATTGGGAAAAAAACATCCATTGACATCCATAGTAGGAACAAAAAATACTATAGAAGTCAATGGCTGCTGCTTAGCAACATTATTCAAAATGTCTTCTTTTGTGTTCAAGAGAGGATAGAAACTCAAACAGGTTTAGAACAAGTGGAGGATGTGTAAACTATGACAAAACGTTCATTTTTGGGTTAACTACCCCTTTAAAGAGGTCATAACACATGAAATCAAAGTTGGCTTGATCTTTTGACATATAAGAGGACTTTGTTTCACCACTTAAAATGTTCTCCTCATTATGGACAAAGCATTTATTTTGTTAAATTGTAAAAATGTGGCATGCGATGTCACACGGATACATTCATTTGCATATACACCACCTCCAGAGCATAGACTCCGCCCAATGGCATTCGCTCGCTCAATGATTGACACTTGACTACAGCAAATGCTAGCTTCATCTCACGTCACGTCAAAAGTAAACAGATTGATTATAATCACTGCTGAAGCCTACAATAGGTACCGTATACAGATGTGTGTTCAGTATCTCACTTTCTCTACATGCAGAGTCGACTGCCAAACAGGACAACTGAAGAAACTTTAGCTTTGATGCCTCTGGTTTAAACAGTTTGTTTGTGTCTCAGAACAGACTTCAGGGGGATCTCGGTATGAGGAAAAAGAAGATGGTTTATTTTTAATGGTGTCACGGATCATTTTAGACGATTACATGCTTTTTTTTAGAGCATTTGACTGCAAACTGTTTTGTAAATGAGACACTTTGTAATGGAGAGATCGCAAAGACAAAAGCAGTCGTCTGTACTAGATCTGACAGTAGCTGCATCCAATATTTAAGTCATTAATTTAATAAAGCTTTGTCTGTGAATGACGGCTTTGCATGGATGACACTGTCAAACCCTTACCCTTCTGCAATAGCTGGGAGACTTTGATACTGTTTCCTATGCAGTGACGTTAGCCAATCAAAACAGTGTATATTTACTGACAAGCTTTATAAATATAGAGAGATATTTGGGTGGGGGGTTAAAACCTGTTATCAACATTATAAGTGAACATCAAGGAACATAAAAAATATTGCTGTCAAAAGACAAATTGTGATTAAATCTCGATCGTTTCCAAAATAAAAGCTTGTATTTACATAAGTTACATATGTTTACTGTGCAACTTTATTTTGTATATACATATAAATACTAGGGATGCACCGAATATTCGGCTACCGAAATTATTCGGCCGAAAATAGCCAAAAAAAGCACTTTCGGTGTTCGGCCGAATAAGAAAAAAGGCCGAATAAATTTTGCCGAACAATGACGTTTTTAATGACGCGATCAAATAGTAACCCGGGTAGAGTGAGAGGCGCAAGCTTTATGCAGCAAACATGTCAGCAGTGTGGAAGCACTTTAAAGTGTCAGAGAAAGAGGCAAAAACGGCCGTTTGCAGACACTGTTCTGCTGAATTGTCCAGAGGGGGTGCATCTGCAAAAACGTACAGCACTTCAAGTTTAATTTATCACTTAAAATCAAAACACCCCGAACATCATGCAGAGTACGAGAAAGACACGGCGGCGGCAACGGCAACAGCAGCAGCGAAAAGTAAAGTAGCTCCTCCCAGTCCTAGGACACCCACTCCATCTGTGGCTGACTTCTTAGAAAAGGCAAAAAAGTTTGCCAATGACAGTGCCAAAGCTAAAGGTATTACTAAAAGGATAATGGAATTCATCGCATTGGATGATCAACCATTCTCTGTTGTAGAGGATATTGGATTTCGCAGGCTTATAGACCATATTGAGCCCCGTTACACCATGCCTAGTAGACGGCATTTCTCAGACGTGTGCTTACCTGAGATGTATAACGTCGTTTCAACTCACGTCCATGAGCTCCTGGCTACAGATATTGCAGCCCTCAGCTTCACGACTGATATTTGGAGCTCGGATGTGAGCCCCACCAGTATGCTGAGTTTAACTGCGCAGTGGATCGACACAGATTTCAAGCTACAAAAGATTGTGCTTCACTCACAAGAGTTTAGAGGGTCCCATACAGCTGTAGCCATATCCGAGGCGTTCGCCAACATGTTTGACACTTGGCGTATCGACCGATCTAAAGTGCATGCGGTAGTCAGTGACAACGCAAGAAATATGGCTAAAGCCATGGAAGATAGTGATCTGAAGGGCATACGGTGTATGGCACACACAATTCAACTAGCGGTCAACGAGGGATTGTTGAGTCAGCGCAGTGTAGCAGATGTGATAGCGATAGGCAGGAAAATTGTTTGCCATTTTAAACATTCACCGCTTGCCTATGCGCGCCTACAATCTATCCAAGAACAGTTCGGAACGCCACAAAAACGTTTCCAACAAGATGTGAGCACAAGGTGGAACAGTACATATTATATGCTGGAAAGCCTTTTTGCGCAAAAGCGAGTCTTGGCTACATACATAGCAGATCATGACCTGCCCGCGACATTCACCGCATACCAGTGGGTGTTAATCGAGAACGTTCTCTCTCTTCTCGCCCCCTTCGAGCAGATAACAAAGGAGATAAGCTCATCTGATGCATCTGTGGCAGACGTCATACCTTTACTTGCGGCACTAAAGCGTCTTTTAAACAAAGAGGCTGAAACAGACCACGGAGTGAAAACAACTAAAAGTGCGCTCTTAGAAGCTGTCAGCGCACGATTTAGTCAGGCGGACTCAGAACCCCTGTACTGCATCGCGACTGTGCTTGATCCACGATATAAAGATCATTACTTGGATGTGGGGAAAAAGCTGCGCACACGAGAAATGATCCAGGCCGAGTTGGACTTGGGAAAG
Organism: Danio jaintianensis; assembly: GCA_903798115.1. NCBI lineage: Eukaryota > Metazoa > Chordata > Actinopteri > Cypriniformes > Danionidae > Danio > Danio jaintianensis. The sequence goes on from CAIGQV010017532.1 coordinate 11,169,651, forward strand.
CCGCTAGGTGATGGAGACGGTCAGGTGATGCACAGCGCAGGAGATGAAAACAGCGCAGAGAGTAAACGGGCTCGTACTACAGATGAGCCGCGCACAGTCTCGCTGTCTGACATGTTCGATGAGATCCTCCAAGAGAATAACCCATTTGCAAGACAGAGGACAAGCTCAACCGCTCAACAGTTAGATGGTTATCTCTCAGAAGTCCTCATCCCCAGAAGCAATAACCCTCTCGAATTTTGGAGGACCAATCAAGGCCGCTTTCCCGACCTGGCGCAGATGGCACGCAGGTAGGCTACTTCTATGGGAAATTAATTTAAGATTTTATTTATATTTTCGATTATGGTAACACTTTATAAGTAGTTTCTATTTTTAACATTAACTAACAGTGAAAAACCCTTATTAAAAGCATTTATTAATCTTAAATGTTAACATTTACTAATACAGTATTAAAATTAAGTATCACATTTTAAATTTTTGAATTAAAAAGTATGAAAAGTGGTAGGCCTATTTGTTAAAATTGTTAATGCACTTATACTAACATGAACTAAATATTTTTTATTATCTTACATTAACGAAGATTAATAAATACCATAACAAATGTATTGCTCATTGTTGGTTAATGCAATAATGTTAACAAAAGGAAACATTGTAAAGTGTTACTACCTATATTTTATATTATGTATTTTGTGAAAATGTAACAATTTTTAGTGTAGTAAAATAGTAGGCCTGCACTGGGTTTCAACTATTTCATTATCTTGAAGACATTGTTCGTTTTGAAATGAGCAACTTTCAGAAAACTGCAATAAAAATTTCAACTATTCTGCAGGTACTTGTCTGCTCCATGCACAAGCACCGACAGCGAGAGACTGTTTAGTGCTGCATCCCATGTCATCGATGAGAAGAGGAACCGACTTTCATGTGAGAAAGCAGAGAAGCTACTTTTCATAAAGAAGAACCTGCCACTTTTCCTGAAGAAGTAGGCTAAGTAGGCTTATGTCTAGGACAGTTATTCATTTGTTGTGGGTTCATCCACATTTTTTGCACTATTCAATGCACATTTGTTATTGTAGACATAGTTACATTCTTTCAGCAGTCAGTTATAGGCCTAACATAGGCTATTCAAGAAGGGGTGCTTCAAAGATGGCCAAATAAAAATATTTTTTTATTTTACTAATTTATTTATTTTAAGTTATATTGTGCTTTGTTTGTATATTATCTGCTGGAATGTTAAAAAAAATGTTCAGTGTTAAATAAATATTTTGAAATTGTATTTTTGTTATTTGATTTATTTCTCTGAAAAGCAACACAAAATAGTAAAAAGCAAATTTTTACTATTTAATTATTGTAATGGTGAAAAAATTGGCAAACTAAATGGAAAAAAAATGCAAAACACCACGTTCGGTATTCGGCCTTCGGCCAAGCACTTCATTATTATTCGGCTTCGGCTTCGGCCAAGAATTTCATTTCGGTGCATCCCTAATAAATACAAGGGCGGCATGGTGGCTCAGTGGTTAAATTTATGAATATAAATACAAACACGCATGTATATATTTGAGAAAATGTTTATTTATATTTAAACATTTTCTACTTCTATCTTATACAAATGATATATAAATATAAATATGTATTTTTTGGTATTTTATATATTTATATTTATATATACACACAATATTTATGTTCACAACATTATGCAAATACAAACTTTTTATTTTGGATGCAATTAATTGTTTTGACAACACTAATTAATAATAATCAAAAAAATTATGCCAAAACATCTTTAAACTGTAATATTAAATCTCATAAGGTTTTATCAAACAGACTTACGTCTCCTTTTGAGGTGCCATAAGGAGGCAGTCCAGCTCGGCGTTGAACAAATGGAGGTCGTTCTCCTTCTTCTAAAGGAAAATCCCGTGGAAGTTTTCCTGTGAGCTCCTGCACAGACATTAAAATTTTGACTTTGTTTCTAATCACTTTGCTACACAATTTTAGACTGTTTGGCGCCATTAGTTAGAACAGATGGTTCTAATAAGTACACTTTGTTCTAATTTATTTATTTAAATTTTTGGCATTTCTACAATTTGGAAAAAACAAACAGTCCTTCACATCAAGACAAATCTTAAAAATGTCAAACATGAAATAAAAATATTCACTTTCACAACAGAGAGGGAGGGAAGATGTAATATAAATAAATCATGCAGACCTAGAAACTTTGCGAAACAGCTGTGTGCACATTGCCTTCAGTGCTAAAGTCAGCATTTTGTGTTTGTTTCATTGAGAGAGCAATATTTCATAGCAGCTGCCTTAAAGTCAAATATTGTTCCAAAGTTGAATAAAGCATCTCACCGCCTCCAGGAGACACACTTGTCGCAGCTCTCCGAGTCGACTGTTCAAAAGACTCTGCAGACTCTGTTTTCGCTCCTGCAGCTCTGAGACTCGCTCTGCTTGTAGTTTGCTGTCCTGGCAGCCCTGGACATCTGTGCATAAGCATGATTTACAGGAGACAGAAAGATAAGATTACAATTAAAGATGTAAAACTGTTAACCTTTGTATGGGCAATATAAACGATCTTCTAAATAAAATAAAATTGAAAGGAATATTGTAACTGTATTATTATCTGGAAAATAAGCAATGTTTTTAATGTTTTATGTATAATCTGAGCTTTTTTTCCCTTTTTTCCCTTCTTTTCTCCCTTGTTTTGTTTTGAAATTTTTCTTTATGTGTTTTTTGAAGATGTATTGTTATGTCCGTAACATTTGTGAAAACTCAATAAACATTCATTCATTCATTAATTTTCCTTTGGCATAGTCCCTTATTTATCAGGGGTCACCACAGCAGAATGAACCGCCAACTATTCTGGCATATGTTTTACACAGCGGATGCCCTTCCAGTCGCAACCCAGCACTGGGAAACACCTATACACTCTCGTATTCACACACACACTCATACACTACGGCCAATTTGGTTCATCCAATTGACTTATAGCGCATGTCTTTGGATTGTGGGGGAAACTGGAGCACCCGGAGGAAACCCACACGAACACGGGGAGAACATGCAACTCCACACAGAAACGCAAACTGGTCCAGCCGGGACTCGAACCAGCAACCTTCTTGCTGTGAGGTGACAGTGCTAACCACTGAGCCACCGTGCTGCCCTCAATAAACATAAAATACAATTTTATAATATATTTATAGACATTTCCAATTAAAGGTTTGGCGTTTGTAAAAAATAAATAAATAAATACATAGGGCTCCATACATTAAAAAATACATTTATAAGGTATGAATGAGCATTCAAAATTAAATGACAAATCAACCAATGCAAAAAACAAAAACTACAAAACATAATACAGTGTCCAAATAAACATATTTAAGTATTCCACATGCAGCTATTGAAAATATTAAGACCACTTGAAAAGTCTGGAATTTATGAATTATGTGCTTAAGTAAAAAATAATTTTTAGATTTGTTCTGTAAACTACTGATGAATTTAAAATCAAATTGTTGCCATTTAAAGCATGTTTACATAAAATAACAAAAGGTGCCTTGTTTTCAGATGTTTACAATCATTTAGACAACACAATACCAATGTTTTTATTGACCTTTTGACCTTTATAGGATCAAATGAATATAAACATTTTACTCAAGTCCATACCAAGTAAATCCCGGGAATTTTAAGGTTGTCTCTTAATTTTTTCCATAGCTGTATATGCATATATCACGCATAAATGAATAATGAAATATGCTCACCAGGTGACCCTAAGCCCATGGCAGGGATCAGGCGACCTTTGACCTCCATAGAACGTAATTCAGGAAGTCTTCTGAACTGAGCTTTCGATCAATCCTCAGCTCCTGTGGACGAATTAGACAGTAGATCTAATGAATAAGGTGTAATGCAGTTGCAAAGGAGACTGATCTCAGCACCTCTTATCACCTTGTAGTTTGAGTCCCGTGAGGCATGTCATCCAGCGTCGAGGGCCACGATTCTGCAGTATCCCAGAGGCCTGTGGTGGGAGCCACTGTGCAACTTCTCAATTTACTGCTGAGCCCTTTGTGGAGAGGAAGAAATAAATATCCTTGTTAGTAGCATACGCTAATAACTTCCTGAATGTTCTCGAAATCCATTTGTTTTGACTTTTGTCTGTAACACAGTCCTCCAAATGATGCCATATTTGATAATGCTTTGCCACAAAATGCAATTTAAGCCCATTAGAACACATTCATTATGAAAGGAAAAGTATTAGTAATAGTGTTATCATATTAAATGAAAAAAGACGGCTATCATTTTCATTCTTGAATCTCTGCGGTGCCACTAAATCATTCATTATGAACTTATATACCTCTCTTCTTACTTTCTGGAAGTTACATCATCATGTGGAGGTAACATGACCACACTGTGTGAAAGCAAGAGCCCATATCAGGTCTACTGTGGTAATCTAAGTTACTCAACAAGTTACGAGAACGTTCAAATCTGAGTTTGCAGATACTCTGACATTCATGACTATTCAATAAAATGCACAACTTTTGAAGAATAATGTAATAAATGTAATTCCACCTACCACATTTTCATGAAAATAACTCTTCTTTTTGTAAATTCAAAAACGTGACTTGCTGATGCTTATCTGCATTTTTTGTGTTTTGTCTCAACGATAAATTTTTGACACATCGTGACTTAGAGAATGTTTACATGACAATTGTGTACTTAAAAAAAACGAAGCATTTTACTTTGTATTTTTTTAAAGATTTGAGTTCAGTCAACAACATTGTCAAAGCAATCTCTAAAAATGCAGTATTATGTATGGCTGGCCAGTAGGCGGCTATGTCGCTGTGCAAAATTAACTGTAAAGACACACTTGTAGTCCCATACTGCTGCTTTAAAACCTGTTGTCAAAGCTTTGCATTTTCAGGACCCCAAAACACTGGTTTCTTGTAAACAATCAGGAAAACTAATACAATGTTGTTGTTTTTTTCTGAAGAAAGACTAACATAAATAGTGCTAAAGATAAAATGTTATCTGTCATGTCTGCAAGCCTGTAACTCTAGAATTATTATATTCTGTACACATTTATCCAATTAGATTCTTATTCTTAATAACATTCAAAAGGTACCTAAAAACACATCTTTTCTGTGAGCACTTGACTTCAAAAAAACAAAATCAACTTTTATTAATCCTTACACTACACTAGCTTGTATTCTTCTAACAAAATAAGACGCTTTGTATTAGTAGCACTTGATGTCTTTACAATGAATGAATCACTTCATCCCTTCCTCACTGTAAGTCACTTTGGATAAAAGCATCTGCTAAGACTAAAGGTAAAGGTAATCATACATTTTGGTTAAGAAACAAAGTCTAAAAAGATATTAAGATATCATTAATACTTCTTCAATAACAGGCAACCAAACATCATGACTAGAAAAGTGTGATTATTATCAAACGTGCCAATATCTGTGTAAAAATAACATTGCATACCTCCATCTTTCTTACCTCTTGTTTGGCTCCAAATTTCTCTACAAAACCAAGTACATTTACGATATTTAACATTTATAATTCTATCTTTTGTCACCATTTCTGCTTGGCTTTATTCATAAATAGTTTTCTTCTGTATAATATAAACTTCCTCAGTGTGTGACACAATCCTCTCACTCCACTTTTTTATTCCACAGTCAATCACATTACGTCATTAGTTAGACGGCCACTCAATAGTTAAAAATCTCATTTTCATTTCAATATACTGTAATTAACTGCACAAGAAATACCTTCACCTTTAAAAACATTATCTCCATTGCACAAGAAAATAACATATCAATTATAATCATTCACTTACTCATGTCTACATCAACGCAATGAAATTCCGACAGTCCAAAACATTAAAAATACATTTTCATCTCATTATTTGTATCATTCATTCATTCATTTTCTTTTCGGCTTAGTCCCTTTATTAATCTGGGGTCGCCACAGCGGAATGAACCGCCAATTTATCCAGCATATGTTTTACGCAGTGGATGCCCTTCCAGCTGCAACCCATCACTGGAAAACACCCATACACACTCATTCACACACATACACTACGAACAATTTAGCTTACCCAATTCACCTATAGCGCATGTCTTTGGACTTGTGGGGGAAACCGGAGCACCCGGAAGGAAACCCACGCAAACACGGGGAGAACATGCAAATTCCACACATAAATGCCAACTGACCCAGCCGACAGCGCTACCCACTGCGCCGCCCCTTATTTGTATCATTACATACTCAAAATCCATGATTCACAATATTACAGCTAAACAACAAACCATTTAAGAAACACAGAAAGGTCCAATTCCTCATTTACTCCTCTTGGTGTAAGTGATTTTAATTTATGAATCCATAACGCTTCTCTATGTAATAATCTTTTATACAGATTACCTCCTCTATGTGACTCAAAGACTTCTTCAAATCCTGAATTTGTTTTCTTTTTCAAATATTTACCAAACTAACTTTAACAGAGAAAGGAATTTCTCAGTATTTCCTATAATATTTTTTCTTCTGGAGAAAGTCTTATTTGTTTTATTTCGGCTAGAATAAAAGCAGTTTTAATTTTTTTTAAAACCATTTTAAGGTCAATATTATTAGCACCCTTAAGCAATATTTTTTCGATTGTCAACAGAACAAACTACTGCTATACAATGACTTGCCTATTACCCTAACTTGCCTGATTAACCAAGTTAAGGCTTTAAATTGCACTTTAAGCTGAACACTAGTATCTTGAAAAATATCCAGTAAAATATTATGTACTGTCATCAGGGCAAAAATTAAAGAAATAGCTATTAGAAATTAGTTATTAAAACTATTATATTTAGAAATGTGTTGAAAAAAATCTTCTTTCCGTTATATTGGGAAAAAAATATTCAGGGGGGCTAATAATTCAGGAGGCCTAATAATTCTGGCTTCAACTGTATATGATACATCATATTGTGTAGGCTATGCTAAATCACCAATGAAATAATGAAATAAAACTGAAATAATTCTTCTTAATTTTGTCATAACAAAACCCTAAATGTACATTTCCAGGTATTATTTTTTTTAATTATTTTTGACTATATTATTATTGGTGGCGCAGTGGGTAGCGCTGTCACCTCACAGCAAGAAGGTCACTGGTTCGAGCCAACTGGCTGGGTCAGTTGGCATTTCTGTGAGGAGTTTGCATGTTCTCCCCGTGTTTGCGTGGGTTTCCTCCGGGTGCTCCGGTTTCCCCCACAAGTCCAAAGACATGCGCTATAGGTGAATTGGGTAAGCTGAATTGTCCTTAGCGTATGTGTGCTTCCCAGTGATGGGTTGCAGCTGGAAGTGCAGCCGCTACGTAAAACATATGCTGGATAAGTTGGCGGTTCATTCCACTGTGGTGGCTCCAGATTAATAAAGGGACTAAGCCGTAAAGAAAATGAATGAATGAATATATTATTATTCTTTTAATTCAGTGTCAGTGCCTTTATTGACATGAAATATAAAAATACATGCACTTGTAAAATCTGTTTGAATCCACTGTATTTACTACTCACAATACCACAAATAAAGCATTAAATATCAAATGTCACAAAGCTATTTGTTCCCTAACCATGCTCAGGGTATAAATCCTGCTGCCAGGACATGGCCAGAACAAGCAGAATGCATTTTTGTTTGTAAGGAAGTGGCGTAGGTCATGTGGTACAATGGGTGGCTGGGAATGCAGCCTACAAAACAAGACATAAAACCACCATGTGCGTAGTAAACAACAATGAAAAGCAAGTGTAAGTATAGGGGTATAAACACATAGGGAAAACTATTCAAAACAAATAGCTGTGATAATCATTTATATGTGCAATAGAACAAATAAGATCCTTCAAAACACTACAAGCACATCTGGTGGACACATGCATGTTAACAGATATCACACACCTCGACTCTTGTAGAGAGCTAACAGAAACCAGAGAGAACGACGAGAGAGAGAGATATAAACAAGGGATTTATGGGAATTTGATGACAAAGCAGCACCCGATGTCCCGGGAAAAAACATGTGAATGAGATAAAGTGTGAGACAGGGAAGCAACACTCCTACTGGATGGCATTGTCTCTCAAAGAAAGATTATGCACAAAATAAAATACATTTTTAAAAAATTCAACTATGTGCACTTTTTTATATTATTATGTCATTTTAAAACTTTATACTTTGCCTGTTTTACCAGTTTATCTATGTACTTTAAATCATTTGAAATGTAATAAAAGTGTATAAGATCCCATATTATTTTAGATCTTTTAATAAGCACAGGTGAGAATATGTACGTATGTACATTTTATGCTGAACAACATTTTCAGGAATATTACTTTTTTTTTTTTAAACAAAAGACGCTTGCATTTAATGTTTTCTTTCTATATAAAGTCACTTTTGTACATTTAATTTCATGTGGACCCCAAAATAGGACATCATCTTTAATTTTAATAAAGATTTTTTTGTCCAATATTTACAGCATTGCTACTTTTGTGAAACAGACCTGTTACAATTCTTCATGCAAAATTAGTTGAGAAATTCTGTCTAAAATGATTAAATTACCCTAAAAATATATCATTCGCACACCTTAATGCTACTCCTGTAAAACCCAATGAATTTTCATTGCATGGAGGAAAAAATGACTGTAAACGTCTACATATATATATATATATATATTAAGTTTGAAATAACTCATTAAGTAACTTATTAAAACAAGCAAACAGAAAATATGTCTACAAACCTGTCAACTTCATTTTCTATTTAAATGGCTTATCTGACTGTTAACCACTATACAATAAAACAGTGTGTGAACTGACATGTTAATGACAGCTGTGGCAGGCAGGTGAGACTGTATACACAGCTGTGGCTAATGCATATGAATATCTAATCATCGAACCTCATCATAATTACATCAGATCTCTCAAACAAACTAAAAATCTAAATAAAGAACGTACAAAATCAATCTATACTTGTAAGTTTTGTTATGTGTGACTAGTGAGCTGCTACACATCACTGAGAATTTCATTTTACAGACTGTTATCACTTACAATCTACTAAACAACAAACATATGTAAAAAGAAAGAAAAATATATTTATAACTATCAAGTTAAGTATGACTCGCTTGAGCTGCTGGAGAAACTTTTCGCTTCAGCGCGCAGTAAGTTTAAGGGACTTACCTTGACCAAATGAAGTCGCGAAGAAGATATCCACAAAATGGGCAGAGGAAAATACTAGTTGTTTAATTCATTGCATGCCCGAATACATTAACACGTTGGTGTTTAAGTTATTTTTTATGCACGACATCAAAAGTTTACCGTGTTTCTACAGCAGACGTTACAATTCTCTCAAGCAGTAATTTCTACGAGCCCTCCAGGCAATAGGGACGAAACCATTTACACGCGTTGACGGGGGTGTTCCACTCATAAAATACCATAATATTTAAAAGAAATGAAATTGTTATATCTTATTGTATTGTTTTATCAATGCAAACAATTATTCGACTGTATAAGAAATCGCCTATTTGGCGATAAAAATCCAGATTATCACAGTAGGTTATTCTAATGGTTTCTTCTGTAAAGCGGACAGGTGAGGCTGTGGCGTCCGTAACAACGATATGGTTTCTAACTTAAACGATGCAGACAAGAATGATTTACTCTTATTGCAATACTTGAAAATTTATGGTAAACGATTCCTTTTATCTTTAAAATGAAAAGGAGTTTATCCAACACGTGTTAAGTGTCTGCTAAAGTAAGACTTGTGGGTCCTCAGAGTATATTTAAAGGGACAGTACACTAAAAATAATAATCCTAATTTGCAGAAATCATGTTTCTAAAGTTGTATGTCTTTCCACTGCACAACACTGAACCACCTATTATTTCTGAAGACTTGTAAGAGAAGACACATGAAATAAATACATGAATGAAATAACTCATCGTGAATGAAGATGGCAAGTCTCACATTGGATAACATCACCATGAAGTTATCATTAAAGTAGTCCGATAAATATATTGATTGATCTAAGATATATAGAATAGACAAATTGTTAATGGTAATAGGCTAATGTTGCTAATAATGTTGTTTTTTTTTTTTTTGCAAAAACTAATTGTCTTTAACAAGGCTTCAGTGAATCGTCATGAGCCTTTAATTTAGTTTCGCCTATGTATGTTTGTTTTATGTTTTTTATGTTTTAAAGTGCTTATAGCTGTTGACGTACATTTTATGAATCACCAAAGACCAAGATTTTTCACCTAAAATCTTTACTGTAGACTGAAGAAAAAAGTCAGCTACATTATTTTTTGTGAACAATCCCTCAAAGTGAATAAAAAGTGTCGAATTTAAATGTGAAGTGACTTGCTTTACTTCTTTAAGTCAATAGTCATGTGGTCAAACAAACGTTAAGTGTCAGCAGTGTTTACTTAGCGAGTTACTGACCTCGGCATCCAGCATTCCTCTCAACTTTCCTCTTTCCAACTTTCGTGCTTTGGAAGAGCAACTGTGACAATACAAGTAATTATTTTGTATCTGGATTCAGTGTATTAGGTGAAAAGTTTATTAAATAGTCGCACAAAGAAAGAAATCTGGCAGCATAAAATGAGCTTACGAGTTGTCAGGCACTAAAGTAACACCTTGAACACTTGTTACTAGCTTTGTGCGAGGTTTTCTACACCTCCAGCTGCTAACTGCAATTCTTATTTATAGACTAAGAGCTGGCAAGGGAAATAGCTGAATTCATGCAAAATTTCCACCTTGCAATACAGTTACCTTTCCTCGTGAGCGCTATCACATTCAATGAAATGAGCAGAATAACAACCGGCTGTGAACATGCAGCCTGGAAATGTATGACACACTTTTCCTCCACATGACAGCATGGTGAATTGCTATAGCAGAGGGATCTGACGCTATTTGCGACCATGCGACCTTATTGTAGAAATTAGAGGGGCTGGGATTAGTGCTTGGGGGCAAAGTGCTTTCTCAAAGCAGACAAAGGCAATTCCAAGGACTTGTCATGACCTGTCTCTCATTTGCACTGCCCTGTTTTAGCACACCAATAGGACTCTGCCACATAAAGAATCGGAGGATTACTGCTTAGAGATTACGCTCCTTCACGCTTTCCTTTTTTTCTGACCATTGCATCACTATGGAGTTCAAAATTTTTCTGATTTTTCTGAAGATTTCTGGGGCATCAACAAAATGATTTGAGCATTATCTGATGGTCCATGCTATGGAAGCTTATTTTATGCATAGGATAATCTTAATAATAATAATAAACATAATTTCATTGAGATAAATTGTTAAAAATGTGACTCAAGCAAGAATTTTTTTAACTCTCAGATGTAAACAAATCCAAATTCTGAGTTTATATCTTGCAATCTTAGGTTTAAATGTCAAAATAGTGACTATTTCCTCGGAACTTTTACTTTATTGCTCACACTTTAGACTTTTACCCCACAATTCTGACTTTTCTCTTGCAATTCAGAAAAATATCTAATAAACTCAAGATTGTAAAGAGGAAATTGAGTATTGTTTTCTTTTAATTCTGCATTTGGATATCTCACATTCAATTTTATTTTAGATTTCTGGGTTCATTTCTTGCAATTGCAACATTTTTATCTCACAGTTCTGATTTTTTTTTTTTTTTTTATCTTTATGTTCTTACTTTTATATTTATTGAATATGCATCTCACAACTATATGCTATAAACTCAGAATTCCAAGAAGGAATTCCAAGAGGGTCTGTCGATTGTGAGATATAAATTTACAATTGCAAGAAAAAAGGCAAAATTGTAAGTAATTATTATAATTATTTTTAATTCTGTTGCAGAAACATGCTTCAGTATCAAACTATGAGAATAATCAAGCATTTTATAAGTAAAAGGAATAATTGAGGACGCATTTATGTTGATAGACTCTAAAGCAACTTGTAATAACTTGCTTTTGTTATAATTATCACTGGTTGCAAACAATTTATATCGGCTGAATTTAAACAAACAAATCAAATTTAGTAATGTTCAGCTTAATTTGTTTGTTTAATTTCAGCCCATATAAATAGTTTGCAACCAGTTTAGTAAAAAAAAAAAAGGAAATATATTGAATCTTTTTTTTTTCAATGTAATGAGAATAGCATTTTTTTATTCCTTTGAGATTGATCTGTGCAACCCAATAACAGTGAATTTGTGAGCAAAGTTGTCAAAACTAATTTGAAAGACCATTAATTAGGAGCAAAACTAATAAACAAGGACTGTGTGTTGAGTATAATGAAATATGGTGTGACCAGCAGTGATATTCCCTCTTTACAGCTGCCGTCCTGCAAACCTCTGCTGTCCCGCGCTTTGATCTCCGCAGATCAGGTTACAAGGGTCAGAAAACAACCACTATGTTCAAGAGGTTTTAACAGATCAAGCCCTGCACTCTTTAAGATCTTTATGGGTATACCGTAATCAGATATTCTGCTCTTATACTTGCAGCATGTGAATTACATTTAATAAATGTGATCATACAAGAAATAATAACCAAGCAAATAAAATTAGGAACATTCTCTCTCAAGGTCCAGTCCCACCAATGTCAACACTTATCAATGGTTTCAAAGGTATTCTAAATTTTAAACAATATCATAGTCCAAACCGCAACTATAACAATTACAACACTGATGGACTTTATCTTTGAAATCAAGATTAGTTTTTTTCCAGCTGATGAAATCACTGACAAAGAGCTTAAATATTTAAAAAGAGCGCAGCACGTGAACACTTAAAATAAATAGAATTCACATTTTTATTCTTAAAGTGAACGTTCAGAAAAGAGCACCTTGTTGTAGTTTGTTCTGTTGAAGAAATATAATCAAAGACGGTGGAGCTTAAAACAATATTGGCTCCAACTGACTTTCATTGAAATAATAGAGTAAATATTCATGTTTTTTCAAAAATATCTTCCTTCGGTTTCCACACGAGAAAGCACATCATACAGGTTTAGAACAACATTCTGAGGTAAATGTCTGAAGAAAAAAACATCTATATATACAGCTATGGAAAAAATGAGACTACTGGAGACCACTTAAAAACTCTCAGTTTTCTCTGGATTTATGAATTATACTGTTTTTACAATACATTGTTTCAGCATCGATATCGAAATGTGTGTCCGCAATAGTTACATTGCAGGATATGCAATGTTGAGTTGTGATTATAGTTCATCAGCACAACAGCTTACAATACATTGCAAAGTGCAAAGTATAACCATAACAGAGTGAAACATTTTCATGGCATTTTAAGAGAGTTTAAAGCATTCGAGCACAAAAAAGTACATTTGTAACTTTAATGAGAATAATTTTACTGAATTAATACAATGAAGACTGTACAGTGTTATTTTACATTTCATTATTCAATTTTTGTACCTGAATGCTGCTCGACTCTACGGAAAACCATAAAGCACTGTTTATGTTACATTTTTCTCGTTGCTCTATTGTAATTATTCTTGCTTGCAAATTGTTTATTATTTTCTATACATTCACACCCGTACAAATCCACCCCAATCAATCTAAATTATTGATCCATTCATATTGCAATATATATTGCAGAAAAACAAAATATCTCAATGTCAGATTTTTTCAATATCGTGCAGTCCTAGTTTGAGTAAAACTTTTTTATATTCTGTCAACTATTGATGACATTTCTTCAACATTTCTCATCATTCTACTTTAGAATTTTCAAGTGGTCATTTATAAAACCAGATTTTAATAGTTTCTTAGTTTCTATTTTTGCTTGCAATTTGTTTATTATTTTTATACATGATTCACACCCTTACAAATACACCCCAATCAATCTAGATTAATGACATATTGCAATATATTCATTCATTCATTCATTTTCTATTCGGCTTAGTCCCTTTATTAATCTGGGGTCGCCACAGCGGAATGAACCGCCAACTTATCCAGCATATGTTTTACACAGCGGATGCCCTTCCAGCTGCAACCCTGGGAAACATCCACACACACCTATTCACACACATACACTACGGACAAATTAGCTTACCCAATTCACCTATACCGCATGTCTTTGGACTTGTGGGGGAAACCGGAGCACCCGGAGGAAACCCACGCGAACACGGGGAGAACATGCAAACTCCACACAGAAACGCCAACTGACCGAGCCGAGGCTCGAACCAGCGATCTTCTTGCTGTGAGGCGAACGTGCTACCCACTGCGCCACTGTGCAGCCCTATTGCAATATATATTGCAGAAAAACAAAATATCTCAATGTCCGATTTTTTCAATATTGTGCATATATTGAGTAAAAAAAAATTTATTCTGTCAACTATTGATGACATTTCTTCTACATTTTACTCAAACCCACTTTAAATTGAATACAGTAAAGCCACGGTCACACTGCACTTTTCACCCCATAGACTTCTATTCATACGTATGCAAATGCAGCAGACTGGAAATGCAAGCTTGTGCTGCAAGTTTCGCATATCGCTGCGTTTGAAAGTTCAAGCTTGTTAAACTCGAAATCGCTTGCCCTGTGAAATTGCATGACGGGATTGCGTGAGACCAATAGTAGATAAAAACATGACTTCTCTGTACAGAAATTTAAAATATTGAGAAATCTCTCTCTTTTTTTTTTATGTCTAATCATCTTGTTTAATCCCGCCCCTTTTCGCAGCGTCGCACGTATTTCGCATGCTCAAACTGTAGCGTGACGCGGCTTAAATGCAGAATGTTCAAGTGGTCATTTATAAAAACAAATGTTAATAGTTTCCTAAGCTACAGACTTAAATTAGACAAGAAGCCAAATTAAATTTTCTAAATAAAAAAAAAGGTTTCCTTTTGTTCGTGAAGTGAGCAGCACTGCCATGCAAAACATCAGAGCATTACGCATCCCTCTTACAACAGTGGAAAAGCGGCTTAAATTTGTGTTGTTTCTGCGTAATTTCTCGACTCCTCTTTCTTGTCCACCCAAAGACTAAATTCTTTCCTCTCTGTTTTCTTTACTACTGGATAAACAAAGACAAAGCAGACAGTCAGCAACAAAGCTGACCACAGCTTTGCAACACTGTGGTAAATCCTTCTGTGAAAACATGTCTGTTTCAAAACCTTGCCGGGGTGGGACTTTGTTTTGCCACCTCAGACCCTGCCCTGGGGTCAGACAGAATCAGAGCTGGACAGAAAACAGAAAGGCTTTTGTTTGGACACTAACACTCACACCCTGTACTGTAATTTGCGGTCATACTTGAAAAGATTGAAGATAACATAAAACTTATGTTGCTCCAAACCTGTGTGACTTCTTTTGATGTGTGAAGTAAAAATAATTAAATTGTTAATATGACAAAATGTCAGTGGGGGTTATAGTTTCATACATAGGAAACACAACTATATTATAATTGGGAAACAGATGACTGTAAAAAACAAACCTTGTTCACAAGGATCCATAAAAACAGCTAAAAATGCTGTATTTTGCATGCCAGCCAGACCAGTAGGTGGCAATGTGACTTTGTAAAGAAACCCTATGCTTCTGTGCACATTTCAGCCTGAAGATGTTGGCTGCGTCCGAAATCGCATACTTCCATACTATATACTATGCTAAAATCAGTATGTGAGCCGAGTAGTATGTCCGAATTCATAGAATTTGAATAACAGTATGTGAGAAGTACCCAGATGACCTACTACTTCTGGCAAGATTCTGAAGTGCGCATCTGATGCACCGTGAGAGAATTCATGAATGGGAGTGAAGCGATGCAACTGACGCGGGTAGGTCACATGATCATGACAAAATGGTGGATGTAGTACGTCCGAGTTCCACTACTCACATCCATACTGTATAAAACGTACTTTTCTAACAGCTGAGTAGTAAATTCAAATTCAAATGCAGTAGATACTGAGTTGTAGGCGATTTTGGACGCAGACGTTGTTTTGGTTGTCATGTGAGGATTTTATAGTTTCGATGTTATAAAATATTTGTTCAACAAATTTAATTTGTAGACAATAACGTACATGCTACAACAACTCATCAGAATTAAATGAAACAAAATGTATCTTTACTTGCATTACTCAATGAAAATTCTGTTATTAATTACTCAACCTCATGTCGTTCCAATCCCCTGAGACCTTCAATCATCTTCAGAACACAAATTAATATATTAGATGCTCCAAGAACACTTCTGTGTTGCAAAAAAACAGGAGAGTATATATAGGCAAAAATAATAATATTTATAGTTTTTCTTGCCACACAAAAGTGTTCATTGTAGCTTCTTATGATTACAGTTGAAGTCACATGGAATGTTTTGACCTTTTCTGGACTATTGCGGTCTATGGAAGATGAGAGAGCTCTCTGATTTAATCTAAAATATCTTAATTTGTGACCTGAAGATGAACATAGGTCTCGGGGCTTTGTGATGGTGAGTAATTAATAACAGAATTTCACTGCTTTAGCATTTACTCTGTAAAAAATGGTACATTTTGAAGTCTATATGAAATCAAAATTTACAATTTTTATTTTGCTAGTGCACATTGTTATTCTTTAGCTGAACAATTAATCCGTGCTAGTTAATCCACAAAAAAAAAAAAGTTTGTTTGGGTAATCTTCAATCAAAGTCTGACAATTTGCTTTAAAATGCAAGATGAAGCGCAAAAAAAGCTCCGCCCCCTACTCAATATTCCATTTCAGTTGAAAGTACATCAAAATACTGAAATAAAAGTCTCAGCAACTTCTGATTCACGTGGCCTTTAATGAGTAAAATACAAAGATTTTTTTTTTATTGTAGTGATGAAAAAAGGCCTTTTTGCGCACACACCCACAACTTGGGCAACAAAAAGAGACAGATTTAAATACCAGGTGTAAATACCCTCATCTACTTGTGTTTTTCAATTGATCAAAACACTACCAGGTGTAAACAGTCAAAAAGGTTCCCATTGGCATTTGTAGTTACAAAAATCACTTCCTGTAACCATCAAAAATACTTCAAAACACAGCATTCAAGCTAAAATACAACAAAAAAGATGTTCCTCTTACATTCCCAGTATGAGTCTTTTGTGTTTGCTTGTGCACACATGGCTACAACATCAAGACACAATTGACTCAGTTTGAACTCTTTATTGCTGTCGCACCCTGGAGACGGAGGAGCTCCAAACAGGAGGGATCTGCTGAAAATACATTCTTGACAGTGTTAGACGGAGCACGAAATCCGCGCTTTGCAAAGCAGAGTGACTCAGAGTCTAGACACTTGAAACCACACTCTCCATCCCCGGCTCGGAACGAATACTATGGGACGTGAGTGAAGAGCTTCAATTACAGATGCGCAGATCATTATGTGCCATGAGAGGCGCAATCTGAATGTCTCATTTAAATCAATAGGCAAATCTGAAGATTGCCATACAAATTAGGCTTTATGATGTGGGCTGGATGAAATTGGTATTGTAAATCAAAAGCAAAATTGCATACATGCTACACTTCCACAAAACTTGGCACATGAGTGCTTTATGCCCAGCTGTGGGTCAGTGTTAATGTTAACTAAACACTAAATAGTAGTGGCCAAAGGTGATGTGCAGTCCATGATAATTATGTCTCTGACCGTTATTAAAACCTATTGATGTCATGTGTTGATAAAGATTTTCAGAGCATATGTAAAACTTGTATGCTGGATTTAATGTGAGAGAACATGCTTATTGAGGAATGCACTAATGAAAGGCCACTAATCAAATACAAGAGAGAACCAATGAAATGTTAATAACTGATTATACTGTACTCAATGTTTACTTCTATATGTTTTTTAAAAAAATGTTTTAATATGCCTTTTTTGTTGCATGGTAAACCCATATTATGACCAGCTTTAGCATATTTTACCACTTAATTTTGACAGTTTAATTAAATTTAAATAAAACTATAACTGAAAATACTAAACAAAAGCTAATAAAAAATAAAAGTAATAGATATCTCATTCAAAATATTAGTAAATACAATAACAGTATTTAAAAGGTCTATAATAACACTGCGGTGAAGATTTTATCAAATCAAACAAACAAAGATCAGCTTTTGATTTGTCATTGCACCTTATGAATGTTGGAGATGATAATTTATTGGAATGTGAATGAATACCATGAAGGATAAATAGGCTATTGCAAATAAATAAATTAATAAAGTGGTACCTGGCAATAATGGTAATTTTGCTAAATATTCAAGTACATAAAATATGGTTTTAGGTCTGCTATTACCACACACTATTAAACTAACGTACAAATTCATTATTTATGTATAAAAATTATGACTATCAATTGACAAAAACTAACAGACCTGATTCACCGTCATTTGTGAGGAAATAAGACGCTCAAACAATCTTTAAGCCTTCTAGCACTTCTGTTGCGACGCTTGTAATTCAAATTTGAATTGTGAACCCCTACTGCGACTCAGTGTTTACACAGAATCAGTTCAACGACTCACTCAAAACGCACATATACATTCGTAAGCGTACTAGCACGCTTTATATCACAGTTATGGCAGAAATAGTAGGCCTACAATGCTATTGCGTCACCTTCTGGCGATGTAACTTGAGGAAAGGGTCACTGAATGAATCCTTAAGTAACAGATTCAATAGAGTCGAATCACCGAAATGAATCAAACTGATCCAGCGTATGTAGTATCGCATTATCGATCAATCCGCAGAAACACACGCATATCCACACGACACATTTACTGCTAAATCAATCCAAGCATACGGATAACAGGTGACTGTTTTGCATCATTAAACCTTTGCATAGCAACATCATCCCACGAATAAAAAAAATCCCTCTGAAAGCCACGCGCGACGCTTCATAAGCACAACTACATGCTGTATGAATGAGGCGCGAATTATACAGTGTAAACGATGATTTACAACGACAAGACATATTGATACAAACATACAGCACGACACCAAAAAGCAATCTAACAGGACAGGAGGCACATTTCTCCTCATGCGTCCCTGCATTTAAGCAGCACATGTGTTATCTGCAATATCGCACACACATATATAAACCAAGCAACATTTAGACGTCATATATTCTTCTCATTAAGATTGTCTGTGTGAGAAAACGCGTCGTTTTAGAGAAGATTTGCTGAGGTAAAAACATGCACACGGACCTGCGATGGCAATTAATATTCATCTGCGGCTCCTCAGTCACATCCTCTCCTTCATGCAAAACACATCCAGCCTGCCTGCATCGCGCCAGCACGCTCATATTACAGCATCTTCTGTCATATTTCAGCATCCAGCCCGGTTATAAGGAGTAAAGCGCTTCTGTCACACCTCTGGAAGAAGACTGGCAAACGGGGAAGAGCAACACGCATCCACTTGTCTGATTAACTCTTTCAGTGTCGCCCGTTTAAAGAGACTCACTGTAAATACACAGAGGCTGGACTGAGGTTTGCCTTTCTTTTTTAGGGGGTTAACGGTTAGTTTGGCATGAAAAATGCAGGTGTACATAACAGTGAGTTTTCATGGTGATTAATAATTGTATTTTTTTAATATTGCATTTTATTAACGATATAATGAAAATAATCTTTATTTGAAATTCAACTTTGCACGAGCTGCTTATACAGGTGCGGGTATATTGTGTTATGGCGCCCCTTCTGGCGCACGCGTGTATTGCATCTTTGATCCATGATACCGCAGGAGAATTAACGTGGACGCTGCAGCAACTATTTGATTAAGCGAGAGATCCTTAATTCCAAAACTTTTTGAAGTGTTTGAATTATTATTTAGCGAGGCCTTGTTACGTCTAGACACTACCAAAAAAAAAAAAACCATCGTTTTTTTACTAGTCAGTTTTGACATATTGGGCTATTTTGATTTATTCTTTTTTAAAGATTACTGGAAAAAAACATGTAAAATACACTTTAAAGGTACAGTTTAAATATTTGGGTAACAAATTAAAGCTGAAATGTATCCCTTATCCTGTTAGTAGGGAACTTGCACTTTTTTATTGCCTTTTACATCTCCATCACGTTTTATTAGAAGCTCAAGACTTTACAATTAGTTCATTTTGAAATTGGACCTGGCATTACAGAGGAAACAATCAATAAATATTTAGCAAGCTCCTCCCCCAGTGGACAGTGTCAAGTTTCATATTATATTTTAAAAAACTTGATCATATTATATTTGTAATATCTTTACAAAACATATGGTTAAAACATATGACTTCAAACAACATTACATAGGAACACTTTTTGTGATTGTAAGTTTTAAATTCGAAACTTAACTGG
Source organism: Danio jaintianensis (assembly GCA_903798115.1). NCBI lineage: Eukaryota > Metazoa > Chordata > Actinopteri > Cypriniformes > Danionidae > Danio > Danio jaintianensis. The sequence goes on from CAIGQV010017532.1 coordinate 11,189,873, forward strand.
GTTAGATATATGTATATATAAAAATATATAGTTTAGTATTGCACAGATTTACATATGCAGATTTATATTCTAGAAAGTTATGCAAATTTGTGCATTTTATTTAGATAATTTATAATTTGATTATTTAAATATTTGATAATTTTTTTTACATATCTTAACCACAGTACATTAACAGGGGAAGTACGCATCTAGTACAGTAGTTGAATCTTTTACTCTATTAACCGATGATATCTTGGTTGATGTAATACACATTAGCAACAGATAATATGATTTATTAAATAAATTGAGAATATCCATATGAAATCACATACAAACAATTTAAAGTGTTTTGTAACAGAGGAAACTGAAATTCTGGAAAAAACAAAAACAAGAGATGTTTATAAAACATTCTGGCTATATTCGATCTAAATTCTCTGCCACCGCTTGCACTATGTACAAAATTGTCTTTCCAAAATTTAGAGCAGCCTTACCCCGTATCATACAGCAAATATGAAACAAACATGGATCTTCCATCTGATTAATGCATTCTGAAAAATCCCCCCTGAGAAGTACATAAGCATTAAACGTGTATCATTGGTGCAAGGAATTAAACCAAAATGGATGTGAAGCACTATAGTGTTTAGTGCGAGGCATGACATACAGTTAAACTGCTCAATTTTAATGGTCAAACATGCCCATTTACTACCTCAATGATGTGCAATGTGTGGTACCATGATGCATCACATACGCTAGGGTTAAAAAAAAACAAAGCAATATGCTTAGTGGTCGCTTATTAATAGAGGAAGTAAGTTTGTCAAGTAATGCAACCAAAAATTGATTCGCCAGTCAATGAATTCATCTGAGGAAAAATTAAATGCTCCAATAACTTTATATTAGAGTAAGAAAATATTTCAATGACACAAATGGGCTGGAGTACAAAATCAGAAAATAGACAATGTATCACTTCAGACCAATTTCCAGCTTTCTCTTTCTCTCTACGCTCTTTGTAAAGTCTGGCATTTTTCACAGCGTTCTGCCTCTGCTGAAATAAGGAAGTCACAAGTAGCCGCCCGTTCGGGAAGCACCAGCTCTGAGCCGTGTTTGTGCCCTGAGCCCTGGCAGACCGAGTGCTTCTCCAGATCCTCAATGAGGGCGATGATCTCGGCCGTGGCGGTGAGGCGAGACGGGTGGAGGTCGTAGAGTTTGTGTGTGGGCAGCAGCGGCTGGTCCTGGACACTGATGTGGTAGTGAAAGCTGGGCTCGATGTGGATGACGGTGTCTGCCATGGTGGAGCGTTTGGAGCACTGCATCAGCTGTAACCGCGGCCCTTCCACCACTACGCAGAACCAGAGGACCGGGAGAACAACGCTGCGCAGAGATCTCAAGAGCGGCATCAGCTCGTGGTTTATGTCCATGCCTTGGATGTTGGTGTCGCTGTCTGCCATGCTGAATATCTGAGTGATCTGTAAAAGAAAGAAGAGTGCGGTCACCAACTATGTTTCCATCCACCTATTTTTTTAAATAATATATATTTTTTTTGCTTTTTCAAAAGTTAACCATACAGAACATCGAAACTAAGCTACAAACAAACTAGTAAGTAAAACATACACACATAGTATACAAAATAAATAAATCAATAATAAATAAATAGGATAGGAGACTATAAAATGGGAAAAAACTATTTTGTCAAATCGAATAATGTTGTATTGTTTTTATGTGATTCACAAATGGATTCCAAAACGTTTAAAATAATTCACCCCTTCCTCTGATCTTCTCCAATGGTATACATCGTCCATAGTCCAATGAAATCCATAGTCCAATTGATACATCAATGTCTTTTATCCATTTCAAAGCAATACATTTTTTTGCTATTGTCAATAACATTTCAGTAAGCCTAATAGCATGATTATGCTGGAGAATTTGTATAATTGGCCAATAAACATATCTCTGGATCCAATGGAAAATCAATTCCATGAATCTGTGATATGATATTGCATACTTGTACCCACAACACTTTCATTTTAGGGCAAAGCCATGTAGAATGCCAAAATGTTCCTTTTTTATATACCACACCATCCCACCTATTTTTAAGCGCATTTGGAAATGCCAAGATCTACATACAGTTTGAAAATGCACACATAAAAAGTGTATGCACATAACTGAGTGGGATAAACTTTAAGAAAGAAATGTGCATAAACTACGATGGTAACACTTTTACGAATAAATTCCAGTATGTGCGTTAAAAAAAAAAGTCATGTGATTTTGAAATAAGAGGTCATGTGATGATAAAAATGGGTGTGAAGGACAACATTAATGGACTCTTTTCACAAAACTGTTATGATGCGTTTAATGGTCATCAGCATCTTAAATGCTTGAAAGTTTTAATTATTTAGATTATTAAAAAACGTACAAACATTTATATGTATTTACGCATGCATAATATCATTTTTACATCAAATTACAAAAAACTTTGTTTGTAATGCAGAGTGTATGTGCAGGACAGTAAATTTGACATTGTTCTCTCTTCTGGCTGCCACTCGCTATCAGTTTCACACAATTTTTGTCCTTTTTCTGAGTCTTGGTAACACTATCGTGGAGTTTTTCTTTTATTATTTCAGCAAATAAGACGGTTAAAATGTATTTGTTGTACTCTCCTATTCACTGCACTCTAATTTTACCCAACTATGACGACTTCCGCTACTGAGAAACCCGGAAATGTGAAAAGGGTCCTTGGACAAACCAGCAGAGCGAGCACATTGTAAAACATGTGAAATACTGTTTTGGTCTTTCTAAAATGCCTTAACCCAAAATGCGTCGACTTGAGCAATCGAGTCTGATGCCTCTAAACACCACTGCGTGTTCACTGCGTGTCGGCATTGTCTTCTGAGGCCCAAGTAATTTATTATATAAGAAAAAGACTCACGCAGCTTCTCTTTCCACAGCAAATTCCGTTTTTCTTTTTGATATTTGGTACCTCAATGGACGGAAACGTTGATTTATTTGCAAATCCTTTATTAGAAATTCCAGTTTCGCATCTTTGGATGGAAAGAGCTACCGTTACTTTAAAGTCTGTGTGAAATAAAAATGTACAATGTTTATTTTACAAACGCACATTGTTATTCTTTATTTAAGGTAATCCACTGAATTTATATTTATTTATTTTTTTTGATAATCTTCAATCAAATCTGATGATTTGCTTTTGTGTTTGGTGTGGCGGTTCTTCTCTGTTTTCGTCAGTTTGACAGCTTCTGCTACAATATTCATAACCACATCCCTCTTACTGTTGATTTGCTATGAGAGAATGATGTGAAAAAAGAAAGCACCACCCCCTACTCAATATTCCACTTCAATTGGAAATTCATCAGCATAATGAAATAAGTCTCAGCAATGTCCGGTTCACATGGACTTCAATAAGAGCCTTATCATTGGGACAGAATCTGTGAAATGTCTTCTTACCGATGGACAAGACTCGCCCTCTGATTGTTCATCCTGCGATCGGTTTCTTTCCCTTTTACAGCCTGGATTTCCTGTGCCGTCACATCGATTGGCAGGAGGATTGTCTGGCCTCTGTAAATAAATGTGAAATAATAATAAGTAAGTGCAAGTATCTTGGTCTATTGACTGAGTTGTTTTTAATAAATAGTAACTAAAGCAGACACATATTAAGTAGTATTTTTGTTGATCTGTTCACAAATAGAAGATGCTAAACACAAGTGTAACTGTTTGTCCACTTGTCTATGCTCAGAACAAATGTGATGGTCGATTAAGTTAAGATCACACATTTGTGTAAAGACATAGATGAAAGCTGAATAATGCACAATCACTGTTTCCGATCATTTAAGATGTCCATCCAAACTAAAAGCATGACTCTAAGCTGTTTCAGAGCAACATGTCAAAGTGTGACACGACATTCTTATATGAATATACTAACTTGCTGGCAACCCACTAAAATAAGCTTCCAGGTTTTAGTTTTGAAAACAGAAAAAAGGTACTATAAACTAATTGTATCTTTATTTAATATTTTTCTTTTAATGTACAATATAATAATATTATGAGAATTAAAAAAAAAAGAAGTTCAATAATAAAGCCAAAGCTGAATTTTCATGTCTTCATGATCCTTCAGAAATTCCTTCCCATTAAATACATTAAAAGGTTATTAATTTTACAAATACGTTGCAATATTTTTGTCAGAATGTTTGGCTAATTTAATTTAAATCTCAAGTTAATTTAAATCTAAAGTCCTTAAGTCATGCGTTATAGTTACTGTGGTCTTGTTTTCTCTAGATAATGTGCTGCCATGAAAAATGAAATTACTATCATTGAACAGGTCACTTTGAGTACGTCTTCTAAAATTACCATGTAGAGAAGAGGGGGGGCAGAAAGAGGCACAATCCCAAATTTATTTCAGATATGTTTTTACCACTCAGATGAGCTATGCTAATTTCCCACTCACTAATCTTTCTTTCTTGTTTGTTATTATTTGTTTAAACACAGACAATCATAGGGAGCTTACCCTAGACACAAAGCCTCTGTTACTGATGCCCTGAAGTCCATTTTCTTTGATCATCTCCGCCTGTCCCGTTCGCACCCGAGTACTCATCTTCTCAAGAGAGAGAAGACGACAAATCAACATTTATATACAGTAGGTTCTGTTTAAATAATAAGAAAATGCAATACACAGACATTCTGGCAACCAAGTTAGCTTCTTTCTGTTAAAGATTACTAAATGCTTTAAGATTAGTTTTGGAATGATCACAATTTGATAATTTTACACATCTATTGTATAGGTTTTATGTTTATGTTGAGAACATACCTCAACTTTATGTGGATTATAGAGTGGCATGTTGTTCATCATATGACTGTTTGGCACATCAGTATAACTGTAGGCCTTCATCAGTAAGTATAAAAACAGAAATAAGTTATTGGAAGTGAACAGGATTAAGTGGTGAAGTCTTAGGAGTCTGCTGGAATACCTTTCCATTATAACTGGGGGGCAGGAATCGGTCTCGATTCATCAGGTGAGCCGAATTTTTCTGCATGTACTGTTCAGGCACTTCATCTGACATCTCAAAATCCCACATCTTCTTGGACCCAGGTGTACCTCGTCCGTATGTATACCGCGGTCTGCGGCGGGGCACCCAGCCCTGAGCAAGCAGCTCCGCCTCATCCATCGGCAACAAATGCTTCTGCTCACACAAACATTGAGACAAAAAGGTCATTCCTTATCCTATCCCGACCCACCCATCTATCTATTGAGGACCCTTGAAAGCTCAGTTACTCTTTTCACATAGATATAAATATAAAGAGCTCATTTAAAAATGTTCAAATCCAGTTTTACTCTGCAATGTACAGTTCATCTGCAAAAAAAAAAAAAGACATATGAAAATCAATAAAAACACATTCCGTTTTTTGCCTGATTAACTCTTCATATATTTAGAGATATATTTATTTTTGTCAACTTTGTAAAGATATTATTTTCATATCATTTATGACCAATATTAGATAATCATGTGAATTAAGATCAATGAAATTAAATTAAACAATACTAAACCAAGTTTCATAAAAATACAATTTATCCCATATGAATAAAAAAAATAGTTTAAAAGCCCACCATAGCCTCTCGTTGGCACTGTCGTAGACGGCATTTCTGCCTTTTTTTATTTCTGCCTCCAAACTTGGGTTTGTCCATGCAAAAGTCACAGGTTCCACAGTCTGTACGACGAACACAGCCTTTACACTTTCCACAAGAACGGCGACGCACCTTCGGTACACCCATCTGTGAACCAAATCAACACATCAAATCTGAGGGCACTATTTCGTGCACAATTTGCTGTATAAAATATTTGCTGCTCAAGCCTTTAGCATGACAATTAAAAAAATGCCATCTATCCCAACTATAAAGCAAGCATTACTACTGTGATCAAGGCTCTTGGATCGTGTGACTGCAGTGTAATAATGCAGTGTCTTTAACTGTCCGGCTAGAACTCTACCTCATCCAGGCCATTGTCACCATCATTACCCTCAAAGAACACAGACAGATCCTCTGAGTCACTGTACTGCAGATAGGAGCTCTGCTCACAGAAAAACAACATTCAGATTTTTTCAGATTTGTTTTACAGAAAATGCTCCAATTACTGAGTTCATAAAATCATTACCTGCGAGTCGTCAAAATCTTCTGTGACTGAGGGCTGGAAAAATGGAGAAAAATTTATGAGAAACCCTCTAATGGTACTCAAGTCATTCAAGGCAAAATAAAAAGTTATTTAAAATTCAAAACAGAAAAAAAACAAAAAAAACGACTTTATTGGTATGAAACTATAATTCTTGTGACAGTGAACTTCATTTAAAAGAAAAATAAGTCACACTTGTGTTGAGTTGGTGTTGTCGCAACAGAGCAGACATTTGAGAATTGGTGGCCATAATGGCTAAATATTGGCAGTTGTTGTTCTTTGTTGCTGCATGGTTCTTTCCTTTTTACTATGAGGTTTGTTAGCTTCAAAGCAAACAAACCAGTTTGTTTGTTGCTTAGATACGGTTGTGTTTAAGTAAGCCAGAAATGCAATCTTTCTATTATGTTGGTCTGGTTACCAATAATATTCAAAATATCTCCTCAAATTTAAAACAAAACAAACTTGTAGAGGTTCGGAACAACTTCAGATTGAATGTCTACATTTTTGTTTTTGGATTAATTATACCTAACCCTAACTGCATAAAAATGAACAGTCCTCATTTCCATAACAAAAAATAAAGAAAAAATGAAAAACTTTTAACGCTCAAACTGTCAACACAGGAATTAAAAGGGGAAGAAGCAGTCAGGCATTTCTAATCAAATGCCTTTAGATTAACTAAACATCAGCAAATGTGTGTGTGTTATCACAATGCCAAGGAGGAAAGACATCAGCAATGATCTTAAGCAATTTAGGAGACCCCATCATATTCACAACAAGGGTGTCCATCTGACAGCTAAAGTTTGGCCAAAATTTGCTTATGCAACAGGACAACAATCCCAAGCAGACCAGCAAATCTCCAACAGAACAGCTGAAACAAAAAGATTTAAGGTGTTGCAATAATCCAGTCCAGAGCTCATCGTGTTTCAGTCACTGAGCTGAGACAAGAACTGTGCGCAGAAAAAAGGCCTGCAAAGCTCAAAACTGGAGCAACGATGTAAAGAAGAGTGGACCAAAATTCCTCAAGAGTAACATGAGGAACTGATCAATTCATACAGAAAATGATGACCAAGAAATTGCTGCTAAATGTGAATCTACAGGCTACTGAATACTTAATTTGTCACCCAAAATTTGATGGCTTTTCCATCTTGGCTTTATTGTTATTATATAAATGCTGACATGGTGTGATTTGTCATGTGATGTTGTTTATCTGAAAACTTTTTTTTATTATGCCCTGATATGGGAAACCATGGAATTCAATAGGGTCAACAAAATGTAACATGTCCTAATTTTCTCACATGACCTGACCCTGTAAGCCGGCCCCGGATAAGCAGCAGATAATGAATGAATGTAGAAATAAATGGTTCATAATTCTAGATATTCTAGCACACGAAACCCCCTTAAAATATTACAGAAAACATATAATTGAAATAATATATAGTAGATTCATTTGCTAAATATAAAATGAACATCTGGTTATGGTCTCAAGGCAATTTTCACCACAAACAACACAAGTGTGATCCTCAAATGAACAATTCCATTGACTTCTCTACAATCATAATGTAGTAGTACTGTGCTTTGTGAAAGAAAAAAATTGTAAAAGGTAAAGAAAAAAAAGCTTTATTTCGCTTACTTGTGAAATATATGAATCTGTGCTCATTGAAGATTCCATGTTTGAAAAATGCCCCGCTGAAGCCTGTGGATTAGACAAAAATGGATTAAATATAACCCATATATATGCTTTTAGTAAAGATGCATTACAATGATTCAAAGTGAAAGTGAGGACAGTTTACAATGTTCTTTTTGAATCTTCTTTTCATAGCAATGCTAAAAAAGGGTTGACAAAATATTAACAACCACAAATGTTCTTCTTAACACTAATAATGATAAAATATTTCTTTCGCACAAAATCAGCACATTAGAAAGATTTCTGAAAGTGCATTTAAAGTAACGATGCTGAATATTCAGTTATTCATCATAACAGGAATAAAGAACATTAGTAATTACTTTTTAAATGGCAAAATTTTGCAATATAATTTAATTTACTCTATTTTGCAGTACTGGTGAATATAATGCTACAAAATAATGATAAGTATATCTTTTAAAATCATACCGACCTTTTAAGAATCATATCGATCATAATTTTTTTTTTTTTTTAACCAAAGCCTATACATATACATACACATAAATATACATATATCTTAAGCACTGTACCTTCATACCCATCTCCTTACGAACAGGGTGTAAACATTTCCGTTTCCGACATTTAACAACTTTCTGAGAGTGGATATTAAGTCGATGGCGTAGCCGGCCATTTCTGCAGCTAACACATTTCCCACAGTCCACTGTTGTTCTACAAGCCAAGCATTGACCACATGGAACCCACTAAGAACAATAAACCCATAAATAAATACATACACATACATTTTTTAATCTGTTATACAAAACATTCCATAAAGCAAAAAGACGGTCACCTTTTTGTATGGTTTTCTGCGTCTCACTATTGCTAAAAAAAACAACAAAAATGTATATAATAACTATGTATTTAAAATTACACAAATTATGATAAAAGCTTATTATTAATCAGCACTCACAAAACTGAATTAAATGACATTTGACTTACAAGCTCTATTCTCTATCCTGCAGTCCTTGCACAAAGTTTGTCCTTCTTCATAAGAATAGGTTTTATTACATCTAATGCAGACTCTGAGTACAAAAAAAAAAGTGAAGACAGACATTCCCATCACTGTTCCTGACATTTATACTTGAATGTAAAAATCTAAAAAGGCACTGCTTACCCAAACAAACGTCTAGGAGCTACACTGGCACCATTGACAGGTTTCTCTGAGGCGACAGACACTGGAGGAGGAGTTGGATTTGCAGCATCTTCTGTCAGATTAACGGGAGGTCGAGTAGCAGCACTTAATAAAAAGGTATTTGTCCCAGGACTCGTAAAGGTACTGAGTTTCAATGCACTCATGGCATTAGGAGGCTTCTGGGTTAAATGCAAGCTCTTTTTTTGAGCAGTAGCGAGACCTGCTGAAAATGCTAGACTGCTGGCCACTGCGCCCGCATCTGCCAAATCACTTCGAACGCTGGGTGTAAAGGAGGTTTCAGGGTGTGCCAGAGGAGATTCCACTTTCCTTCTCTGGGGAAAACAGACAGTCGGTATCAGTGGGAAACTGAACAGCAGAACTTGAATTGGTCTTGAAGCCTGCATCATTAGCTATGTTTCAATCCATGAGTATTTTTAAGGAAAATTCACACATTTGGATCATTTAGAATGCACTGTGACTGCTGTTTGAACACTACAGTTCAAGCATCTTCACAACAACGTTATACGTTGGGTTTAACCTTATGAATTTTGTGTGATAAAAAGATTTACATTGTGTAGCAGGATGTACTTCTGGTGTCATAAAAATTTAACTTTTTTTTTTACATAAAACAGAGAAAAATGCATTTTTCTAAAGGTAGTGCATTTTTAAAGATATATAGTATATAATACAAACACACACACAGTACAAGCATGCATTCATGCACACATACTGTACACACACAAGTGTGTATGTGTGTAAAAAAAATATATATATACTTAACCTTTAAATGAAAAAATGAGAATGTGGAATAAATAAATTAAATTTGATAGGGTCTTAGTATTGCAAATATGTGACTAGCCAAATAAATAAATAAATAAATAAAATGTGTGCATGCTGTACATACCACCCTAGGTTTTCTTCGAGATCCTTCTCCGAGAAACTGGCCTGACTTGAAATCGAAATTCGTCAGGTCCACGGAATGGCCAAGGTGTTTAGTAAGCTCAACCCTGCTTCTTACTTTACGACCTCTTGGACTGAAAAGAAAAACAGAAAAATTAAAGAAATTGTAATGCAAAATATTATTATAAAATTATGCAAAGTGAATTCGTCAAAATTCATTTTAGCCAATGTAAACATACCTTATATAATATGTATCACTGCGTCCTTCACTGGTGCCCGATCGACGGAAAACCTCCTTGCGTTTCCATCCTTTACCCAATGCCGGCCAATCTTCCCAGCCTTCATCAGCCTCGAACTGTGTTTTCCTTCTAGCTCTCCTAAAGAAAAACATACATCTGTTTTAGCTTAAACAAAGTCATGCAGTCTGCAGGTTTCCTCTAGTCAAATTTAAGAAACGAAAATGTATATCAAAACAATGTTTGTAGCTATTATTTTTGAATTAGCAAAATAAAATACAACAGAGAATAAAAAATATATATACAAAAAAAAAAAAAAATTATCTAAAGCAGTGCTTCTCAGAGAGTCACTTTTGACCTACCTGTGGTTGCATTTTGATCATAAAAATTGCTGGCGCTTAAATTAATCATATTTTTAAATTTCCACTTTTGCACTTGTTATTAATATATTTTAAAATGCACTTGTTTTTAAATTGTTGATGTATGTATAGGTTTATTAAACACCTTTTTTTATAACTAATTTAACGAGGATTGTTCTGATACCGATACTAGTATCGGAAATACTCACTGATACTGCAAAAACTCTGGCATCGGTATCGGTGTGTATTTGAAACCATAAACCGAGCAGATACCATCTTTTTAAATGAGACATATGCCATTAAACTAGCTTTGCTTAACAATGCAAACCCGGAGTCAGTTCTTCGCTGTTCAAAATGCAAACACAGGAAGTTGTGCTTTGTTGCCACAACAACCGCTGTTAGAGCAAAGAAGAAGGTAACACACTATTTTATTTTTAAAAATGTTTCTGAATTTTATGTTTCAAAGAGTTTATTTTTCTATATTATTCATAGTTAGTTTTTATATTTCTTTATTTTTTTACACTGATTTTTATACAGTTGTACTGTAAAAAAATGTTTTGTTTACGGTGTTTGATTTGTGGCAGAACATGCATCAGTAAAGTAGGAGCAATTCCATGCAAATGTCAACCTTGCCATGAAAAAAATTAAGTTTTCGCCAAAATATCGATACAGTTTCTGCGTTTTTTGTGTAGCAAGTATTTTACAGTGCTTTAAAAATACTCAAAAAATGTCTCTGTTAATGTTTTCAAACTATTATATTTGATTTACCAAAATCACACAAGTGCCAATTTCACATGTCACATCCATAACGAAGAGATGTCATATCCATAACAGAGCTTTTTCCTCATAAATGCAAAAAAATGTCAAATAAAATAAAATCAATCGTTTTTGTTCTATAGTGAGCCGACTCTTATCCTTTTAATTAGCATTGTTTCTTTTGGGTTGTGCAGTTTAATTCACAGAATTTCTACAAAGTATTTTGTAGACTGTAAACTCGCGTACTATTTTGGTCACATCTATAACGCATGTTTATTTCACAATAGAAAAAATGTTTACAGATTGATATTTTTCTGCTCCCTGTACTCTGTGGTTAGTAGTTTTGGAAAATATAAACAGATGCTTCAATATAATGTTAACATATACTTTCTCTGTCAATTTATGTTTTGAGATTTTACTGCAAATGTCACATCCATAACGCTGGAACTGCTCGTATATTACTGTTGAATGTATGATAATAAAAATGTCAGATAATAAAACTACTGTAGTTCACTGTATGTATTTGTTAATTTTTTATTAAGGAATAAGTCTGAAGCACACTGTAAATTAATTCTGTCAATTTATACAGGGCCAGTAGTATACACACACAACTGTTTCTACAGATCTTAGGTATCGGAATCAGTATTGGGAAGGGAAAAAGGGTATCGGAACATCCCTAAATTTAACCAATTGAAAATTAAGATTTGGGCCTTTGAACTGAGACTTTGAGAACCCCTGATCTAAAGGAATGCTGGACCATTTCAATTATTAACATCACATTGTACAGACATAGGAAAATAAGGACCTGTTTGAAATAATTTATCACCGGCCACAATTTGTTTTTAGATTTTAACTTTTAGACTTTAAGACCTTGCAGAAACTCTGTGCTAAAAGCATTTAAATGCTTTTGATTTATAAAAGTTTGATTTATAAAAGACATGATGTCGGTACATACCCAGCACCTCTTCCGCCTCTGTCTCCAGTGCTTTTCAGAACCACACTCCCACTCCACTCGCTCCCCCCAATGCTCTCAACTTCTCCATCAAAGCTCTGAGAATCAACATCTTCACAATCTTCCTCAAGTGGCTCCAACCAGTCACAAGAAGGATTGTCTACGTTTTTAGAAGATTCACCTTCTTTCTCGGTTACAGCTTCTTCACCTTCTTTCTCGGTTA
>CAIGQV010017532.1:11202270-11253402 GCA_903798115.1 Danio jaintianensis
TTTCTCGGTTACAGCTTCTTCACCTTTTTTCTCGGTTACAGCTTCTTCACCTTTTTTCTCGGTTACAGCTTCTTCATCTTCTTTCTCAGTTACAGCTTCTTCATCTTCCTTGTGAATAACAGCTTCCTCTCCTTCTTTCTGAAATACAGCTTCTTCAGCTTCCTTGTCAATTACAGCTTCTTCTCCTTCTTTCCGAATTACAGCTTCTTCAGCTTCCTTGTCAATAACAGCTTCTTCACCTTCCTTCTCGGCTGCAGCTTCTTCTTGGTTTTTGTCCGTGACATGATCCTGAACGTCTGTGCTTGTCGTGGACTCGTTGTTTTCCTCTAATGTTGCATCTTTTTCCTCGGTTGCTGTTTCTGCAGGTGCTTCAGCTGCTACTACCTCCTCTGTGTCCATGGTAGTAAAGCCACCTTGTTTTTCCTATTTGAACTGCAATAAGAAAACATACATTAAGACACGCAATATTTCCTGCAGCATAACAAAAAGTCAGAAGTTTAAATGAAGCTCTTACATCTTAATAATGTGGAACTATCTGTATACTCTTTGTGTTGTATGTTATGCACTCAATTCAGGCACCTGTAATTGCATTCAATGTTGCTTTACGGAAGAAAAAAACACAAATGTTGTATTTACTAAACATCGACTCTTGGTGCGCTCTAGGTAGACGACACAGTCTAACAAGTATCAGCGCAAATATTTAGCGTGGTGGCTAAAGTGCTAGCAAGCGTGAAATTATTGCAAATAACACTGTATAGTAAGGTTTCCTTGTACCATTTGCGGAGTTTTGTGGTTCGGTTACATGAAAAGCCATAAATACAAAGACGACATTTTTAAAAACCTACCTGTAAACCCCTAAACGAGCCAGACATTGATATATTTTAAATAACTGACACAGGAGAGGAGCCGGAAGTGCTGCTGTAACCCGGAACCCCGTGACTCGTTTGTAATAATTAAAGCTCCCGTTTCGTGTCACACTTTGCGAATCTTGATATTAAATTATCTATCTTCTTTCCTGTGTATCCTTTATGAGTATTATGCAGAATTGTCGTATTTTTATACTGTTATAACGTTGCTGTTGTTGTTGTTGTTGTTTTAAGAAAAAAATCTTAATATTACAGTCTGGAACTATTTTCTGTATTAATTTATTAATCACTATTATTCATAAATATTCTTTATAAAATGTAATGTTCTTTTAATCATTTATATCTCTGGGTAATGCATATTTCTGATATTATTCAGTCATTTATTCTTTTCCTGTTTTGTATCTACATTTCAGACTTATGGTAGGCTACTTTGACATTTGAAATATGTTATATGTAAAGGCCCGTTCACGCCAAGCACGATAAATGTAAATATAACGATACATATATTTGTACACAGACGAACGATAATGATCTGTTTATTTTTAGATTATGCTTTTAATTGGGCATTATCACTTGTAACCAGCAGGCGTTCTCAGTGTACTACTACCGCATCTGAAAATACAGTCGTGGCCAAAAGTTTGGAGAATGACACAAATATTAGTTTTCACAAAGTTTGCTGCTAAACTGCTTTTAGATCTTTGTTTCAGTTGTTTCTGTTATGTACTGAAATATAATTACAAGCACTTCATATGTTTCAAAGACTTTTAAGACAATTACATGACATTTATGCAAAGAGTCAGTATTTGCAGTGTTGGCCCTTCTTTTTCAGGACCTCTGCAATTCGACTGGGCATGCTCTCAATCAACTTCTGGGCCAAATCCTGACTGATAGCAACCCATTCTTTCATAATCACTTCTTGGAGTTTGTCAGAATTAGTGGGTTTTTGTTTGTCCACCCGCCTCTTGAGGATTGACCACAAGTTCTCAATGGGATTAAGATCTGGGGAGTTTCCAGGCCATGGACCCAAAGTTTCAACGTTTTGGTCCCCGAGCCACTTAGATATCACTTTTGCCTTATGACACGGTGCTCCATCGTGCTGGAAAATGCATTGTTCTTCACCAAACTGCTGTTGGATTGTTGGAAGAAGTTGCTGTTGGAGGGTGTTTTGGTACAATTCTTTATTCATGGCTGTGTTTTTGGGCAAAATTGTGAGTGAGCCCACTCCCTTGGATGAGAAGCAACCCCACACATGAATGGTCTCAGGATGCTTTACTGTTGGCATGACACAGGACTGATGGTAGCGCTCACCTTTTCTTCTCCGGACAAGCCTTTTTCCAGATGCCCCAAACAATCGGAAAGGGGCTTCATCGGAGAATATGACTTTGCCTCAGCCCTCAGCAGTCCATTCACCATACTTTTTGAAGAAGATCTGTCCCTGATGTTTTTTTTGGAGAGAAGTGGCTTCTTTGCTGCTCTTCTTGACACCAGGCCATTCTCCAAAAGTCTTCGCCTTACTGTGTGTGCAGATGCGCTCACACCTGTCTGCTGCCATTCATGAGCAAGCTCTGCACTGGTGGCACTCCGATCCTGCAGCTGAATCCTCTTTAGGAGACGATCCTGGCGCTTGCTGGACTTTCTTGGATGCCCTAAAGCCTTCTTTCCTTGAAGTTCTTGATGATCCTATAAATTGTTGATTTAGGTGCAATCTTAGTAGCCACAATATCCTTGCCTGTGATGTCATTTTTATGCAACGCAATGATGGCTGGACGCGTTTCTTTGCAGGTAACCATGGTTAACAATGGAAGAACAATGATTTCAAGCATCACCCTCCTTTTAACATGTCAAGTCTGCCATTCTAACCCAATCAGCCTGACATAATGATCTGCAACCTTGTGCTCGTCAACATTCTCACCTGAGTTAACAAGACGATTACTGAAAGGATCTCAGCAGGTCCTTTAATGACAGCAATGAAATGCAATGGAAAGGTTTTTTCAGGATTAAGTTCATTTTCATGGCAAAGAAGGACTATGCAATTCATCTGATCACTCTTCATAACATTCTGGAGTATATGGAAATTGCTATTATAAAAACTTAAGCAGCAACCTTTCCAATTTCCAATATTTATGTAATTCCCAAAACTTTTGGCCACGACTGTACTATAGAGAATGGGAATGGGTGCTTCTTGAATATTACAGATAATTATTTACATTGCAATAGTTTCAACCTCCACAAAACATCACGTTTGTCTGTTTTTTTATTTTACTTATGATTATGAATTATTCCCTGTTATTAACTGCTTTTTATTTGTGATTAAAAGTAGGCTACATTACATCAGAATTAAAAGAACCTTGAAAACAAAGCACATTAACAATAACTTTATGATTAACATTCACATCAATGTGTTTGAATTCTCAACTGTAGTTATAGTGATTATATTGACGCAGATGTGAAGGGGAGAATTTATAACGTGTCATGCACATTTAGTCAATAAAACACTTCTGCGAAGGATCCTTTTTATTAACATTAACAGGGGATATAAATAAAATATGTAATTTGCACTAATATTATGTGACAAATGAATACATGTTCATCTTTTATTTTCTGTAAGCTTATAAAACTCAGATTTCAGATCTTAGAATACTTTGATTATTTTGGGTTATTATCAATTACTCAAACTTTCTTGGACTAATTTGTAAATTCTTCATGTGAAGTATTACAGAATATCTGTTACTGCAATTATTGATTCATCATTGTTGTTCAGATTAAATGATCATTTTTGAAACTTGAAGACTATGACTGACTGGATCTCATCCCATCAGATTTTTGCATCAGAAATACATTTTGAAAATTATTAATATCCTAATATTTCTAAATATTTGGTCATAGAAAGCTCGTGTTCTTTTTTAAAACAGCAAAGGTAACACAGTACATCTGTTTTTTGATGTACATTTCATTAGTCTAAAAGACATGATTTTTTTATTATAATAATACTGAAAAAGAAATCACTGGAACACACTACAAATCTTAATTTTATATGGCAAATACAAGGATTTTCTTTAAACATCTCTGTATAATATTTCAGGAATCTTTAAAAGGCAATAGGATGGGGAACTATTTAAAAAATTTGTTTGTGAATGAAAAAAAACGTATAAAAGTAAGAAATTTGTAGCCTTCCAGGGTTTTATTTTTCAGTATTATTATAATTTAAAAAGTGTCTTTTAGACTAATGTAATGTACAGCTTTGGTAGAATCAAATATATGACTTTCTATGTCTTAACAAAATTGCTTCGATATTGCACAATAAAAAACAAAACAAACATACCATCTCCTTTGCTTTTTCTTATATATATACGTTTGAATGTCACTCTAAGCTATTTTGTGTTTGTGTGCGTCTTGTAATATTTAAATTGTATGCGTATGTATTTATTTGCTTTTATTCTTGTCTCTAACTAATGTGATGCCATGGCTATGTTCCCCTGTTCTTCTTGTATTGTGTTTAAAATTACAAAACAAAACACATTAATATACACAGCATACATATAGTATACATATCATGTTTACTTATTTATTATTCTGTGCAGTACTGCTACATGGCAATGTCAAATTTTGTATTTTCATGAATTATAGAAATATGTACCGTGTTTACCATAGTTTTTCCCAAAATATGCAAAAAATAATAATATTTTAATAGTAAACATTAAGTAAATGCAGCGTCCTACTGATTAATCCATCCATCTATATATTAGTTTTCATGGATGATGATTTAAAATTATTCACTCACTAATTCTTCTGTACAGTGCGTGTTTATTTATATGGGTATGGGTATTTAATATAACAATGGTATCTAGAACACAAATATAAAAATAATACTGTACTAATTCATTACTTGGACACATGTGAAAATAATCCAGCAGACTACGGGAGACACATGAAGATGTTTAATGTGAATGGTCAAATAGTGACAAAATATACAATATGAAAATTATACAAATATAAACAGCAGGGTTTTTTTTCCAAGTGAACACTGATTACTGAGATGGCTATCTGTCTTTGCTGCTGCGGAGGTCGGTGGTCAGCGGGTCATGCTGGATGGTCTGGTGGAGCATGAGGGCCAGCAGTCCTGCTCTGTTGGTCATGGCCGTCCTCACGTTGCGTTCTTGTTCAAACAACTCGTCCAGCTTGTACCACTGTTCAGAAAGAGAAAAAAAAAAAAATCAAATGGCTAATTTAACTATTGGATAATTTAATTAACTTGAATTATGATTTTACTTTTTTAACTTATTGTTAGTGTGTTATGTTGCAGTTTGAGCATTGACGACATCTGCAAAGCTGTAAAAACACTTTAAGTTCAATGCAATTAGATATTTTTTATCTGGTAGTGACTATGAGCTTTTTCCTGAGTTTGCGACATCCCGACCTCCAAATTTACATAAACCCCACCCCCAGATGTGACGTTTCAGTTGTGACAATTTTCAGTAGAAGAACAGTGAATTATAACACAGTGACCAATCAGAGCCCATTGTGTATTTCTTTTTTCTTTTCTTTTCTTGTAAGAATTATCTTTGGCATTTTTGCCTTTATTTGACAGGACAGTAAGTTGACAGGAAGTGAAGTGGGAGAGAAAGGGGGTAGGATCGGGAAAGGTCCACAAGCCGGGATTTGAACTCGGGACACTAAACAAATATGTCAGCACACTAAACACTTGGCTATCGCACTGACCCCATTGTGTATTTCTAAGGGAGGAGCTTCATAGAATTTTTACAAGAACGGTGGTGTAGAATTAAGGTCAAATATCTGAAAATTAATGTGATGTTTTGAGAATAAATGTTGAAAGTTACAGTGCACCCCATAAACAAGATCAAGAATTCAAAAGCAGTGTGTTGACCACATGTTAAAAACTCCAGTGGAGATTAACGTGACTGACCACTCTGACACGCTCCAGGTCCACCTCGGCCCGCCTGAGCTTCTCCCAGCAGTAATGCTTGTTGCACTTGCGTTTGGAGACCCTGCAGTAATCTCCAGTCGGATCAAACACGTTACGCACTAGTGGACATCCACACACCTCATCTGATGTGACCTGAGAGGCAGAAGGTGATTTACTGAACATATATAATGCTATGAAGAGATGTTCAAAATGGGGTTATTTTAATTAAGACGTTTTAAGAAGAAACACTGCTAAACTCTCACCTTTGGGTCTCTGGAATGTTCTGGACATAAAACTTGGAGTCTCTTGCAATATGTTTTACTCTGAGGGTTGTACACATCACAGAAAAGTCTTGTTGCCCTGTATATATATATACACACACACACAACAAATGTATAATTTAAAGTAAACCAAATCCAATATTAATGTAAATAATGCAAAATGCTTAAATGTGATAGGGAACACTTGACTGTGTTACTAATTGTTGTTTAACTTATTGTTAAACTTTTTAAACCACTAAAAGAGTTGACATTTTACACCACTGTGCACCTTATCTCAAGAATCTAACCTTTCATCACACTTACCATATCTAAACAGAATTTTATGTATATTCATCAAATTATTATTTTAAAAAGAGTGAGATTCACTGAAAACTCCCAATAACAGAGTTGACAAATACTTAACCTACTGTTGGTGTATCTTAAACATTTTGTACAAATTAATGAGAGAAGATTAACTGACATGGATCGATGCCTTCCGAGTTTTCTCGTGAAAATTAAATCACTTGGAGTGAGTTACATGCTTTTTCTACCAGTACTTTAAAGACTGTTATAACATTTTATAACCAATGTAACAGAGTTAACTAGAGGGTAGGGACAGACACACAAAAAATGCATATTATGAAAAGAGGTTTCATGCAACTGTTTATATAACTAGAGAATAAATGTAAGATTCAGTAGGCAAAGACAAATGTCCCTTAACACACATACAAACATCTATTCTTTTTTTTTTTTTTTTTAGAGAGAACCTTATATTATGCTATTATTGAGTTACAACTGTTTCATTCAAGTTTTTTCTTTTTGAAAAATAATATGTTAATCTAGGAGGCACAAAATGTATCTGCAATTCTTGAATCTGAGTGCTGGAGAGGGGCAAAGTGGGCTATTCTATCTAAATAGATCTATCTCTAGTCATTATCAAGCCACTGCCCACTCAACATGCTTTTAAACATTGAAACATTGTGTGCAGTGGTGTAAAGTAACAAATTACAAATACTCAAATTACTGTAAATGAGTAGTTTTTTTCAGGAATTGACTTTTACTTTCTTTTGAGTACAGTTTTAGTGTTGTATAGGTACTCTTAGTCCACTATTTTTCTTGCAGTCACTACTTAATTTTTTCTTGTCTATGGGGATTGGCTGTGTAGAAAAATCAGTCCTGCAATTCCTGTCCAATCAAATGTCCGCACATAGAAACTAAATTGCATCATAATAAACTACCTCAAGACATGGGCGCTTTATAAATGCGGCAAACTGCTTGGAAGCATTAAAAGTGTCCAAGAAGATGTCCAAAATCTTTACATGCAATGATCGAGAGACTGTTTAGACTGCATGTCACTGATGAGAAGATGAAGGATGTTTACTGTATGATGACTGAAATTGCCAAATGGCCTTAAACAATAACTAAATGCACTACAGAATGTTACGTTTTCACACACACATGCACAAATTGCATGTAAATGCATCAGCCGTTCACAGCATAATACTCACTACTCTTGAGTACTTTTAAAAAGGCTATTTTTTACTCATACTTTGAGTAATATTTATAACAGATAAATCTACTTGCACTACATGTTTGGGCAAGTAATAGTACTTTTAAGTGAGTATCATTTTTCAGTACTCTTTCCACCACTGATTGTGTGTGAGTGATGTTCTGGCACAATTACTGATTTTAAAACACTTTTAAAACACTCCATTTTTGGACCTACAGAAAAGAGTAAGTCACTGACTTTTTAAATTAAATATGTTATTTAAACAGAATATATTATATTTAAGTTTGATTAAAAAAAACAAAAACAAAAAAAACTTTCTGTTGTTATATTGTCAGTAATGATTTTTCAATCCTGAATGTTTGGTGGTATAGAATTTTAATTTCAGTACATCCATAGTATTCAGGGACATTAAAAAAAGAAGTGTTGTATTGTATCAAAATCACTTCAATATAGCTCTCTTACCCTTCTATTCTGGTTGGGAAAATGGAACCGAAAGATGTCTGGCTTTCATACTGTAAAAAAAAAGTAACAAAAAGGTTAAGAATTCAATGTGCTCATATATCACTGATTTCTGGGCTTCTAAACCTTATGTTCACCTTGGCATAACATCTCTCCATATGCCTGAGCGCCACCTTGGGGTTGATGGGGTGACTGCAGGACACACAGAAGATCTGAAGGTCTGTGTCCTCACTGTCCGTTTCGTTCACCTGCAAGAAAAGACATTCGTTTATACTACAAAAATAACAATCCCTCAGACACACCAGTTCCAGTTATCCTATAAAATTCCAATGACATCACCATGAGACTGTAAACTCACATCCTCGTCCTGTAGGACCAGCTGCTGCTTGGCTTTGGCAATGATGCCCTCGAGCTCGTGGAAGCGGCGCTCCATCTCTGCCAGGCGCATGCGTGCGGCCTGCTGCTCTCGGCGGATGCGCTCCAGCTGTTTTTTACCCTGCTCCTCTGCAATGCAAGGGCTTTGCTGCCACTGCTGGATGCGCTGCGGGAGGATCTCATAGATGCGACTGCACAGATTGACACATTATAAAGTCAAGTGATTGCAAATGTGATATTCTGAGACACCTTCAGGGCTCTACAGTGCAAATTAAAATAATTACTTTACGTGACTGTGGAATAATATTCAGGCACACTGGAACAACTAACCTAATCATAACTCATGAACCATTATCTAAATGCAATCAAATTAAAAAAGAGATCACTACAATGCCCAAATGGACATACACTCAACACACATAGTTAATAAACAAAAAGCTGACAATATATTAGCAGTAGTGATGTTTTTTTTTCTCCCATCACCGTCAATTGGTGAAGTTTTTTTTTTTCCTTGGCACTGGCTTGCTCGGATCGGGACTTGTGGAGCTGTGCTTCAGTGGATTTGCTCTACAGTGTTTGAACTTTCAGCTGTGAAATTTAAACCACACTGGGCTAAACTAAACTGAACTTCAACTCTGAAATCTGGACTTTACTAGAACTATGTTAAGCTGCTTTGACACAATCTACATTGTGAAAAGCGCCATATAAATAAACTTGACTTGACTTGATGTGTGGATCAATACTGAAATATCGATACCAGATCTTTATGCTCTAACATGGATTCAAAAAAAAAAAAACATCGATACTTTTGATACTTCAGTAAATTTAGGTAATAAATATTAATTACTGGAACACAGAGGAAACTAACTAAACTAATGAGATCTTGTTTTAAAAATATGCAGTTGGTGGGAACTTCTTTTTCTTCCACCTAGGGAAGTGCGTAATGGGCGCAGGCAGACACAACAACGGCAGACCGAGAGCGTAAACGATTTCAACTCCAAAAACAGCCAAGACGCAATGATGTTTTGCCATTTCATGATGTTTACACTAATATTTTCTTTTATTTTGTTTGAAACAATTTTTTATATAATTTTATATTTTTGTTGTTTTCTTAGCTTGGCTATATTGTAAATGAGCCCGCTACCCCAATATACCTACAAGTTTAAAATAAATAAAATTAAAAAACACTGTTTTGAAGCTATGATCTGAAACACATTACTTTTTCCACATAGGTATAGGTATTGGATTGGTATCGCCAATACCAGCCTGAATTTTACTCAGTATCGGATCAGAAAGGAAATCTGTAGTATCAACCATCTCTAATTAGTGTTATGATGATACAGGGTTCTTACACCTTTTCCAACTTCAAATTCCAGCACTTTTCAAGCACTTTCAATGTGCATTTTTATGCTTTATATGCTGTATGTACTTTTTCACATTTAAATCCATTGTGCTATAAAAAAAAAACACAATATGACATTTCAACTTAAATTGTTGAATACTTTGGAGCATAGATTTATTGGGATAGTTCACCCCCCCCAAAAAAGTTCAGTTATTGGATGAAGTATCTTTTTAAGTTTGGTCTCTTTCTACCTAAAGTTGATATCTCAAAAAATGAGCTTACAGTCAGATTTTGTTTGGGTGTAGTACCAAACTTTCATGACCAGTCGTTCATGATATTTCATGTGCATCACTATTCAAAATTCATGAAACAAATTAAATCCTCCTGAGTCCGAGAATATTCTTGCAGCAAATTAATGAACTGTTCTTATGTCAACTATTTTGAAAATCAGTCACCAAATATGGAAACCATAGTTTGTAAGCTTTCATCAATATTTATTTTTATTATTGTCAATATTACTTTAGGTTAGGACTAAGGTATTGTTGTAACTGTATGCAAATGTCCCACCTGTCAAATGGTGACGGTTAAGGGGTTAAAGGAAAACATGTTTTGGATTTGGTCCACGTTTTAGCCACAATTTGTATTTTTCGTCCTCCGTCCAACGAGCATTGAAACGGCAACCTCCCGGCATGTTTTCACCTCCCACTCTGCTCACATCCATTGGAAGATTACACCGCTACAGCCACAAGCGCGGACTCGAGCGGAGTTATTTTCGTTATGTGCAAAATGCATTTTTAGCTAAAAGGAAAACTAGTACTCCGTAAGATAACGAATTATTATGAAAGCAATGCCAGGGCTTCGTAGAACTGGTGCTCCTAACTTAAAAAATGTAGGCGCACCAGGCAGCCAAAATTTAAGCGCACCCACCAAAACTTATGAGCACCGTTACTATAATATAAGTTTTATATTAACAGATTATTATTAACAGATGATTGAAATCAACATGCAGTAAACGCACTACTTGACGTGAATGAGATTAACTGAGTTAACGATAATAACTGTGCTGTTCTCACGGGTAGTGTCTGATACTGCACAGATGATCTTGACATATAACTTATTATTTGCATACGCCATCTTAATAGCAATAACGGTCTTTTCATGAGCTGCAATATTAGTTTAATAAAAAAAAAAGCGAATGCAAGCCCTTTTGTGGTGGTGTACGTGGTGTTAAATTTTACATATAGCTGCCAGTTGCACGACTAACAGCATCCTGATGATTAAATGAAGAATTAAACAGAACCTCTCGCACTTAAAATGTGTAGATTCAGAGGTAAACAGTTACCTGCAAACTTCGTCCCACCGGCTTTACAGTGAAAGCTTTAGTCATTTTCATAGCGGATTTGAAGCCACTGGAAGTCTTTTATTCCCTCTTCGAAAAGTGTAGATGGTGGATTAACATTCACCACATAATCACTAATCAGATGTACCATTATTTGTGACTTTAGGTGGTTTCTAAAACAAAATCTGTCAGTGTTATTTTCATTTTCTCGTATCCACACCTTTACATTTTCGAGGCTGTCGCTCCCTGTCACCTGAAGGCAGACATTGACTGAGTGATTGACAGCTGATATTAACCAATCCATTCGCGTTCAGTGCTAGAGCAGTGGGCTAATCAGTAGAGCTTGAAGGCGCGGCAAGCATTGCGGGCTTTGTTTACTGCAGCCAGTTGACATGACAACTGTTTTAAACTATTCCACTCACACAAATACTCCCAGATATATTTTGAGGTCGCATAGATAACATTTCGGCGCATATGCGACCAAAACGGTCGCAATTTCGAGCCCTGAATGCAATTTCAAATTCAAGCAGGTTCAAGCACTTTGTCCAAAATCCAAGCACTTTTCTAACCTTGAAAACACTATACTAAAAATCAAGCATTTTCCAGGATTTCCAGCACCTGTAAACGTTTGTCCCAGAAATGATAGTTTTGGTGGTATTAATATCATATAAGGGCCATTTGACCAATCAGAGCAAAGTAGGCTGTCAGAAAAGATGTTTACAGAGAATATTTAAACAAATCATTTCATATACCGTGAGAAAAGATGTACAGAAAATAACGTGTTTTCCTTAGAACCTATTGTAGGAGACCTCCGAAGCAAAAACTATGAACTTATAAAACAGTACATTAGGGGCACTTTAAAGCACATTAATCTGGTATTGGTATAACCTTGTGTTCCACACTTGTCGGCTGCACTTAATGAAATAACCTACTTGGCGGCCAGCTTCATGCCACAGTCCTCAGAGCAGTATTTTGAGTTTGGCCGTGCCGGCTCAATGCAATTCGGCCCCAGGCACTGTTGCGTGTCTCCTCCGTGTCTGCCGTCTGCCCTATCACTGTGTCGTAAACGGTCACGGTGCTTCTGCTTCTGCTTGTGGCGACGGGACTCTTTCTGTGAATGATAAACGCAATCAAATGAAGATCAATTCTGTAATGCAATCAAACAATCATTCATGTATTAATGACTTTGCTCCTCTTTGTACCTTCTTGTCAAATTTCTTGTCTCTCCTCTTGACGTGCTTGACTTTTATAGCTTTCTTTCGCGGGACAGGACTGTAAAGTTGGCCATCATCATCCTCACTGCCCCATGACTACATAAATATATATAAAAATAAAAAAAGCAGATCCATTTTAAAGTGCCGAGACCTAACGCATCATCTCTAATAAGCAAATGTACTTTTGTACCTATTATAACTTGACAAGAATTCAAATTAATGTATATACTAAGTGCTTGTGGTTGAACTGCAGCAATTAGTAGTTACCACATTTCTGTCCTTGTAGTGCTCATATGGATCCATATCGTTCTCATCATAATCAGAGTATCGTCTATCCCTGTGCATTATATTGTCTTTCCTCTCACGCAGCGAAAACTCCTCATCCCGAACACGTAGCATTTTCTGTAAAAACAATACGAGGGAAAATTAACTTCAAAACTAGAGTTAAACAATAAACAAGCTAAATGGAGAAACGCTTACCCGAGCACGAACGACACACTGCCTTAGACGACACTTCTGACGAATCTTGTTTGGGCCTCCAAATTTTTTCATGTCTTTACAGAAGTCGCAATGACCACAGTCCTCTGTCCTGGTGCAGGGTTCACATTCACCACACATACGGGCAGAGCGCTTCACCTGGAACACAATGTTAGAGGACAATGTTGCTTTTTTTATTAAATTTGATAATTATACTTTCTAACATTATAGATGTTGGTTTAATACAGGATATAGAGTTTATGGCTTGCTGATGTGATCATATTAAATAGTCAGACAAAAAAAGTTTTCAAGTGTCAAAAAAAGTAAGTTAACACAGATGTGTTTTTCCCATATATAGAAGGTGTCCTATTTTTTGTTCGAGTTGTTTGTTCATTACCAAAAATAATCACGATTAATCAAATATCACTATCAAATCTCCACTATCAATCACTACTACTTTGACAAATTTTTTTGAAAAAAAACAAACAAACAAACAAACAAACCTACCCTCGGACATATTTAAAGCTAATTTTTTTGGACAATGACATCATGAATAAGATGTAAGGATCACCATACAGCTTTAAAACATTAATTAATAATAATTTGAACATTTTTATCCTTTTTGGTTTGCCGTTCAAACCCCTAAGTCATACCTGTTTGTAACCAAGAGGATTTAATTAAAATATATTTAAGATAAAATAAAATAACATATGCAATAAAATCCCTTTTTTTTTATTTATTTTTTTTACAAATTTATACTTATTCTTATATTTAAAATGTTTATAAAATAGGTCAACATGTTTCTTACTTCATAAATAACCCATAATCTAACAGATGAAGTCAGCTAACTAATAGGTAAATTGAACAAACACTTACTTTAGACCCACGTCGCTTATCAATCTTGTACTCTGGAGTGCTGGATCGTTTCTCAACCCTCTCGGGCTCAACATCTTTATCCCGGTTCTTCTTCCGATACCGTATTGAAAGTGATGGATCCATTGCTAAACATATATATTATATATAAAATATTTTCAAGTGCATATTTAATTATTTTGAAGCCAACAACATTAAGTTAACAAAAACTTCACTGTCACTGACCCCGACACTGTTGACAGTACCACTCTCTTATAGCTTTGGCCATCTTCTCTGTCACATTTATACAGTGACCGTGAAACCACTCATTGCAGTTGTCACAACCTCTGAGGAGAAAAGATTTAAGACACATTATGTTCTCCATTTGAACATACACACTATTTTGAGAGAATATGATTAAAGATGTTTGTCTCACATCATGAAGCAGTTGATGTCTGATTTTCGACAAATGCAGTAAAGGGGAGCATTTTCTCCTTTTTCCATACTGTTGTCCAGACCTGGAGTCTGGTCCATATCAGACATCTCGCTGTCCTATAAAGAAAGTACAGTATTATAACGACAAACCTTTGAGCTAACAATAAAAAGAATATTACAAATTCATTTGGGTTAAACATCATCAATATCACAATATTTTCCTCACTCTAAGGCGAAATGAAACAGAACGGAATTGATAAACTGTTAAATAATTCACTTAATTTTAAACATCTTAATTACATAAAAAGAATACTTTAACATCACAAGATACATATTAGCATGCTAGCTTTTGATAACCATTCGATAATCGATTAAGTACTACATTTAAAACTAAATAAGTATTAGTAAAAAAATATTAGTAAAAATTACTCATTGTTTCATTCCGATAATTGATTATGGAGCATTTAATGTGTTATGTTTTAACTGCTCAAGTCGAAGCTAATGTGCTATCAAACAATTATAATAGCAAACTTGCCATCGCTGCTCCCCGCCTTCAAGAGGATCCGATCAAACGGACGAACTGTCGATTAATTCACATAATATTTCACTGCATAGTGAATACTGCGACTAGAATAACTGTAAAAAATCACCACATAAAACTAGAAAATGAAGCGGTATTATAAACCGAATAGTTCTGACCGTGGGCAGAAAGCTAACAGCGTAGTTTCGGCTGTGTATAGCAGAATGCTGATTGTCATAATAAAAGTCCCCATCAGAAAAAGCATTCTGTAACAGTGAAAGACTTGATAATTATGTTGCTGTTTTTAAAAAATAATAATAACTATTATTATTAATACAATAAAATATCAATAATAATAATAATCATTATAATCATCATCATCATCATCATAATTATTAATAATAATAATAATAATGAAAATAACGATGATTTTTGTACTTTTTAAATATTTGTTGCGTTAATATATGTCAGTTATTGATTTATTTATTTATTGGTAGGGGGTGTGGTGCACAGTCGCACTATCAACACTACGAGCATGCTAACAAATGGGCAACGGCCCCTAAAGAGCAGAGAATCAATCTGCCATCTGACGAGCGATGAGATGAATGTGGTGACGAAGGTTAGTGGATTTTTATAAATTTAAACGATTATCGATAACACTTTTTTCAAATAACTTGAAGAAATAAATTATGAAGATTATAAAAATCAAATTGCTGTTATCTTGCTGGTATCTGTATACTTTGCCGAAAGATGATGAGGATGATGATGATGATAAGTAGCCTGACGTTAGTGTGTTTTTTTTGTTTGTTTGTTTTTACGAAAAGAATTCCTAAATTACTAAATTACATGTGGTGAAGTTTGGGAAATTTGGTAGTAATTTGTAATACTGGATTCTTTGTGAAAATAATATTACACATTTGTCTTTAATTTCAGGTATAAACTAATATTCTGCGCATTTTAACAGTTTTGAGGGTTTTTCCCCTTCAAAACAAGGATTTGAAATCCTCATAGAAGTTTTTCATCTTTTTTGACTCGAGGTAAGCAAACATTGGCCTAATAGGTTGCTGAAATTTATTGCCCTCTTTACATCTAAGATGCCTCTTATCCCTGTCACACAATATGTTTGCCAAATGGATTGAGATTAATAATAGATTAATGACTCTGGCACTTTTTGCTCCATCAGTACTTTTTTATGCTAGGCTTTGTGTTTTTTTGCATGTACTGTAAATTATATTTGCATACTTTTTGCACATATCAAATTCACAATTACGTAATTATCACACCAATCAGTAAACGTTGGCAAATTAGTCACAGAACAAAAAATCTGACGCGGTGTAGACATTATTAACTGTTAGTTGCATAATGCATCAACATGTCAAGTGATCAATTAGCATTCTCTCGCCGCAGTATTTTACCATTAGTATTTAATATATGTCACAGACTATAGCACATCTACTTTGCTTCCTGCTTGAATATTTAATGATATGGTTTGGAGTTGAATTGCTCCGGCATTTTCACTCTGCATCTTTACACTTTTTCTTGTTGTAGTGAATACTCTGAGAGGACGTTGCGAAGATGGACTGTGATCATGAGGATGAACATGGTGGCCGTTCACCGACTGGATCCAAATCTAGCTTTCGTGAAGATGAGGCACAAACTAATTCAGCTCCTGCTATATCCACTTTTCAGCACTCTGGTCAGAAGTTTGTGTTCACTTGTGACTTTTTAATCTCAAAATCTTTCCAAATATTGTGAATTTACATCTCACAATTCAAACTGCGAAACTCAAATTCAACTCAAAATAGCGAGTTTATAAGCTTTTTCACAATTCAGAGTTTTTTTTTGTTTTTTTTTCCAATCTTAGTTTATTTTTATGATATGATATTGTAGATTTGCAAAAAATAGTCATAATTGTGAGAAAAAAGGTCAGACACACTGTAAAAAATGCTCGGTTCCACACAATTCCTTTATGTTGTCCCAACACGATCGATTTGATTAAGTTAACTTAATCGTTTTTACTAATTTAAGTAAATTGAACATAAACAATTAAGTTGTCCCCAAAAAACATGATTCAGCTCAAGTAGTTTGAACAAGCAGCAAAAATATTTTTTTGCATTTATGTATATATTGCGGGTGACGCGGTGGCGCAGTGGGTAGCACGTTCGCCTCACAGCAAGAAGGTCGCTGGTTCGAGCCTCGGCTGGGTCAGTTGGCATTTCTGTGTGGAGTTTGCATGTTCTCCCCGTGTTCGCGTGGGTTTCCTCCGGGTGCTCCGGTTTCCCCCACAAGTCCAAAGACATGCGCTATAGGTGAATTGGGTAAACTAAAATTGTCCGTAGTGTATGAGTGTGAATGGGTGTGTATGGATGTTTCCCAGAGATGGGTTGTGGCTGGAAGGGCATCAGCTGCGTAAAACATATGCTGGATAAGTTGGCGGTTCATCCCGCTGTGGCGACCCCAGATTAATAAAGGGACTAAGCCGAAAAGAAAATGAATGAATGAATGAATGAATGTATATATTGCAAGATATAAACTCAAAATTATAGCAAAAATGACACAAAACTGCCTTTTTTTAAATCAGATCTGCAACTTTATTTCTTGCAATTCTCAGGTATTTCTTTGTCATTTTTATTTGTTTCACATAATTGCAACTTTATTATTTAGCATGTATGTGTATTTAAGCATTCTTCCAAATATGTTTCTGACTTTGCATGTTGCAGTTTTAACTTATAAGCTGACAAATTGCAAGTTTATATAACACAATTCCAAGATGAAAGGTAAAAGTCTAAGTATAAAGTCAGAAATGCAGGAACTCACTATTGCAAGAAATCACACTTAAAATAAAAGCTAAAATTGCAAGATCTAAAAAATCTGAAATTGCAAGAATTCTTGAGTTTGTCACAATTCTGAGGATTTTCTCCAAATTGTTCATTTATATCTCTAGAAAATAGTTTTATTTCGGATTTATGAATAAAAAAATGTAAAAAGCTGAAGTGTAGAGGAAGAAACTACTAATAATGTGTTTTATTTATTCTATAGAACCATCTGACAGCAAAGACATGGAATCTGATAGAACGTGTCTAAAGGACAGTGAACTCTCGCCAACAGATGAACTCTCTGTGAGGGAAAACTCATGTCTTATTTCTCCTCTCAGCAAATCTAAACCCCTCGCATTTGGTAAATATCCTTCACGCTACCACTATACCTTTTTTTATTTTTAAAACATTGTCATACACATTGACAAAGGTTTAAATTTTCAGTTTAGCAAAAAAATACATCAAGAATAATATATAAACTCAAAATAAATGAATACACTTTGAAAGAAATAAAGAAAAAAAAAAAAACACACAAATTCAACAAAAGAGTCACCATTTAGACTCTCCAAAAAGTCATAAAATACTTTCCAAATAGACCAAAATGTTTTTTTTTTGTGTTTTTTTTTTTTTTTTTTTTTCAAAAAATTGGTAAACTTTTCTAGGGCAAGGCAAGAGGTCATCCCCTTTAACCACTGAGATACACCAGGACTGTCTTCTGTTTCCCAAGAACACGCAATTACATGTTTAGCCCATTCACTCTCACATTCACACACACACTCCAATTTAGTTTATTTAATTCACCTATACCGCATGTCATTGGACTGTGGGGGAAACCGGAGCACCTGGTTAGTGTGCCTGTAGTACACTCCCATGTACAATGAAATAAAGTTCCCTTCTCTTGTTTACATTTATAGCATGTATCTGGGATATTCGGATTAAAATGATGCATACTGTCTACTCAGGCTACCACCATACTTAAAGCTATAACATCAAAATAACTTCATTGTCTGTTTATTTTAGACGTGCATATAGAAGAAATCCCAGCGGATGTGAAAACTGCATTTCAGGATGATCTAAACCCTCCTGTGAGTGACATCAGTGATGCCTTTCCTGTCTGCGTTCAACTGCCCGCAAACCATCTTAAAAATATGGCCACTTATAAAACAACACATCGTCATCGCAAAATCAGCCATTGTTCCTCCTCCACCATCAAAAGTGGACTGAGTCTGAGAGCCCCTGTTGAAGGTAAGCAACACCTCAAATTCAATTTGACTCAATGAAATGAGGGAATTCAATTTTTATGACGTCTAATGCATTATAGATGCCACAGAGATCCTCACTTAGCAGGACTGGTAGCAGCTTTCCTTCTGCTATTCTTGGTTTATTGTAAGTGTTTTGCTAAATTGACGAAGATGGAAACTTTAAAACTTTTTTTTTTCGGTGCTGATTAGTATTTTTAAATGTCATTAAATTTATACCAAGAGGATAGCCGTTGTGTGATGGACTACAGTGTCTGCAGAGCTGCATTATTTGTGGTTAGCACATCAATAATTTGTCTGAGTTTTAGCCATTAAAGGAATATTATGGGTTCAACACAAGTTCGGCCTAATTGACAGCACTCGCAGCGTAATGTTGATTACCATAAAAAGTCATTTAGGCTTTTCCGCCTTTTCTTTAAAGCATCAGAAAATGAATGTAAATGGTAAAATATAGTTTCAGTAGTAGATGTACAAGACCTTGTTTGTGATTATATGTGTGCTAACATGATTTTAGTGTGTAAAAAAACCTTTATATTGAATTTGACAGTACATATTAGCTATGTTTCCATCCACCTATTTCCAGATATGTGCATAAAAATGGTTGATGGAAATGTTAAGATGCGCATACATTTTGAAAATGCGCATAAAGAACGTATGTGCATAACTTAGTAGGATACATTTTTTATTCGATAAGAAAAGATGCGCATAAATTATGATGGAAACACTTTTACAGAACAAATTGCAGTATGCGCATTAAAAAAAGTCATGTGATTTTGTTATAAGAGATCATGTGATGATAAAAATGTGTGTGAATGGTCAAACCAGCAGGCTGAGCACATTGTAAAACATCACAAGTGTTGTTTTGGTCATTCTAAAATGCCTAACCATTTTAGTATTAGTGTTATAATATTCTTAATTACTTCCAGAATTGTCAAGAGCGCCTGTGCTCTGCGTCTCACGCCTTCAAACGCCACCACGCGTTCATTGTGTGTCGGCATTGTCTTCTGGGGCGCAAGTAATTTATTAAATAAAGAAAAGATTCACTCAGCTTTTACTTTTGATATTTGGCGCCAGTTAATCAGGAAGTGATGATTTTGTTCTCTGTGACTCATTGAGTGGAAGCAGTGCTTAATTCGCACATCTTTTATGCGATATTCCAGTTTTGCGCATAAATTTAATTCACATCTTTGGATGGAAACATACTGATTGATTAGTTACTAATATCTATTAATCAGATACTAGTATTTGTTCATTAGGTAATAGTTCTTAGATAAAAGTATTTATTGCATACTTTATTTATTATGTATTCATTTGTTAGATACCCATTAGTTACAACTAGTAATTATTCATTATTAAACATAATTAGAAGGTTTACGCTGTGTGTGGTTGTTCTTGTGCACATACTGATCTGTTTAGGACTATGATGAGCTCACACTGGAAATCTGATATCGGCCACGCGTGAACAGCTATGCAAAAAAAAAAACTGATCTGAGGTAAATATCCGATTTGAGGATCATAGTGTGAACGTAGCCTAAAGATGTAGTCACAAAATCTGGAATTGGCCATCAATATCTACAGTGTAAATGCTGTAGGCATGGGCCGGTATAAGATTCTGACGGTATGATAACCTTGGATATAAATATCACGATTTCACGGTTTGACTGTATTGTGATGACTGCTCTAAAATATATTCTTTTTAAAAAACTAAAACTTTTTCCATTTTGAACACAATATATTTTATTTTAAGAGACATTTAAAATATTTTGGAACAGTATACATCATTAGTATACTGTAGATATACTTTAGTATATCTTCATTAGTTTCAAAAACACAGATTTCTTTACAATTTTAAACGGCACCTTTGGAGATCTTTTCTGCTGGAGATACTGTTGTCCTAAAAAACTTTTTAAAAAGTAAATAAAAAATCTTACAGATACCTTAGGAACGGTATAACAGAAAATTTTGACGGTTTTAAAACCTTGACTTTTCCAAACTGCGGTATACCTTGAAAACGGTTATCGTCCCATGCCTAAAATGCAGCCTAAATTCCTGTGTATTTCCTCCTTCGTATGAGAAAGAACATTATAAAAGTGTGCGAATTGCTTACAGGATTCAATAGAATCTTCTCTATAACTGACATGGTGGGATTAGTGTAGTGCTTTTAAAAGCATAATCCCTAATTTGAAGAAATTTGATGAAATTATATCTGGGGAGTTTACATTTTAGAAACTAATTTTCAAAAGGGTTAGTTCACCCAAAGATAAAAAAGTTTTGTTATGAATTACTCACCCTCATGTCATTCCAAAGATCCTGAGGCCTTTGTTTGTCTTCCGGAATACAAATTGAGATGTTTAGGTGATATCTGATGTACTGAAATCTGCAAAGTACTCATGAACATGCGCAATGTACTGACACTGAGGAGAAAACTGTCGAATAAATTCGTTATTTTTGTTTTATGAATTTGAAAACAAGGGCGCGGCACGGTGGCTCAGTGGTTAGCACTGTCGCCTCACAGCAAGAAAGTCGCTGGTTCGAGTCCCCAGTTGGCATTTCTGTGTGGAGTTTGCATGTTCTCTCCGTGTGACCCGCCCCCGGGTGACCTCTGAAATAGAGATTAAGCCGAAGGACAATGAATAAATATGAAAACAATGTCTGTGTTTGATGTGTGTATATATATATATATATATATATATATATATAGACAGATTGTGTGGATCTTGCTCAAAATGAACAAACGTAATATATATTTATTTATGTAAAACAGTTCACAGAGAATGCAGCAGTGGGTCCATCACAAGGTTCTATTGCAGCTAATAATAAAACACATAAGTCAAATTAAAAATCATATCATATTTTAATTGCCAAGGGGATACTTGAGGTGCTCTATTTATAGTATATAATATTAAGTATAGTATCCAGTATAGTCCAATTCAGACACCAAAAATATTCTGTGCTGTTAAAAGGAATGCAAATCATTAAAAAATGAAAATGAATTTTTTTTCCACATATAGTTGAAAGTTGATCTTTTTAATACAGTTGACTGATTTTACATCAGTAATTTGCCAGCAATTTCTAAGTAAGTAAAGTAATTTAATTTAAAAGAAGTGATAAATAGCATGGATCATGAATAATGAGAAAGGGAATAGAATACACAAGAATGCACAAGACATGTCACTATAGTTTTGAATGGGGAAAAGTGTAACGCTCAAGCAAAGAAAGCCCTGCCTTCTAGTACAGGAGCCTGTTTGTTCAAACTACTTACTTAAAATGAGCTATAACAACACAATTCTTGAAGTTTTTTGTGTCAACTTAATTGTTTTATGTTCAATCCACTCATTTAATAACCAAGTTAACTTAATTCCTTCATGTTTTCCCAACACAAATCGATTGTGTGGAGCTAAGCATTTTTTACAGAGTAGGGCCCTAGAAACTCTTAGGCGTGGTGTTAGTTAATAATAATAGAACTTTCATTTTTGTGTGAACTAACTCTTCAAAGAGCCTTCATTAAGCAAATCTCGATATCTGCAAAAACCCATAAGTGTTCCGAGTTTTAAAACCCAAATCTGAGATGCTAAGCCCAAACTCTTGGATTATTATAAATGAGGGTTGAGCCATTTTTAAAAACGGGAGGAGCTACTCAATGTCTTCATGTTGATGTTTTCTTCCGTTTTTCTCGCACGTCCAGATCTGTGCGCGTCCGTCCTGTTGGCGTGTCTGTTCTGCAGGTTTTGGGACTGCGTGCTGGCGCTGGGTGATGGGTGTCAGTTCTGCGTGGCATCTCTGTGTTCCTCCTTCTGCTCGAGCATGTGCTGCTGCGACCCTTCCTCTCTGGAGGATCTGATAGATTTGTGTCCGTGCTGCAGTTGTGCTGAATATGTGGAGGCGTGCGGCTGCAGCTGCGGAGAAAACACCTTCGACTGCTCCATCTGCGACCTGTGCCTGCAGACCAGCGAGTGTCTGGAGCTCGGCATGGAGCTCTCGCAGCTGCTGTTTCACTAGACATCCCATGACCGTCCCATTAAAGCTGGAATGGAATGCGGCAAATGCAATGTGCTGATTTTATAAGCATGAAACTAAAATGCGCTGGTTGACGGTGGCTGTGATGCTGCACGGCTGCATTTTGATACTGCATCAGAGGACAAAAATTAAGCGTATAGTGTTTACATATCATCTGAAAGAGAATGTAACAAAATATTATGTTTTTTTCCTTTCTTTTTTTAATTTGAGAAATTTGAGAGTAAATATCATTGGTGGAATTGTAAAATGTAAACTTTTATTTAATTTAAAGTCTGTGTGAAGTGGAAGTGGCTGAGGCTTTTTTTTCAGTAAGTCTATGTACTTCTAACTGAAACTGAATATTGAGTAGGGGGGCGGGGTTTTCTATTTTCACATCATTCCCTCATAGCGGTATAATTTTTTTATGTTTTATAATGAACTTATAGTAAAAACATAAATTTCATTTATAACACAATAGAGCTCAATGCTGAATACACTAGTCGAGCTGCCTTGATTTGCTCACCGATGTCTTGTGCATTGTGCTCTGTCTGTCAACTGACAGTATTTCCATTTTAAAAGTCTGATTCATTTACAAAATTTAATTGAAACACTACATTTTTTGTAGCTCCTCAATGAAACAAAGAAACTAAAGGTTACCTTAAATTTGAAATGATGATCTCTGTCAAAGGCCCCAACCAACTCCCCATCATTCTTCCTCTCTTTTCAGATGGGATGGTGGGCCAAACTAAAGGTTACCACGAGCCCTACTTTGAGCACCTCTGACCTAAAGAATAACAATGTGCTCTGACAAAATAAACATTGAAAGTTTTGATTTCACAATGACTTTTAAAGGAATGGCCTATTTATTTATTTATTCGTTTGCTTGTTTTAATTGATAGTTTTATTAACTTGAGTTTTATTCACCTTTTAAAAGTATATTTACCCCTTTATAGGTTACTCAGTGGAAAAACAATAAAAATATTCTTGGTTATGAAAAGTTCTTCTGTTGTATTGTTTATTTACTTTATTTTAAAGCTCTTCTGTCTGAAATGGATGCAAGTCATTGTAAGACCTACTAGATTTGTTTAATTAAAACTGAAAAAAACTGTTTAATTGAAACTCAAAAAGTATTATTGGTATTACATTTATATTGTTGTTAGTATTTTTTATTAATATTTAATTTTCAGTTGAAATTGGAGGTAAATGTACATGTAAAAAATTATAATCCTGGATGTTTATTTAATAAATTTTCCCATCTTTTAAAAAAAAAAGCTCTTTTGTGTAAAATGGAGTGCGAGGGATCAATCTATATGCAAGATGTATTGGATTTGTTTCCACAAAACTAACAACTTGTACATCAAATATACAAATTAATTTTCATAGCACAAAAAATAACAAAACCTTCCCTTTAATTGACTACAGACATAATGAAGGTAAAGATTGCAATGATACACACACACACACACACCAGCAGCAGAAGATCTTGCAATTTAGTTTTAATGAGTGTAAAAATGTCCTCAAACACACACCAGCGCTTATATATCAGGACTGTACGATTATTGCTGTATGACTTCGCATAATTAAAATCATTTAAAAAAACAAAATACACCCATATTTATGCCTTGACATATGAGAGAAAAAACAGGGAAATGACATAATCTATCACAACATTCAAGTTTTGAAATCTATTTTACATGCTTTAAATCATTTAATTCCATATATTATACATTCATTTGTATTGCTGAAGAACTCACGGAGAAGACTTTGGAGAATCATTCGAGTTTTCTATTTACAAACCAAACAAATGACTGTTGTTCCTAAAATGCTAAAGGCACAGGTCGATCAGAGGTCGAACTTCATTTGGCTTTATCTGGCAACCGCTCAATGTCACGTTTCCGAGTGTAAATACATTAATATTTGCCAGTAAGTGTGTATTTAGCTGCATCTAATAAACTGCTGATTTAGATCTACTGGTTTTAATAAAAAGCACTTTAGGCAGAGGTAGCTTGTAATATTTTACACCTGAAAAAAGCTAGTTGTGCATGACATTTGTGTGGCTTGTTTCCTTACACGCTTACCAAAAATCTGTAACACCTTACACATAATTTGCCCTGTTTACATCTCGTATTAAGATGCGTTTTAGTCGATCAGATCGCAAGTAGATGAGGGAAACGCATTTCTGTTTACACCTGGTGCTTTTTTGTCCACTTTTTTTGTTTACAACTTGTCATAAAGGGTTAGTTCCCATTAAAGTAAAAATTGTGTTGTTAACTATTCACCCTCATGTCATTCCCAACCCGAGACCTTTGTTCATCTTCAGAACACAAATGAAGATATTTTAGGTGAAATTGCAAAGCTCCCTCATCCTCCATAAACAGCAATGGTCCAGAAAACATCAAAAACAACCAAAAACATCCTTAAAACTAACCATATGCCTTCACTGGTTAGAAAACAAAATATTATGAAGCGATGAGAATTCTTTTGTGCACACAAAGTAAAAAATAAAATAAGTAAGAATAATAAGTTAAAAAGTAAAAATAATGACTTTATAAAACTGTTTCGTCTCCTCAGTGTCAGTATATTGCGCACGGTTATGAACTCTGTGCACTGATATGGATGCCCGCATGTGACTTCCTCTGTTTGTAACAAAGCACAGGCGCATCCGAGGTAATACGTCAGCAGCACGACTAAGCGTGGCACACATTCACGCTTACATGTAATCTGAATAGATGAATAGAGAGCATATTTTGGCGTGCTGTCATAGGGAAGGGCTCCGAGCTCGGAATATATAACTGAGTGGGCTGGATATTTATACGCGTCGTGCTGGTTAATGTGATTAGCTGAATGTTTGCACCTGTGCCAAATTGATTGATTAAACCTCGTTAGTAAAACGTCATTAAAAAGCACAGCACTTTCGTAAACGTGTGCCCTATACTGACACTGAGAAAAACAAACTGTTCTTATTTTATTTTATGCGTGCACAAAAATATATTCATAGCTTCATAATATTCCAATTGAACCACTGAAGGCATACAGTATGGTCTGTTTTGAGGATGTTTTTTGGCATTTTTCTGGACTTAAAACGAGTTGGGACCATTGCTGTCTATGGAGGATGAGGGAGCTCTCAAATTTCACCTAAAATATCTTCATTTGTGTTCTGAATATGAACAAAGGTTTCAGGGGTTTTCATTTTTGGGTGAAATAACCCTTTAATGGAGGGCATACTGTACATGGTGCGAATTCTGAGGGTCAGGAGATGTCCACGTACACGTCAAAAGTGAGGTTATGGGAAAATTGTTCAGATGCACTGATATACGGTTGAAGTCAGAATTATTAGCCCCCCTGTGTATTTATTCCCCCAATTTCTGTTTAACGGAGAGAAGATGTTTTCAACACATTTCTAAACATAATAGTTTTAATAACTAATTTCTAATAACTGATTTCTTTTATCTTTGCCATAATGACAGTACATAATATTTTACTAGATATTTTCCATGATACTAGTATTCAGCCTAAAGTGACATTTAAATGCTAAACTAGGTTAATAAGGGTAATTAGGCAAGTCATTGTATATGAGTGGTTTGTTCTGTAGACAATATATTGCTTAAGAGGGCTAATAATATTGACTTAAAAATGTTTTTAAAAAAATTTAGAACTGCTTTTCTTCTAGCCGAAATAAAACAAATAAGACTTTCTCCAGAAGAAAAAATATTATAGGAAATACTGTGAAAAATTCCTTGCTCTGTTAATCATCACTTGGGAAATATTTTAAAAAGAAAAAGAAATTCACAGGAGGGATAATAATTGTGACTTCAACTGTATGACTATTTGAGATATACGATGACGTCGTGATATATGACGATTTTATGACCCTGCGAATTTTGAACCATTCACATAAAACATGTACATAGGAAAACATTGCTTTCAGAGTTCACTATTTATTCCTGTGTTTAGCGTTGTCCACTTGTGATCGGATCTACGAAAACTTAGTATCTAAATATCAGGTGTAAACAGGGCTTTCATTCACATTAGTTTATGCAAGAATCAGCAATTAACTAGCAATGAACATCTAGGCTAAATTCCTTTACAATTATTTATAAATATACTACAGAAGTTGAATCGTGTTGGTTCATGAATTCATTACAATTTCAAATATATTACTATTTATTTTAAAATGTGGAAATTACAGATTTTTGATGATACCCGATGCGTTAAATACTGCTAATAAATTGACTGAAAATAGACATTTTTACCCTAGAAGTAAAGTGTTACCAAAACATCATGAATGAGCACTTTAGCAAAATGTAACATTAAAAAAATGATCTCAGCTTAAAAAGAAGTGGTGTAAACGAACAAATCAGTTGTAGTAAAAATTACATATTAGTAGTAAATAGGCAAGTATTTGGCTGAAAGTAAAAGCCAGCAAGGAGTGTTAAAAAAATAGACATTTCTGATATATACGCAGTAAATATTGCTTGAACGTCTTCATCATAACAATGTGAATAATGAGTTCATGCTGTTAAACACACCTCACGAAACATCCCTTTGGTATGGTAAGTGACTATAAAGTGACCACGCACTCCACACGCTAGTCAAATAAAAACAATAATGAGCGTCACGTCATTTAATGCTGAAACGTCCTACATTTTAGCTACAAGAAGGCTAAACGTTTTGGGTTCAGATTTCAGATAAACATATGGGATTGTTGTGATCACTGACTGCCTACCATACTGTATAATACTATATTATAATATAGTTATAATTTATAACTGCCTCGAATTAAAGAGAACAACACGTGGAGTGTTTTTAAAAGGAGCAGTCCACCAAAAAAATAAACATTTGTGGAACACAAAAGAAGAAATTTTGTTGATAACCAAAACAATGGACTTCATTACATCTGAAAAATTTCTAGATGTCCCTAAAATGTGTCTATAAAGTTTCAGCTCAAAATACCAGACAGATTAATTATTACACCATGTTAGGAACAATAGGCTGTATTCCTGTGTCTCTTTAAATGCAAATGAGCTGCTCCTCCCCTCCCCCTTTCCAGAAGAGGGTGGAGACTTTATAGCCTGTGTTTCAGTTATTCAGTTACAACAAACAAAACACATGCATGCATTTTAACGTCTTGTCAGTTTTAAATTCTGGATATACATTCTAAACGTTAAATAGTTCTCCTGTAATCATTTGAATGTTTGAAACTGAAATAAGTATACAGTGGTCCCTCGCCATAACGCGGTTCACCTTTTGTGGCCTCGCAGTTTCGCAGATTTTTCTAGTGGAATTTGACATGCTTTTTTCTACGGCGCATTGTGTTCTGCATCCTGATTAGCGCATTGTGCTCTGCGTCCTGATTGGCTGTAGACCACTGTCAATCAATCTCCTTCATGCCATGTGTCCTGTAGAGTACAGAATGCGTTCATCTTGCCAAGTTTACCTAAATCTTCGATTGCTAGCAGTGTGACTCTGAAGTGCTGTACTATATGTTTGCAAGTTTACTTCCCAACAAACCCCACAATGTCGACCAAACGTTCCTCACTGTCAAAGACACCTGCAGTAGCACCCAAAAGGCAGAGGAAGATGCTAACCATCGCACAAAAAGGAAGGTAGAAGTTACGCGAGTGTTTAAACAAGAGAAAAAAGTGTGAAAATGTTAATACTTGTCAGGGAAAGTGTGTAGTGAGGGGTTTTACAGCCTTAAAACATCTATAATAATTGAAAAAAAAATAAAGCGGACTACTTCGCGGATTTCACCTATTGCGGGCTATATTTAGAACGTAACTCCCGCGATTAACGAGGGACCACTGTACTGTGAATTGGATAGACTGACGACTGAAGCAGTTTCATAACTATAGATGACAACTGTTCTCTTTGGGTCAATGGCTGACAGAACGTGTGTATGAATGTTTTCTTTCATAGTACTTTTTAATAAAACCATGAGATTGTGATTTTTAGTAATAAATTGTGCAGCTCTATTTCTCCTTTTACCTTCTTTTATGTTCCACAAAAGTAAGTCAAACATGTTTGGAACAACAAAGTCCAAAGTATACTTCACTTCTGACACATACAGAATGTTCAGTGGCGCAATCTCTGTCATTAGCACAGTACGTATGTTTTTTGTAAGCATAAGTACTACGCGCACACAGTTTACACATGCAAATTTGCCCAAAACAAGTCAAAACTGAACCAGTCCACTGTTTAACTTTTGGGAAAGAAACAGACAAAGCAACAACAAACTACAGAAGACTGCAAAAATAATAGACACGTTGAGGAGTGCATGTGTGATTAAAAATATCCGGAACTCTAACTTAAACTTTTTTTTGTAGTGTGCAAAAAAAATATGTATACTATGAAGAGTGTGCACTGGACTGTGCTGACTGTGCCACTGAGCAGCACGATTCGGTACAGAACAATACAGTGCGCAATTATTTGTGTCCACTGTCAAAAATAGCGAACCGTACCACTTTTTTGGAACCCTTTCATTACGGAACATAGCACAACAGTACAATAACAAAGGGGTGGAGCTAGACTCGCTGCTGAGCTCTATTGGTTTACAGAGAATCGTAACCAGTGTGTGCAACAAGACACGACAATACAAAAAACAATATTTTAAATACGCAGCCGAATAATACAATGACCATGCACAGCAATGAACCATGCTCAAACCTAGCTTGTCGTCTTCTTGTGACAAACAGCCACATGCCAAGAAGAAAGAACAGGTTCTGCTGTTTGTGCTCTATTCTTGTTTACGAGGCCGCTCACATGTCACATCTAAAAACATGTGGACAGCGCAACGCGCGCTACTTCCTCTCTGTCCTTTCTCTATTTGCGCATACTCGCCACGTGTCTACATTTGAAACAATGAACTTGAGTTCTTAAGTTGCAATATGTGAAAAACCCATATGGCTTTCTTCTTTGAGCTAGAATGACATCAATACCGAACAATACCATACTGAACTGTACTGTACTGAACTAGCGATGTCAACAGTATCAAGTTCGATACCAATCGGTACTGACATTTTAAAACCCATTTCAAACCCATTTTCATTAAAGTCCATTTCCCACTAACATTTGAGTGCTGTTGAGCGCGTTTTTAAACACAGCTGGTTGGTCATTGTGTTCTCGTGCTCAACAGAAATTGTCCCGTTTCAAAGCTGCTTAGATCAGTTGATCCATCAGTGGATCGCTTTTGTGTTAGCTCATCGACAGACCAGCTGATCTACGCAGCTTTGAAATGCTCCAGTGTCCCTGTATCTGTGTTTACACTTGGTGAACAGCGGTGAAGAGTGGTGAACCGATGACCATAGTCAATCACAGTCATTTCTGTTGAGCATGTGAATACAATGACCAGCTGTGTTTAAGAATGAGCTCAAATATTAGCAGGGAATGGATGTTTTGAAAATGTTCTGTACTGAATGGTATCGAACTTGATACTTTTGACAACCCTAGTAGAAAGAAGGCAAAAAAGTATACTTTGGACTTAATTTTGGGTGAACTTTCCCTTTAAAAAAACCCCCACAGCGTCCCACATGAGGAAAAAGCACTGAAACATACATCTAGTGGTCAGTTGGGTCACAAGTCGTCCTCCATGTTTACGCTGCTCCCTTGGCTGCTGGTTTTGGAGGCTCCGGGCGACATCGGGGAGAAGAGCACATCTGAACCCCTGACGTCATCCATCAGAATGTCACTGAGACCAACGTCAGGGTACAAATCAGAGGCGGCATGTTCGTCCAGCTCTGTGAAGCTAAAAGTCTCCAGATGTAGCGGGCCGCTCACAGCCACGGCAGCTGGAGAGCCGGATGGAGGTACGGAGAGGAAGGAAGAGGGTGAAGTCTGTGCCATTGCTCCATCCATGTTGAGGTGGCTCGGAGGCTGACCGTCTCCAGCACCGGCCTGCATAGACACATTTGGCTGCAGTAGCTGGTTTTGGATGAAGGATGCCTCTGTGTTCAGGCCTGGAGACATGGTGGCGTTGAGGCCATGGTGGCATGCTTGTATTTCTAGTTCCTGCGTGCAACAAACAACAGGAGGTCACATTCATGTCATCTTGCTGGTGTATATATTGTATAATGGCAAAATAAGCAGTATATTAGTAGCTGAAACAGTGTTACACGCCATCAAATCTGATATATTTAGATTACTCAAAACATTTAAGTAATCTAAGGCTATGTTTACATGACAAAGATGTCGTCAAAATTGGTGTGTGTTTGTTAGCACCTG
Organism: Danio jaintianensis; assembly: GCA_903798115.1. Taxonomy (NCBI): domain Eukaryota; kingdom Metazoa; phylum Chordata; class Actinopteri; order Cypriniformes; family Danionidae; genus Danio; species Danio jaintianensis. The sequence continues at coordinate 11,233,135 of CAIGQV010017532.1, forward strand.
CCTTTAAAATCAACTGCACATTTCTACATACCTAACACATACTTTGCACAGGCATGCCGTCACTGTTTTTAAAGATTCTATTATTGGGTGTTTACATGGATACAATAAAGGTAACATTTACAGAAACGTGCACTTTTTCAAAATTATGGTTTTTCAATCCATACAATGCCATTGTCCTGTAAATGAACAGGGAAAAAGTAGAAAATTGTCCTGCTTTTGTTGTGTAAATGGACCCTAACTCATTTTTTAAGTTAGTATAACCACCCTACTGCTCACAATGTTAATTATAATTTTAAGATAAATATTGAAAAAAGTCAGTTGTTTACTTAAATGTCACATAAACTCCATCTTAAGTGTCAGTTAGCAACTGCGTATGTTAATGTAACTAAAAAAGATATTTTTTTAAATACACTTGCAGGATTTTAGTTTCTGATCCTGCAGCATATACAGTTTTTTAGCCCATCATCAACCAAAGCACAGGCTATACTCAAACATTCAAATTTCAACATAACAGAAAACTGTATATCCCAACATACACAAAATTATACTTTTGAATAACATTTAAATTCAACTATATAGAAATTTGCTTTTACACAATCAGCTTGAGTTCACCTTAATACAATAAAATATTGAGTTTAAAACTTGTACAATGAACTTTCACTAATATTTGAGTGAAATAAAAAATTTTTGCTGTTTGGTTTTACAGTGCATAGGGATAACAGGGGATGATGTTTTGCTCATTTTGGAAACAGACAGTATAAGACAAGTTAGTCTTAGTTTGGGCTTGTGTAATGAATGAAAATCAGTGGTGGTGATGTACCTGTATGCGGAGAATAAGGGCCTGGTTGGATTGCTCCAGTTTCTTCTGCCTCATCTCAATCTCTTTGGCCCTCTGCTGCTCTTTCTGGAGTTTTCTTATGTAATCAACAGAAGCCTTCAAAATGGTTCCCTTGTTCCAGCGCATCTCCCTAACATTGTGACCAAACAGGAAGTAAATATTATTTATGTAAATATTATGAGTTGAAAAACTAGTTTACACTATTCTTAAAATAAATGTCATTATGTATACTGTATGTACAGTTGAAGTCAGAATTAATAGCCCTCCTGAATTATTAGCCCCCCTGTATATTTTCTTCCCCAAATTCTGTTTAACGGAAAGGAGATCTTTTCAACACATTCATTCATTCATTTTCTTTTCGCCTTAGTCCTTTTATTAATCAGGGGTCACCGCAGCGGAATGAACCGCCAACTTATCCAGCATGTTTTACACAGCGGATGCCCTTCCAGCCGCAACCTATTACTGGGAAACACCCAGTTTTTTTCCGCCGCCCCCTTTTCAACATATTTCTAAACATAATAGTTTTAATAGTTCTAATAACTGATTTCATTTATCTTTGCCATGATGACAGTACATAATATTTTACTAGATATTTTCCATGATGGTTTGTTCTGTAGACGATCGAAGAAAAAAAAACTTGCTAAATATTATTGACCTTAAAATGGTATTAAAAAAATAAAAACTGCTTTTATTCTAGTCGAAATAAAAACAAAATTGACTTTCTCCAAAAGAAAAAATATTATAGGAAATACTGTGAAAAATTCCTTGCTGTTAAACATCATTTGGGAAATATTTGAAAAAGAAAAAAAAATCCACAGGAGGGCTAATCATTTTTACTTCAACTGTATATTAGTTATATATGTATATAAAATATATTTTTTAATTGTTATATTTTAACGCTATCCTCAACCCACCTTTTTAATTATTTAAAAATATATTTTATGAATCAATTTATTTTTAAAGGTAGAGATCAGAGATTTAGAGGTAAATAAAGTTTTGTTTTCATTTTTACAAAAATATATGTTATACTGAATGAATATGAAACATTATTTTATCACTTTTTAGATTTTTTTTTTACAAATGTTATTTGAAACATTAAAGCATACTGATTTGTTTATATAAATATACTGATTTAGTTTTATACTACAATAAAAGATCACAAACTTTGAACAAATTGGTATTTTTAGACTGTGTTCAAAACAGATTTGAATCTTTTAAACATGGGAGATGTTTTGGATCAAAATATTTCAAGCGCAAACAATGCTACAGTTTGTTTTGTATTGTTTCTCAAAACACAAAAGCTCGAAGGAAAGAAACTTACGGATCAGTGGATTTGGGTATTAGAGCCCCTAATTCCTTTATTCTGTCATTTATGTTGAATCTTCTCCGCCGTTCAACTTCATAAAACAAAGCGCAGATGTAATCACACAGCAAACAGACAATAATACGCTACTGAAGTCTGTGTGTTTTGAACTCACTGAGATTGTGATTATCTTTCTTCTGCCTCTCCTTCATGAAGGCTCTGGTGTCTGTGTCTGGAAAAAAACAGCAGCCATTATGACCACCGCCAACCCTATACTGTACGGTAGATACAAAACACGACTGAAAATAATGGAATATGGAAGACAGGCTGAGCATGACAACATTACCATTATATTCCCTTTTGATGTTGGGCAGATCTGCTGGACAGGAGTTGCTGACGGTGATGGTTGGAGTCGTCATACCAGGACTGTTGTAGACATCCAGAAGATTTCCTGGAAGCTGAGACAGAAACACACTTTTAAAAACATACAACTCAACTAAAATTAGATGATCAATATGATCAAAGCAGCCTAAAACACATTGTTATGCAAAAAAATATTGCTTTACCACCAAGTGTAGCACTGATGATGCACATGACTTTAAAAAATGCAAAATTATATTAAATGTAGATCTCTTGACACTTGAACAACATGCAACACAAAGACTGTATGCTCTGTATATCGGTGTGACAGAAGGGCATTTGGTTTACTAGTAAAGCACAGGTGATGCTTATGGTTTTCTCAGTGTCAAATCACTATGAGGACATGTACACATAAACTGCATTTCTTCATTCAAAGTGAGAAAAACTATTGTCCTAAAATGTAAACAGAAACTCAAGCTTCTTTGTGACAACCTGTTTGTAAGTTTGGTTTAACGAAGTATTTATAAAATGTTACATTTAATGATTTCAAAATAAACAGACAAGCTTTTTAGATTACTCGAATTTAAATGAACCATTTTAAAAAGTCTATAAAATTAAAACATTCAGAAAATTTACTTTCAAAATTAAACAGAATTTGTGGGAAAATAAAGATTTCATAGGGCTCTAAAACAGATGAAAAACTACTCGCAAAAATTATACATAATTATTACAAATATGCATTAGAATTATAATAAATCATTAAAAAACATTATTGAAATATTATTTAATTATTTTATATTTTATTATTGTTATAAAAATGACTCTAATATGAATTTTCCTTATAAAATTGAAATAAAATATGTTACAAAATGAAAATAAATGATACAGATATTTCTTCTGAATTCAAAACAGCACACATTCAAGACATTTTTTTGTAAATAAATTGAATAATGAGATTTTACCTTTCTTTTCTTTTCATGCTCCTGCAATAACATTATCCTCATTTCACCTACTACTTCCTCTACCAGCAAAAAAAAAAAAAGAAAAAAAAGGGGGGGGGATCCTTTACAAGTTGCCGTTTCAATCCGGTGTCTTGCTCTATACTTACTGTCCACAGTCCCGTTTGTCTCTCCCTGATCATTCCTATCTGGCAGGTGTTAGCAAAGTGTCAGAAGTGCATGTTTATATGTTTATGCTTCCCCCACTGCTGGCCTCCCTCATAAGTGCACTGGTTAGCACTCACTCTTAAAAGGGGTGGGGGGTATATTTACGTTCAGGAAATGCTCTACTGTAGCTTTCAGAATGGCTCATGGCGGTTTACCACAAATACAGCTCTCTCAAAGAGGCTTCTGCATAATGCTATATGGATACATTCCTCAATAATGAAGATGATCGCTGAGCTTACCGTGTTCGGGAGCTGCAGGCCAGAATCAATCAGTGACAAGATGTCATCATTGAAGCTGGACTCAAGGCTGATGATGTCGTCGATGACATCATCCATCTGAGAACACACAATTAAGGTTTAGAATGAGTCTTAGTATTGATACATAAGAGCCTGAAATATAATTGGGAAAACTGTGAAAGAGATTTTTTAACATGACATCTGAAAAGTATGTGTTTTATGGGTTATTCAAAGCAGAGGTGCAATGAGGGGTGCAGATATAATTAAGTTGCTGCTGTGGTATTTTGCAGTACACTGTGACAAAACTAGAGCGAGGACAAGTTGAACCGTGAAAGGTAAGAATGTTCTGGCACGAGTCAACAAGACAGTGACATGCAATAAACAACCTTAAAGGGATAGTTCAAACCAAAATTCAAATTCTGTCATCATTTCTGTCAACATCGTATGCTCATTCCGAATCTGTTTGAGTTTCCATTGAGTTGCCATTGACTTAACATAACTTCATTGAATAACATAACTTGTGTTCAACAGAAGAAAGAAACTCACAAAAGTTTAGAGCCACCTAAGTTTAAGTAAATGGTGGGGAAATCAATTTTTGTAGGTGAACAATACCTTTAAGCCTAATGTGTCATTTGTTTTAAATGTGTAACTTAGTGTAGGTGCACAGTTGAAGATACAGGCCTTTTAAATTGTACTACATTTGACAGCGTTTGTGAGCAACACAAGCATGTGTCGACACATGAGCACCAGCAAGAAATATCCACATCTACACTTTTCCCTCCAAATGTTATGAGCGACCAAAAATGTATTCACAATGTAAAACACAGTTGCGGATATAGTTTTTGCTGTCTTCAGTAGTGTGTTAGTTGTTCTCATTTCGACTCTGTTTATTTCTGAATGTGAAAAATGGCCCAGTTGATTAATGAGCGGTGACAACTTGTAGTTGAAACCAAGTTATACAAACACAATTCAAATCACACGTGTGAGCTGCACGTACACTGTCAGGCAGTTACAAAAATCAGTGGTGCATATTGTTTTGATGACAAAAACTGTATTATGAATAATCCTTGCATATATGTTATAATGATCTAATTCTATAGTGAAGTCCACAACTATAACAACAGCAACAAAGAAAAAAAATGTATATGGAAACTTTTTTGGCTGATGAATAATAAAAATAGTAAATGCACTTGAGCATTTAAAGGATTGAGCATTTCACACAAAACTCTTCACAAACCTGAGTTTCTTTAATTTATAACACAAAATACGTTCTTTTGAAAAATATTGGAAACCTGGTACTCACTGACTTACATATTATTTGTTTTTGTCAATGGTTACCAGTTTCTAACATTCTTCAAAATATCTTCATTTTTGTTTAACAGAATAAAGAAACTCATAAAGGTTTGGCACCACTTGAGAGAGAGTAAATACAGATTTAATTTACATTTTTGGGTGAACTATGCCTTTAAAGTGGCAGACAATGGAACTGATAATTAATCTTATAATAAACAGAACACTACGGTCCTTTGGTATAGATGCTAATATAATCAGGGTTGCACATAACAAGAAAACATGTGAGCATGCATGATTGAAATAAACAAATTTCATGCCAGATATGCTGCTAAAGAGGAGTTTTTTGTTACCCAAGTTACTGCAACATAAGATAATTATTACAAACCTGTTAAAGGAATGTATGTTGTTAGCTGTGTAAAATACTGCGCTTACTTGTTTTGATATATATAATTATGGTCGCACTTCATTTTAAGGTACACTTCTCACTATTAACAAATCATTAACTAAGACTTTTAGCTCAATAAATTACTAATAAATTAATTTAATTACTAATTACTAATTTGTTACTAAAATATGAATAGTTATTAAGGTAGTAGTTAGGTTTAGGTATTGGGTAGGATTAAGAATGTAGAATAAGATCATACTTCTTAATAACAAACAAATAAGTAACAAGCCAGTAGTTAATAGTAGGAATCGGTACTTAAACTAAAGTGTTACCAAAATTATTTGTTTTGTAAGATTGTGGTTCCAGTAGGCTTGTAGTAACCTCATTTGTATTGATTTAGTAACCTCAGATTTAATGAATTTAAAGATTTAGTGAAATGAATGGCATGGGACATGCAACTTTCCCGTCCTTGTGTCTTTAAGGAAGAATGGAAAATAAAGTTGGTCTCTCAGTGTGCACGGATGGAGTTGCAGTCAATGTTGGAGTTTACAATGGCATTGTTTCATATGGTGGTAATCTGGGTTATACACCGTCCTCAAGAATTGTGCTAAATCAGCTGAATGTGAAGTCCAATACTGTTGTCAGAAAGGGGGCACAAAGTGTCACATAAGATTTTATAATCTTAATAGTAATAATAACTGCACGTGGGATGGCTGTGCTATGAACAGTGGGAGTACAAAGAAACAACTTTGAGAAGTTATGTGCACCCCTGAACACAGTTCTCGTTTTTGGCCTTTGCATCTGAATGGCATGATTAGTACACATTGTATATTTAGATGTGCTTTACCTCTTCTTTGTTGGAGCCCAGATTAAGATGTGCCATGGGGCTGTTGGGAGCGCTGCTTGCTAAAGGGCCCATTTCTGGAGCCGAGGCTGAATGTGGGACAGGAGACACACCGAGATTTTGTGTGGCAACTTTATTGCCGAGTGTGATGGACAAGTACTCCTTCACTTGCTGCCTCTGCGCCTGCTGGATGTGGTATTTAGTTGGGTTTTCCAGATGGGTTTGCACCTAGAGCCAAGTTAAAAAATCATGCAAAGAGGTCAGGGACATTTCATGCAACATATTGCACCCATTATTACCCATGTATTTAGTCATAAGGAAGGAAATTTAGCCACTTTTAATTAAAAAGGGAACACACACTTAAGAGTTTACACTGCATTCAACCTCAAAAGGAAATTTTTGTAAAGCTAAAATAATTTACTCTCACTGAAGAATACATATCTGTATTTAAAATGATGTATTTTCAAAGCAGCTTAAACATAGAAGTTCTAGTAAACTGAAATTGTGTCAGTTCAGTTTTCAGAATTGAATTTCCGTTTAGTTCTTTTCAGTGTGGTTTAATTTTCACTGCTGAAAGTCCAAACACTGAAGAGCAAATCCATCGATGTGGTGGATTCACATCAAGCAAGTAATACATGTGCAAAGCCCACACACATTTCAGCATTTGTATAATAGTATGCCAGTGTTTATAGCAAATGCCACAATAACGTTTAAACTTTCTGTGCTAAATTTGAACTACTTGTCATGTGTGATGTAAACTACAGAGCATCTTTATAATATTTGTAAAAATGTTGTTTTATCTGGGGATACCTGAAGCCTATTTTACATTATTTCTGAATTCTGAATAAAATGATCTTGTTCAACATCTCCAACTACTGACTAATATTAATTAATTTAATGTATTTACTATATGGTTAGGGGTTAGGTTTAGTTGCATGTAATTATGCATAATTAATTGTAGTTACTATAGTAAGAACACAGAACAGGTGCAACAATTACACCTTAAAATAAACTGTTACTAAATAAATGTTTTCTAAGACTTTTTAAATCTAGTTTTAAACTTTGTACTAGACATTTTGACACACAGTCAAGAGGTTTGGTTGTTACTCAGGTACGCACAGTAGTATAAATACACACACACACACATATATATATATAATTAGGGCGACGCGGTGGCGCAGTGGGTAGTACGTTCGCCTCACAGCAAGAAGGTCGCTGGTTCGAGCCTCGGCTGGGTCAGTTGGCATTTCTGTGTGGAGTTTGCATGTTCTCCCCGTGTTCGCGTGGGTTTCCTCCGGGTGCTCCGGTTTCCCCCACAAGTTTAAAGACATGCGGTATAGGTGAATTGGGTAAGCGAAAATTGTCCGTAGTGTATGTGTGTGAATGAGTGTGTATGAATGTTTCCCAGTGATGGGTTGCAGCTGGAAGGGCATCCGCTGCGTAAAACATATGCTGGATAAGTTGGTGGTTCATCCCGCTGTGGCGACCCCAGATTAATAAAGGGACTAAGCCGAAAAGAAAATGAATGAATATATATAATTATTATTATTTTTTGTACTTTTAAAAAAAGTATTATTACTATTTGGTGGCTCATAGGCAGGCCCACACAGAATCTGCGTGCACAGAAATCCACAGATTTTAAGCCTATCATGCAGGCTATTTATTTACTTGTACAAATATGTTTAAATACATATTTATTCAATTCAGTAATTCTATTAACTAATATGTAAATGTGTATATGATTTATTTACAATACAGCTTATAAAGTAATATTTTCTGTCTTTTAGTAGCTATATGTCGTTTACCAAACAAGTGGATCTAATTGGATTTGCATTGTAAACCTTAAATAATTAAAGTTAAAAAGTCATTTTTATATAGGTTTTTGGTTACTATACTCCCAAAATCATTCTACATCAATCTTTTGCTACAAAAGTCTGCACAGAAATAGCAAAAACAATCTGTCTGGCCGTGCTCATAAGTCAGTCTGACCCACCTTCAGGACCTCCACCGGGACTTGTGCTGGAGGAGGCCGGGCAGCCATGGGTGGCAGCGAGACAGAGATGGCAGGAGTGGCGTCTGCAGGTCGGAGCTGAGCGACGGATGCCTGCTGCTGCGCCTCCCTCCTCTCCTGCTCCTGCGCCTGCTCTCGCATCAGCTGCTGCCGGAGCAACACTCGTGAAGACATGCTGCGCTGCGCTGTGCCCACCACTCTATTAACAAGCTGCAGCGGGGAAACAAGCAGGAGAGCTGCTCAATCTGCCACAGGAGCTGCAGGCAGTATAAAAGGAAATAACTGGGACTACCACTTCTCCTTTTGGACATTGAGGAGTTAGAATAAAAACAGAAATACAAAAGTCATGTTACATGTATGTAACCAACGAATAGAATGGACTGTCAAATGTTTAAATGGGATACATATACAGTTGAAGTCAAAACTATTAGCCCTTCTGTGAATTTTGACAGAGACAAGACAGAGCAAGGATTGTTTCACAGTATTTCCTATAATATTTTGTCTTCTGGAGAAAGTCTTATTTGCTTTATTTCGCTAGAATTAAAGCAGTTTAAAAAATGTTTGAAACCATTTTAAGGTCAAAATTATTAGCCTCCTTAAGCAATATATTTTTTTCAATTGTCTATAGAATACAGTGACTTGCCTAATAACCCTAACTTGCCTAATTAACCCAATTAACTCAGTTAAGCCTTTAAATGTCACTTTAAGCTGAATACTAATATCTTGAAAAATATCTAGTAAAATATTATGTACCGTCATCATGGCAAAAATAAAAGAAATCAATTATTAGAAATTAGCTGGTAAAACTATTATGTTGAGAAATGTGTTGAAAAAATCTTCTTTCCGTTAAACAGAAACTGGGGGAAAAATATACAGGGGGGCTAATAATTTTGAATTCAACTGTATATATAGAGCTACAAAAATCTTACAAAAAAATCTCATATCATAATATGTAATTTCATATCCTGATAACAATATACAGTGCTCAGCATAAATGAGTACACCCCATTTTGAAAATGAATATTTTAATTCATTTCTCAGTGAATAATGATAATATTTTTTGTTGCACTTGAATAAAACTGTTATATTAATCAGTTATACTTATTAAAATAATATTTTATTCACCCAATACATATAATGCATAATAAAATATATATGGACTCTTATTATAAGTTATTTTGTTAAATTAGCTCCAGATTTGACCAGTACTGACAAATCTAATGTATATGCACAAATATATTATTGTACAGCATTCTATATCAAATATTAATTTAAAATGAGAGATTTGTGAGGGCTGTACTCATAAATGCTAAGCATTGTATAACATGAGTAGCATTTCTGTAAATTCAATACATTTATAGTTTATACATATATTGAACACATGTAAAGGACATGGTTTTTACATTTGAAAGTATATACTGGGAAATTCTTCCACTCTTATGTGATAATATTTCTAACTTCATTTAGAAGCTTGACTAAAAATGTAGTAATATAAAATAAATATTAATCAAACACTTTTTAAATACTAATGATAACACGTCCAACATATAAAAAAATATCACTTTTAAGATTGTACTTTTAAGATTGCAACTTTCTCACAGTGCTGTTATTTGTGTTTCTGTCTGCATACCCGTAATGGCATTTAATATTAAACCATAAACAATGTATTTTGTGACACCAAAAAATAATTTACGGTATAATATGAAAGGGTAAATATATAGAGTAATGGGAAAATGATGAGATTAAGAGAGGTCTTTAATACTCAGTTTTGCTGGATTCACAAAATATGGGTAAAATATCGATAGCTCATTTCTTCTTGCTGAAGACTTAAAATCAGGATTATTCCAGAAAATACTCATTTTTTAACTCTTCTGGTATTGTATTGTCTAAATGAATAAAAACATGGCATCTTTTTGTTATTTTGATCAATTGTGACTAAGCAATACATGATCTGAATAACAATATTTAAATTTTGAATTTGTCAGTGTATTAAATAATTACATAATAACTAATACTGAATGATAAACTAATGAATCTAAATAAAACATTCATAATAAATTGTACTCAAAACCATAACTGTAAATCCAGAGAAATGGAAAATGTTCTCTTAATTCTTTCCATAGCTGTAAGTTTTTAAAACGCACACACACACTATGCAAGGTAATATATGCGTGTATGCACATATATACAACATTTCTCATACAATTATTATTTTATTCTGTAAACTACTGACATTTCTTTCTAAAGTAAAAAATAATAATAATAATTTTGCATTTACAGCATTTTCATCATAAATATAAGAAAAGGTGACATGTTTTCTAACATGTTTTAATTTTTTAAAGACAAATATTAGGTGGAAAACATACATAATGACAATAGTTTTATTGCACACGTATAAGAAATTATCACAAGCCTTAACTCAAACCCATACGAACCCATATGAAGCGAAAAACTGAGAATTTTCAAGTGGTCTCTTAATTTGTTAGGAGTTATCCCTTAATTATGTGTGTGTGTGTGTGTGTGTGTGTGTGTGTGTGTGTGTGTGTGTGTTTGTGTGTTTTATACATATTTGGTCAACTTTGTTGTTTTAAAGGATTAAATACACTTGAAATCATATTTATCACTTTGAGAACTTTAAGGCAATATCTATATACACCGACAATAGGATATAGATTCAATTACACTGGAAATGTACATTTGGCGTTTGACATAAATACTGTCTAACACGCACGATCCAAACCCTAAATATGTCATATGATTGAAATCTGCAGGTCTATGAAGGGGAAGTACAGAATTTACCAATGACAGCTGCCGAAATACCATTGTTCAGCATTTATATTAAACATGTTACAAATATTAACAAACCTCAGAATCTGTATGTATCCTATATCCACAAATGGACAAAAAATGTCAGTTATGATTTGGCAGTTTGATATGCCTTATAGAGGGAGAGTTATGTAATGGTTCGGAACATTAGGATTGGGATTAGCCGCCGAACTATTTGAAGTTGAATAATTTCGTTAACTTAAACCAAGTCAACTTGTGTATTTGTCATTTATTCTAGTAAACAAATGTATTTGCTTGTAACTCTCAATGGCGCACTTAACAAACCCCGAATGGTTGTTTTTGACAGCATCCAGCTGTCATCGCTAGGCTAACTAGCTAGCAAGTTGACTTGTCAAACAGAGTTGCCTGAATTAAACTTCATTAACGTCCATTCAGGAGACACCACTAAGAATTTTACAAGGCTTATACATTCGTGTCAGCGCGACTAGGGGTGAAAATAAAGTTAGTTACCTGGTTAATGTTGTCAGAAGCAAAGCGAGTTTGCTGGAAGAATCGCCATTACCCGCATGAGGATTTCCTTGTTTTGGATGTCACACACACTCACATTCATCAGCATGTGTCCATCAATCTTTTGTTTTTGTTCTGTATTACATAAGTATAATTTAAAATAAAACATAAATAACTTAAAAGGTAATAATATACTAGAAATTCAATTGGTAATAAAGTGAAACAAAATTAAGTTTAAGTCTTTAATCAAATTTTTTTTATTTAAATGTCAGTTTTAGTGAAGCTTAAAAAGAAAAACATGACAAACTTATTACTGAAAATATAAAAATTAAGTCAATTTTATGTATAATAAACTTAATGTAATAAATTCCTGTAATTAAAAGCTGAATTGTTGCTCAGCCATTCATAACAGTTCCTTTACTATCAGCATGGAAAATATACATTTTCTCTGCTTAATTTTGTGGAACAAATGATACATTTGTTGTTTATATAATACAGAAAGTTTAAAATATCAGCATTTATTTGAAAATATATTTACAGAGATTTATTAAAATATTACTGCTTTTATTGAATTTAATATTAAAACCATAAGGTTTTCATGTACATTTATAAAAGCATCACAATCAAACATTTGGCCAGAGTTACTCATTTTACTAATCTTTAGAACATGTAAAATATTCATACCGTCATAAAATATTATGATAATCTTAATTTTGGAGTGATTTTGAATTTTGAAGTTGGTCCAATGACTGGTGGCTGAGGGTTTACATCGCATTTAGATTTTTCACTCACAAGGTTTTTTGTTTTTTTTTCATATATGATTCCAATTGAATACAAGAGATTTTGTCAATAATATTCATTGATTAATGAATTAAAGTGAATGCTTGATGGACACACAACATTTGTACTATGATATGATCTTCCTGAGAGAGCAGAATTGAGTTGACAGGAGAGTGGGTGAAGGGTTGGAGGAAAACAAGCTTTCCCATATTTTCACTCAGTGGGGTGTGGAGGCAAATGTCTGTGTAAATACACAATGTTTGTATTGTCCATATGTAGAGAGATCAAAATATCTTGAATATCTTTCAACCTTACAGAGAAAGATGTTAAAAAAAAAAAAAGCTAAATTTTTTTTTATTCTTAACTAATCATGCAGCTCTTCCTTCACAATAAAGTTCAACTAGGCCTAATAAACGTTTACAAATAAACACAAATTACTTAAATCGCTTTAAATTTCACTTACCAAGAAACCAATACCAAGACTTTGAGAAAGCTACACAGTAAAAGAAAACCTGCAGGTGATTCTTGAGTAGAAAGGAAATCAATAAATAGTCACAAAGGTCTAGTTAAGTCATTCTCCTCAGAGAAAATATAATTTATTTGCATATTTTAAGTTGAAGATCATTTAAATACACAAAACTGTTACGTTTTTCCAACCACAGATGAAATACAAATGAACTTCCTTGAGCGTCCTGACTTAATGCTCATCGCATCAGCTGTCAGAGAAGGAGAAATTCAAAGCTGACGTGAGAGAATCTGAAAGTTTGGTGCCGAGTTTATCTATAAAAAGAAAAAGAAGGAAGTGGTGGTGTTATAATGCGTAGTTTTAAAGCAGTGTGTCTGGCTTACAACACATTCAAAATAAGCTGCTCAAAACTTAATTTGCATATAATCATGCATGAAATTTATTCAAAGTAGAAAAACCAAAGACAGAAAGAAGAAACTGGGTCTTACCAGCTCTCTTTTGCTGCTTCTTCCTCTTTTTGTTTGCCGCCTGAAGAGCCTGACCTTGCAGGAGTGGATCAATATCCAGAATGTCTTTTAGATTCACTGGCTTTGGCCCTACAGCTTCAACAGCACCGCTCTTTGTCTTGGGAACTTTGAGCTCAACGGTCATCGGTCCAAACTTAACAGGAGAGATTAGAGTCTTAAATGAAACGTTCACCCAAAAATAAAAGTGACTACATAATTTACCCTCATGGCATCCTACTTGTATATGACTTTATTTGGACTAGTTGGTGTTGGTAGTAGCCATTTTTTAAGTTTCCAAAAGTACACAAATTAATCATAAAATCTAACCCATATTCCGCCAGGCATGTCTTATGAAGCGGATCAATGTGTTTTTGTAAACAAGGTAAAATTCTAATATTAAATTATAAACTCAAAAATAAAAATGACAAAATTCCTTCCAAAAACCAACCTCAACTCAAAGTATAATGCAAGGCGGTATTGTAGCGGAAGCTACAAGAGAACCACTTACCACACAATGTTTACCACAGTTAACTATGAAAAGAAAAACTGTTGGCTTGGTGTTACTGTATAACGTTATCATTGTTCATTTACTATATTCAGAGCTTTCACTATGAATGCATCTTATGTCATGCGTCATACGTCGAGACCAGCCAAGAAGTTGTCATAAACACGAAGTTGCATTTATAAATATTTTTGTTACAAAAAAACAATCTGATTCATGCATTAAACCCCTGGCAACATATGGGTTAGTTTTATGATGGATTTATGTGCTTTTGGAAGCTTCAAAAAATGCCTACTGCCCAAACACCATTAAAAAATGTTGAACTCTTACGGTGTTCATCTGAAAGATGAAAGTCAAATACATCAAGGATTTATGGTGAGTAAATTATGGGGTAATTTTATACTCCTTTAAAAAGCATCTAAACAAAATCCCCACCAAAAGTGAAAATTCTGCCATTCATTCTCCACTTGTTACGAAACTGTTTGAGACTCTTTCTTTGTTTGAAAACCAGTAGCCAATGACTTCAATGCTCATTTTTCTTCTTACTATGAATGTCAATGGCAACCTTCATTTGTGTTCAACAGAAAAAAAAACCCTGAAAGGTTCATAACTTCTTCAAGTGAAGCAAATGGTAAATAAATGTTTACTGTTGGATGAACTATCACTTTAAATGTGGGTCAATAAAAATGGTTTTAGACTTAAAATAGAACTGTGTAATTGCTATACCTCTGGATCCAAATCTGCATCCATTGATTCAACTTTGTCTTGAAGTTCAGGGTTGGCTAATAGTTCGTCCATATGCAATTCTGCCAGATCTTCCCCTTGACCTCCTTGTGTCAATCCAGAGGTAGCCATACAGAATCCCATCTGTACATCAGATGTGCCGCACTCTAAATTGTACAAACATATATTATCAGAAAGGTATAATTTAACATTTTTTTTATTTATTTTAGTTATAGTAGAGATCAGTTACCAGCCAAAGCCTCTAGATTGCCCTTCTCCAGTTCATCCCAGTCAAACGCTTTGCCCATCTCAGCTACAATCTCAGCGCTGACATGAGTGGGCAGTGTGTGTGTTTCAGGAGGATGTGTGAAGTAACTGATGCGACCCCTGTAAAAGACAAGGAAAGATTTTCACCTTAAATACAGACAACTTCAAATCACCTTGACGTCCTACATTCATATACATACATACACATTCATATGTATCTGCTTGTCTTTGACTGTTTGGTACCATCTTGTGGATATATAATAAATAGGTTAGTATATGCTCCATTCAGCCAGTTTCGTTTCTGTCAGCTTTGTGTTTGACGCAATCTTGTGACTGAATAATGCACAGGTTGGTGTATGCTCCGTTCAGCTGTATTTATTTCTGTCAGCTTTGCGATTAAAGAATTATAGCTCAGAACAATGTTTTGTCCAATTTTGTGGCAGTGTAATAAGTGGTATAAAGTACATCCAGGGTGCCACATTTTTAAAACCCCAGCTGCGTAGCCAGGCAACGTTTTATCGCTCTGTGTTTTTGAAATGCTTTAAAAGTTTAAGCACTCACATCTGATTGCATTTAGAACATGGCTAGCATTTTTTGCAGCCCATCAGAGAACATGTGCCCTTATACAACAGCCCTCCACAATGAACCAGAACTCATCACAAACAACTGTTCCACAAGCAGAGATACTTATAATGTAGAAGGTGTTCAGTGTTACTCAAACATTTACTAAACACCCTCATGTTAAGTTAAACACACATGAAATTTAAATAATACAATAAACAATTAATTTGAAGTTGAAAACACTTCATCTAATAAAATGTAAATTATAAAATTAGATGTAACAATGTAGACAATCTAAGGAGAGAAAATAAAAAATACAATCACAGTAATGTCACGCAGGGAATTCTGGAAAATTCAATTTACAGTTATTCACTCTATATATTAAGGAAACTGTTAACCAGGTTATGGATTTTTACTGTACCATGCTTACAGATTTTTTACTTTTGATATCACAGCCATTATTCACAGTGTTGATGGGTAACTGATGTTAGGACTATAACCTCACCCTGTCCAATCCATGAGAACGCTCTTGGCAGCTTTGTCAGAGTCGGGAAGTCCTCCTTTCCTCAGTTTGCCTTGACGTCGGGCAAGTAAGGCCAGGAACTCATGTGCAGTTTGGAAGTCTGGGATTCCATAATGATCCATAATCTACACATGAAAAAACTGAGTTTAACAGGGTGCAATACTGATTAATACTCATTTAATAAAATTCTATGAGTCGCTACCTGCATTTTATTGCAGCGCCTCAATATGGCGTCAACGGCTGGCATTGGGTCTACCAGCTGTTCGATCTTCACACAGTTGCGAAGGATCATGGCAGCATCACTGGTTGAAGTGGCCATAACGATACCAGGGCAGTCTAAAAGTTTGATGTGCTTGTCTAGATGGACCTCCTGTAAACATCTGACAAACAGATTGATCTGAAGGTAAGGCCACAGGACGTTTGCTTAATAGGGACTGCTTATAATTTACAGAAAATATCACCAAAGGTCATGAACATACTTTGTAACTCCAGGCGTAGCTCCAACATTACATGCCCGAGCACGCTTTAAGCTGTTAATTAAACTGCTTTTCCCCACATTCGGAAAACCTGAAAGAGTTACAGTCATGTGATTGCAAAAATGACACATTGTTTTTGCTCATTTGCAGTTTACAGGCTTTATAATAATTTAAACGGGCCAAACATCGCAAATTGAGGAGTAAAAGAACTTTTGTTTTGATGCGTCCGGTTTAAACAGTTCTGGACCAATTTATTAATTTAATTTATGCATTAATTTATACTTTATCTATGAATGATGGTTTTATATGGATAATGTGGTCAAGATACTCACGTTTATGCAATGACATTAGCCATTCAAAACAGCTGTAATTTACTGATATGCCAGTAGTTTTTTTATATGTAAAAATATATTTTAGACTGTGGGACAAAATGAGGGTTAAAAAAAGAACAAAATAAATAAGCTTTTCAGCATATTAATATTAGTTTTTGTACAAAATAAAAGTTGGTCTCCCTTTATTTTAGGAACAGTTCTCACTATTAACCCCTTAGCACTCAGTTACAGGAATCCAAGAACACTAAGGGTTAGTAACTCCTAATGTGTTTCTTATTAATAGTTATTTAAGGTATTAGTTGGGTTGAGGTATTGGGTAGGATTAGGGATGTAGAATAAGATCATACTGTATAAGTACTACTAATCTGCCAATATCTTATTATTTTCAGATAATGAGCCAGGAGTTAATAGTGGGAATTGGTACTTAAACTGAAGTGTTACTGAAAACTTAAATTAACATTAAAGTACACCTCAAAGAACATACAAGTATAATAAAAAAAAGTAAACTTCATACCCTCATAAGCATTAAATGTACAGTAAAAGCTTACCAACCACTCCTACAGTAATGGCAGTTTTTATATCTTGGTTCCGGCAGTAGTTTCCTAATAATTTCATTAAGCAATCCGCTCCGACGCATGCACTGCTTTCTAGAAGCTCTTGAGTAGCCTGAGTCACAGGCACACGACTGCGTTTCTGTGAACGTCACACAACAGAAAAACCTTACTGAAATGTTATACATTTTAGACCACAATTTAAAAAAAACATTGATCGGCTAAAGTCTGATACTGAAATCCATCAATAATACTCACCAAATTTTTGTTCTGCTGCTGAGTGGAGGATTTGAAAGCCACGGTAGGAAACTCATTGCGAAGATACTTGATCCATTTTTCCACAATATCCTTGGACACTAAATCTTAAGGTTTACAAAATCAAAATGCTCCTACTGTTGCAGAATAAACTTCATGAACTGAACATGGCAAAATAATAAGTTCTCTCTTACCGATTTTATTTAGAACAAGTACAATTTTTTTGTTGGTTCCACTTTGGACAACAGCCTGTTCAACCTGCGGACAGCGGCAGCCTAAAGGGTCTCTGGCATCCAGAACCTCTAGAATAACATCAGCCGCCTCGATAACCTGTTAGAGGAAAGGCGAACGCAATTGGCTATGTTCAGGGAAATGTGTAATGTGTTATTATAGACATTATACAGGTTAGCACGGGAGATATGGTACCTTTTTAAATTCTCTACAGTATGCTTTTCTTGAGTTCTCAGTCTCAAAGTTGACATGCTTCTCCAGATTTTGCATCTGGATTTCCTGCATTCATTGAAACAACAATAAGGAGTTAAGAAAAAGGTGCAACTCTTCAATAGTGTGCAATAGATGCAAACTCTTCAACTTTTTTAAACATCTGAACTACTTATTTAGATTTGATTTCAGAATACAATGAAGATTTGAAAAAGATCACTTTATAATAGGGCTGCACAATATAAGAAAAATCTGACATCGCAATATTTGTTTTCCTGCAACATATATTGCAATATGAATATAATTTAACCAGATTATATGAATAGCTCTATTTGGAAAGATTTCATTAATTTATTTCGACTGGGGTGATGAAGTCTTTTTCTATACAGTGCTTTAGTTAAATAAAAAATGCTTTATGGTTTTCTGTGGAGTCTAACAGTATTCAAATACAAAAATGTAACAATCAAACATAACATGGTCATCATTGTATAAATAATTTTATACAATAATATATAAATAATATTTTATAACAATATTTCATAATCTAATCCTGCGATGTGACTATTGCAGAAACACACACATTGCGATATCGATGCTCAAATGATATGATATTGTTCAGCCCTACTTCATAATATATTTGAAATATATTATTTCCAGATTTCACAACAATATAACATCTTTAACTTTTACATTTTTCCACTTCAGCAATAATCTGAATGTCTTCTCTAAAAAGAGACCAAAGTATTCACCATTTATGTAATTTCATTTTCAGGTCTGTACTTAAAATGTAGTTAACAGGTCATAAATTAATTATAACTACAGCATTAATATAATTTAATATCCTAAAATCCTCTAAAAAACTAAATACAAAATTATGTATAATTGAACTGCAACATAATACATTCATAGGACAGCACATTTTTGAATGGTAACAGTAATATTTTAAAACTAAACTTTTTTTTTTCTATTTCAGAAGCTAACACTTTGTCATCAGTCAAACATGACAGACACCAACCCTCTGTTCGAACTCTCTCTGCCGTAACTGTATGTCTTTCTGGAAACTGTCCAGACTTCTCCTTTTCATCATCTCTTTCTCTCTTGACAGCCTCTGCCTCTCCTGTTGCTCCTCCAACTACAAAACAGATCACACAAGTCATTATGTTTTAGATACAGGTCTTCAACTCATGATACATATATATATATATACACATATATATATATATATATACATATATATATATATATATACACACACATACATAAAAGCATGTCATTTAGATGAGGAAAACAGCTACATATTAAAGTTTGTTCCTCACCCTCTGTTTTCGGAGCTCAGCTTGTCTCTGACTGTGTTCTTTGAAGCTGCGCACATTAGGTACTCCAGGATCCTTCTTTCCTCCTTGAGACTGAGTCCCATCTTTAGGCTTCAGGAAAGAGAAACAGACAACAGTCACCATGAATGTTAGAGTTAGAAGTACTTTATAGTCGTTGTAGTGTCGTACAACAAAATTTGTTTGGTAGCTCTTAGATACCAACAGCAATAAGAAATATAGAACAAATAAAAAAAAATAAACAGAAGACTGAACACAATGGCAGTCAAACACTGGGACACTGAATTTATTTCTTATAATGTTAAAAGTCCCTAGAAGTGCTTTGAAACGTGAATTTTTTTTTTCATGTGACAGTTTGAACTGAAACATGAAGACATTTAGGTGGATGTGACAAACTGCAAGCTTTGGATGTTTATATCTTCTTAATGCAAATTGTGTCACTGTTATTAGCACACTAATTTATAGATAACATTAAGACTATACTAAAAATTTAATTATCATAGTCGACTTGAGAGAAGCCAAAATATACAGAGCTGCAATCTAGATAAAGTTCAAATATGGGATAGATTTCATTTGATAACATGTTTGATGTATGCCATAAGACATTATAGTGTCATTTTTATAGTTTTGCTTATTTGCAAACAGGGTAAAAAAAAAAAAAAAAGGCTAATACTTATATTTCCCCAACTGATCGATTATTAAGCATTTTATATATAAGAGGTTCTCTCAAATTTAATTGAATATGTTGTGATTTGCAAACATTTCTAGCGAATAAAAACTGCGGTCAGGCCAGCCGCCAGTTCAAAATGAACGGTCATTCTAGC
>CAIGQV010017532.1:11263402-11276894 GCA_903798115.1 Danio jaintianensis
TTCAACTTGTTTGGATCCAGAAGTATTACTGTTTGCTTTGGCCTGCCTCCCAAACATGGGTGCCGCCATCTTTTTTCTCCACACTCTCGAGCGTCTGGAATCCGCACGGTGAGTTGCATAGACTGTATGGTAAAAATTCACTGTCAAATCTCAAATGTAAATCATGAATTTCGATATTACGTCGTCAATACAAGACTTAACCCGTATAACATTTTTATCTGAATCCCTGATCTGAATAATAGTTTTTTTATAAACTAAACTAAAACTATATTGTATCTGGCCAGCAAGTTCTCATTAATGAGTGTTAGTTGAAGTAACAAAAAAAGTTAAGTAAAGTACTGTAGTACCATGTGTTTCCAACCGTGTAAAAACGGCATTTGCAGTCTTTTTTGGTTGGTTAAAAGTTCTTTAAAATTTGAAAAATGTGCTAAAAAACTATGCTTTAAAAATGTTTTTACAATTCATTGTTTGAAAATCACCAGTGATACTGGAATAAGTGGAATGCAAAACCTAAAAATAACTGAAAGGTTTTCAGACAAATTAATATCCTTTTCAGATGAAAAAAGTTTGCAATGTTTCTCATGTTTATCTACAAAACTAAAGTGTAGATATATTAGAAAATAGTTCAATACATTTTACCAAAGTTTTTTTTGAGAATTTATTTTTGAAAACTAATGGTGCTCCACACAAAGGCCCAAAATAACCCAAACAATAAACATTTTTAAAGTAGTTGTATCTCTTAAATAAAGTGTAAAAATAAAATCTGCTCTCAAGTGACTTGCCCCGATAAAGTAAATATACTTGGACATATGCAACATAGAATACTCAACACATGTGCCCTCATACACACAAATACACTCAGCAGTGTTTTAACCTAATGAGTTCCACCATATAAGCTTCCTAGCAAAAGTCAAGACTTTACTGGCCATCCTAGGTGAAATCCTCTATCCGCTTGATGTGGAATAGAGCTTATATGAGATTACAAGATGTTACCTGGCTTCATGTGCTCTGAGAAAAAAATACCTTGTAACCTGCATTCTTGGAAATACTCTTGGATTTGCATATGCTTGGCAAACATTTAAAGTCATCTGTTTTGTTTTTTAAAGTTATCAGTTCCTGAATATTATTACTCTTAGTATATTTGTCCATACACTTTACATGGATTCAGATCTGAAATAATGAAGACAAATAAAATAATGTAGCATGCAATGAATGGAGGACTACAACGTATAATTTTGCTGCATGATTTATTTTCTTCAGAAAACATTGAAATAACATAAAAATTAATTTTTTTCTCTTTTTTTACATTTGCAATTGGATCTAAAAAACATAGCTCTGTGACAACAACAATACGTGTCATAATTGTTTTTACATTATTCATTGAACCTGTCTTTCTTACATTCTTCAGCATGCCCACATAAGAGAACTTTCATGAAAGATTTGAATAACAGCATTGCATCGCAAAATATATCCACTTAGGACTTACTATACGGTGTTCAGTTTGAGTCCAGCCTTGCCATAAAACAGTTTCCTTCAGAGGAGTTTTGCCTACATATGTACAGTCAAGACTATTGCATCTTGGAATCTGAAAGTCCAGTTCTTCCCTCTTGTTCAACAGGAGCTATAAATCACATAAGATTTATGCAGGAGCCACAGAAGACACTTCTGTTTTGGATGTGGACACCTCAGACCCATCATCCACCTTCTTACCAAAGAGCTGCATGATGCATACACGGAACTGCAGAAAAAGAGAAATCAAGATTATTGGTACAGTAAGTGGTGGACAAAGTTTGAGCTCTGTTAAACAGCACTGACATACCTGTCGGTTCATGAACACATAGATGATGGGGTTGTAGATGGTGGCGCTCTTGGCAAAGTAGGCAGGCATGGCTGCTGCCAGTGGGTGGAAGGAATAGCCTGGGTTTGCGGCAGCAAAGCAGGCAAAGGCTGTGTACGGACCCCAACAAAGGCAGAAAGCAAGGATCATGACAACCACCATTCTGGATACTTCCTTCTCAGCCTTCTGTGTGGACTCAGAATCCTTCTGCTGCTGGGCGACCTGGTGGAGATGATTGAAAAAACACTCAGTTCTCCATAGCAGAACATTTTCCTTTAAAACATTTTCTCTCTAAAGGTTAACTTACAGCATGGATGGCCAGGAACACAGCAATGTAGCAGAGAATGATGACAGCAAGAGGAAGGATGCAACAGGTGACCATTAGGACCAGCATGTAGGACTGGACTCCGGGGTCCTCGTTTCCTCCAAACACATCAGGGCCACAGGAGGTCTTCAGACCATGAGGCCAATACCTTCAGAGCGGGGATAACAGTCCTCACATACATGTATGACATAATCAAATCATTTAGAGTGCAAAACTGGACTATTTCATTCCTTACCTGCTCCAGCCAAAGATAGGAGGCGCACACCAAACAGCAGCCCAAACCCAGGAGAAGATAATGCCAGCAGATGCCCATTTACCATCAAACTTCACATTTCCAAATGGTTTACAGACAACCACCCATCTTTCCCAAGAGATGACAGTCAACGACCACAGTCCAGCAATACCTGTAATGTTAGATATCATTAAAAACCTCATAAATCTTCAGTCCGGTACACTATTTAGTTTGCTTTTTGTGTTTAGTAACTTACCACATACTGACACAGTGTAGCCTTCAAAAATACACATGGGATGTCCGAGGATAAAGTAGCCGAAAACCTGATTGATGACGCTGATTGTGCTGGCAAACAGAGTCTCTCCTAGATCAGCTATAGCAAGGTTAACCAAGATCCAGTTGAGAGGGTGACGGAGCTTCTTGAATTTGGCCGTGGCCACCAGTACCAGGCCATTGGTGAAGGTTGAGGCGACAACCACAAAGAACATCCACAATGTTGCAACGTTGTACACCCATCGAGGGGCAATGTGGTAGTTGGGACCCTCAAAGGGATCTGTAAAAAGACATTATTATTAAAGACTTTTACAATTTTAATCAACGATAAAGCACATGATTTATCCAGCTGTTCTTGAAGATTTAGTTAGTATTTTACCCCTTGTGTTATTGCTGTTGGTATATGAGAAAGCGGAGTCCCTTGTTGTTTCGTCCCCTCGCCGTCTCGCGGCAAATGCCGCATTGGCCCACTCTGCCATTTTGGAAACCCTGAAGATCAAATGAAAAAAAGAACAATTATTTCCATTATGCCCATTTTTGTGTGACCAAAGATGGTCAAATTCAGTGGTTGTACCTGTCACAGTTTTCTTCTTTCCCTGAGTTGGTGGTAGGTCTCTCCTTTGCCTCTTACTTCTCCGATTGTGGTTGAAATCGCAACCAACATTCTGGCAGACGGTGTCAGAGGCATTTTATACCAGCTCATTGCCAGAAAGATTATCCTTCTAACTTTCTGACGGAAGCGAATTAAGGTTAGATGGGAGGCACAGATGTCTCACATAACAGGAAGTGCCCCCAAATCTGCATAGGAAGGTATGGGCTTTAAAGCCGTTTGTGATGTCACACATATTGGATGGAAGCAGAGGTCCTTGCATGCATTTGCACCTGAGCACACGGGGGCACATAGCTGCACAGAATCGAGAAGGCAAGACCTCAATTTGAGGTTAATCTTCCTTAGATAAGAAGTGCTTTTAGTGTCACGTTCTCGTTGAAATTGCTTAGCCCCCCTCAGGCTTAAACAAAGCAATTGCAATTGACTTGTTCCATTTGTTTGCAGACTCCTAAGTGACTTTAAAGCTGTAAATCCTGTCAAGGACAATAAAACATATTGAGTTGAAAGTTATTTGGCTTTAAGTAGATTGAGTGTAGGTGTCTGAGGGACTTCAGTGCAGTTTCTACAAAGTAAAACCTGGAAAAAGTGGGTAAAAGTGAAACTGGGAAAAGATTTTAAATAAAATATTGAACCCATTGAATTGTCAAAGTTTGAAACATGAAAGTAAATTATTACAAAATAATCATCTGTGGAAGGTACATGGGAAAAATAAGGTCTTTATTTTATTGGTACTCCTTCAGCTGATGTATTAGAAACAAC
The DNA here is from genome assembly GCA_903798115.1 of Danio jaintianensis. Classification (NCBI taxonomy): domain Eukaryota; kingdom Metazoa; phylum Chordata; class Actinopteri; order Cypriniformes; family Danionidae; genus Danio; species Danio jaintianensis. The sequence continues at coordinate 11,267,439 of CAIGQV010017532.1, forward strand.
CTGTTGATTATTTGTTCATCTATTATAATTCATTCCCAAGGAAATGCAATAAATGTACATTAAAGCCTTCCTGTAGTTTATTAAGCAGTACTTGGTGCCAAGGTCAGGGGTTCAATCACTAGGGAAAGCAAGAGCTTGAGTACCTCGAATGTAATGTAATTACTTTAAATAAAAGGGTCTGCTAATTATAAATAAACAATTTAGATTTATATACAAATTTGTCTCCAACATTTATTATTGCAGAAATGCATCTTTGAAAATGGCCCATATCTTGACTAACTCTTATCAAATGGAGGCCCACAATGTAATCTATTCAGAGAGACGTGCATGCATAATGAAGGAGACCCAGAACATAATATTTATTTTGCTGCTTTTTTATTTTCATCAAAGAAAAAATAGAACCATATTACATGCTGTACATGGGCAGGCATCTACCTATCAAACTTTTTTTGTCATTTTTGTTTTCTTGCAAGATGGCTACAAAACAATTATTATTACATCGCCACTAAACATCAGTCCAGCAGAAATTGCACATTAGAATGAGGTGATTTTTTTTTTACTGTTAGTAAATCCACACAGATTGTCACATTCTCTCAAGCAGTGCTATATATTGTGTGCACAACCTTCTGAATAGCGAGCTGATAAGAATATCACAGACAAACGAGTGTGTTACAAATGATTACCATAAAAACTGTAACATCATTCCTGATCATGATCTTAAGTCACAGGGGCATTGAAAAAGTGATGTTGCCATGCAACAAGGTATTCCCCATCACTCCATAGGAAATATCTGGAAGCAGAGTTGTCGAGATGCAGTGTGGGTAAACAAGGAATATAAAAAGTCTCATTTTCATCTTTTTTCCCCATGTCTGACTCAGATCTGGTGCACAACTTATGCAGGAGCCACAGAAGACACTTCTGTTTTGGATGTGGACACCTCAGAGCCATCATCCACCTTCTTTCCAAAGAGCTGCATGATGCATACGCGGAACTGCAGAAAAAGAGAAATCAAGATTATTCATGCAGAAAGTGGTGGCCAAGGTCTGAGCTCTGTTAAACAGCACTGACATACCTGTCGGTTCATGAAGACATAAATGATGGGGTTGTAGATGGTGGCGCTCTTGGCAAAGTAGGCAGGCATGGCTGCTGCCAGTGGGTGGAAGGCATAGCCTGGGTTTGCGGCAGCAAAGCAGGCAAAGAACGTGTAAGGACCCCAACAAAAACAGTAGGCGAAAATCATGACAACCACCATTCTGGACACTTCCTTCTCAGCCTTCTGTGTGGACTCAGAATCCTTCTGCTGCTGGGCGACCTGGTGGAGACGATTGAAAACACACTCAGTTCTCCATAGAGGAACATTTTCCTCTATGAACATTTTTTAAAAAGCTTCCTCTCAAAAGGTTAACTTACAGCATGGATGGCCAGGTACACAGCAATGTAGCAGAGAATGATGACAGCCAGAGGGATGATACAGCAGGTGATCATGAGCACCACCATGTAGGACTGGACTCCAGGGTCCTCGCTTCCACTGAAGACATCAGGGCCACAGGAGGTCTTCAGTCCATGAGGCCAGTATCTGTAATAACATTTAAGGTTTTGTGAAACTTGATCTTAGAATCCAAAGTGTTGTTTCCTGTGGATACAAATGTCTTTTTCTTAATTAGTGATTTTACCTGCTCCAGCCAAAGATGGGAGGCGCACACCAAGCAGCAGCCCAAACCCAGGAGAAGATTATGCCAGCAGATGCCCATTTAGCATCAAACTTGACATTTCCAAATGGTTTACAGACAACCACCCATCTTTCCCAAGAGATGACAGTCAATGACCACAGTGCAGCAATACCTGTAATGTTTAATATCATTAAAAACTTGACTCAAAATGTGACTCTAATAAAGATAATGAATATTGGTGCAATGTATAAATGTGTACTTTTAGTTGTTTGTAAAAATGGATGTTTGTTTAGTAACTTACCACATACTGACACAGTGTAGCCTTCAAAAATACACATGGGATGTCCGAGGATAAAGTAGCCAAAAAACTGGTTAATGACACTGATCGTGCTGGCAAACAGTGTCTCTCCCAGATCAGCTATAGCAAGGTTGACCAAGATCCAGTTGAGAGGGTGACGGAGCTTTTTGAATTTGGCCGTGGCCACCAGTACCAAGCCATTGGTGAAGGTTGAGGCGACAACCACAAAGAACATCCAGATTGTTGCAAGGTTGTACACCCATCGAGGGGCAATGTGGTAGTTGGGACCCTCAAAGGGATCTAGAAATACAGAGAAATATCACCATTTTGATGGGTCCTCACCTAAAACCCATTTGAAAGCACTTCACACTATTCTGATGCTCTAGTCTGAAATTGCTTTCTGTCCTGTATGATATTTCTGGCAAACCGCACATAAAGGTTGGAAGACCAAACATTTGAATACTAAAATTGAAACTATTGAGAAACAGTTTAAATCAATCAGATACTTTCATGTGGCTAACAAAATCATATTCAGCAATGCCTATTAAAATCTACTGAAATTACAAATATTTGTATGAAAAAAGTTGAAATACTCACCCTTGGTGTTATTGCTGTTGGTATATACGAACATTGCTTCCCTCGTGGTTTCATCTCCCTTTCGCCGGGCTGCATAAATTGCATCTCCCCATTGCTCTGCCATTTTTGGGGTTTGTTCTATAGCCCAAATTTGTGGTTACTTAGCTGTCGTAAAGGTCTGGGCTTTTGCTCCTCCACTATCTGCTGTCTCTGGCCAACTGGCACCAACACTGGCACTGGGCTCTTGACAATGTGCTTTTATAGTCTAAAAAAGAGGGTGCCCTCGCTCAGGGTGAAGAATTGTTGAGGTCATAACAGGTATTGGATGCAGAACAAAGATTCATTCATTAGGCTTAATGAAGGCCTAAGCCACTGTTCCATCATTGGATTGTTGAAGCCATCACAGGTAAACCTAAACAATAAATGATTGAATTTGGCAATCAAACCAGTAGTGCTTAAGGTGAAGGGCCTGGTGATACTTTGAGCATGTTGGTGGCTCATGTCACTGACCTCTTTGTGTCACTATTGACTAAAGCATCTTCAGCACACAGATGCTACAAATAATCATAGGAAAAAATAAAAACCCTTGTCAGTTGAAATAGCCAGATTATGACACTCTGGTTTCTTTTTGGTGCTCAGTAGAAATTTCTAGGGTTTCAAAAAAACAGGAGCTGTATGTTAGAAATGTGCCAATTTGGGGTTTAAAAGTAAATCTTTATCAGATTTAAGAATTATAATGGCTCTGTATAATGACCCCTGCTCCTTACTGTAGGAGTAAATAACTTTTCACAGTGTTGTAAACAAATATATATATTTTTAATTTGGACATTCACACTTCCAAATATACATTACACATTTGCATAGAAGTTATGTTCAATATGCACCGTGAAATCATCTAAAAAAAATCTAAGTCTGTATAGAGTATATTTATGTCATGATACCACCATACAGCTTGGGCCTAACATGACTTAATCATTCATACACTGTCGTACCCATTTAAAACAAAAGTACCACAGTCTCAATCATATGTCCGGTATGTGTAGGGTTACTGTAAGTCAGACATTTAGGTTACAGTCCAAGTCCAAATCAGCTTATTGGGACAACTGGGGTACCCAGGTACCCTCCACACCAGATCCTAATTAGTATTGACAAGGATGCAGCCCAAACCTTCCTAATCCCAATGGATTGATGGTTCAGTTTAGGGAAAGCAGGGTTTATCTGAAAATCTTGATGAGGTCAGTTTTAATCTCACCCGGTTTCTGACGATAGGCGTTTTCTTTTCTTTCTTTTTTTTTTTTGTTTGTTTGTGAGTCATCTGCTTCTCAATCTATTGTGGCAAAGTGGAGCAGGAGGAAGTGAACAGACCAAACCAGGACGAGGATGGAGCCAACACCAAGACAAAAGCAGTCTGTAAACTTTTTTATTCTATTCGTTTTTAAAAATGGCAAATAATTGTAATGATATGTATGTATATTTGTACAGTGTCATCTTTTTTTATACTTCATTTTAAAGGGGAATCTAATGCTAATAAATTATTTTAGATTGTTGGAAATATGCTTTCTTAGGATTGAGTGTTTTCTTTTTTTATTATTGCTATCAAAATGGCAATCCCAGATACAGTGAGATGTAGTCGGAAAGGATGTTTTCCAGAAACAAATGGATGAGAAAGTATCAACACTCAGTCAGTCGTATGCCTGGAATTCCGCTAGTTCTGAACTATTCATGATTGGCAAAAGTTCACTACTAGCAGAACTCGGATATACAACTGAATTCTCAACGACAGCTCAAGATATTAGCACGGTTTAGTCTCGCATGACCTGCCAATGGACAAGCGCTATCATCACGGTATTTAGCACTGAATGTTTTTTTTAACAATTATTATGTTATGGAATTATTCCATAATATAGATGTTAATCTAACATGGGCAAACCTTTGCTTTCACTGCTCATTGTTTGGTTGACATCGTTTGTGGTTTAATTTCTACCAAGCTGATCTTGATTTGATGTGTTAGGATGACAAAAGCTAACATCACATTGTCTCTCTGCCCTTTTGTCTTTTTTTGGAAGTGAATTACCCACTGAATGAAATATATGAAGAAGTAAAGGTGAGTAAGGATGCATGTCAATTCAGTGATGTGGGCAATGACATTAATTGTTTTTCCCTTATTATTAGTCAATTTAAACAAAATGTTTGTGCAACATATAATATATAGAAATAAATAAATAAATGTTGCTTTCTTTTCAGACAATCCCTGGATATGCTAATCATAACTGAAGATCCGTGGACTTCATCATGATATGAGATACTTTCCTGTTTTAGTTGTTGTCTATTTGTAACAGGAAGCAATAATTCATATATTTAATGCAAACTATTGTACTGTGTAAGACAACTCTAAATAATGTAACAACACAATTCTTTCTTTCTTTGCATTTATTGTACATTTTAATATGATAATAATGATCTACTCATTCTACATGTTCAGCAAGCCAAGACCAAGTTACAAAAATGTTGACATTAAAAGCAAAAATTCCTATTGGGTCTACGTTTTTTTTTATTTACAGTTGTTGTAAAATCATTTTTTCACTGCTTGAGTGGTTGGGTCCGCAGGATGAGGTTACATGAAGAACGTGTTTATTTCTCTGGCGCAACAGAGGAGACCTGGGTGACCTGAGATGAAGAAGAAGCCTCATCTTCCTCAATATTCTTGTTGAAGACCATTTTCATCATACAGGAGCGGAACTGTTGTTTAAAAAAATATATATATATTTCTTAGCAGATGTTTTTAAAGTGATTAATTATGCTTAATAAACATGGCATTTGATTCAGCTCAACATACAGATGCCAGAAATTATACTATACCTGTTTGTTCATTAAGACGTATATGACGGGATTGTACACTGTAGAGGCTTTACAAAGGCAGGAGGGAATGGTTGCCAGTCTCAAGTCAAAGGGTGCACCACGGTTGGAAACCACCCAGAGAGCAAAGAGAGCATATGGTCCCCAGCATAGCAAGAAGCCGAACACCATTACCACCACCATCTTTGTCACCTCCTTCTCGGCCTTCTGGGTTGAGGCTGAATCAGCTTGAGCTTTGGCTGCCTGGTAGGACAAACAAGGGATTTTAGAGCAACTGGCAACGTGACTGCGCTAAGCTATATATATAGTCTCCCTCTAGTGGACAGGAAGTGTACACCATTGCATTAAAGAGAGTGACTGAGCAATGTAATCGATAAATAAAAATAATAAACTTGTTGTGTTATGCTTCTGAAGTAAAATAATTGAATGTTTGTGTAATCTTTACTTTCATGTCATTTTATTTTTTCACAAGAAGTCAAAATAAAGAACACGAATTAGCATAATTTGCTAAATAATATGCTTTTGTGTTTTTGAACAACATATTAACACCGAACTAAACTTGGTAACACTTTACAATAAGGTTACATTAGTTAATGTAAGGGTATTTACTAAACATGAACTAAGTATGAATAATGCTTGAACAGCATTTATTAATCATAGTTCAACATTTACTAATGCATTAAAATCCTAATTCATGCCTGTTAACATTAGCTAACGCACCTGAGTTAACATGAAGTACCAATGAACAACTTTATTACCATTAATTAACCTTACAAAGATGAATGAATTCTGTAATAAATGTATTGTTCATTGTTTGTTCATGTTAGTGAATACATTAACTAATACAACCTTTTTGTAAAGTGTTAGCCATTATTCTGAAATGTATAATTCTGTATATCAAGTATGTCTAACAATAATTGCAGTTTTCAAATGAAATTTGTACTCACTAATTTGAGAGTGATGAGCAGCTGACCATAACAGAATACAATGGTGCTGAAAGGAACCGCAAAGCAAAAGCAGAAGAGGAACATGACGTAGGATTCATTGTTGTATTTGTTGTTAGTCGTATACCAGTCAGGTCCACAAGAGCACTGCAAGCCCTCAGGTATATACCTGTAAAACAGATTTCAGTGATGGACAGGCAGCACCACACAGTTTTGCAAAACAAAAGAGTATTAGGCAACAGATGGAAATGTTGCACCTCAGACATTCTGTTCACTATAACAACCATTAGTGTCTGCTTAATATCTGCAAGCAGTTTATTCTGATGCTCTCCCAACAGACATTTTAATGACTATAAGGAACACTGTCGGCTTATTCTTCTAACCCTAACCCTTGCTGTGTACTAACACTAGTTGCAAAGTCAACAGAAGGCCTGAAGGGGCCATCAAAAGAAAGTGTAACCAAGGGACTTACCGGCTCCAGCCTAACAGTGGAGGGAGTCCAGCAGCCAATGCCATACACCAAGGAAGTATGCAGCCCGCAATGGCATGAGGGGTCTTAAAGGTAAAGTTCCCAAGGGGTTTGCAAATGACCAGCCACCTTTCAAGCGCCACCACAGCAAGAGACCACAAACTCACCATTCCTGCAAAAACACAGAAAGAAGATTGTTGAAACCATCACAGTCCAGTAGCAGAATGTAAGATCTACAACTGGCTAGCATTAAAATAATGTGGACGCATGTTACACTATACCTCCAATTGTTGAAGTGAAGCCCTCGATTTTGCATCCTATTGGCCCAAAGACAAAGTACTTTTTGTAGAAGGCGTAGAACGCTACCGAGGAACCAAAAACGGATACCCACAGGTTGGAAATGGCAAGGTTCACAAGAATATAGTTCAGGTGAGATCTGAGTTTCTTGTATTGAATTGTGCAAACAATGGTAAGGACGTTGATAGCAGTTCCTGCAATAAAAAGGAAGAGCATAAAAGCGGACATGGCCATGAATACGCCACTGTGTCCCAGGTGGTCCTGAGGGACCAGGTAAGGGCTGTAAGCTGAAATGTTGGCGATGTCGAGGGTGATGGGCATGTAGAAGTCTTCGAAAAATTCTGGTGTTGCCTGGTGTTGCTTCATCTTGCTTGTAATTGGTGACCGCTCTACTGAGAATGCTGTATTAAATCGTTTGATTTCTTCTGCAGATTACTGCAGCATTCCTAGATTGATGTCAAATCTCTCTTCACTGGTCACCAGATGAAGCCTCCCTCAAATTATTGGCATGCAATCCCTCTTATATAGAGATTCAAAAGATATCATTTTGCTCCTCCCAAATGGTCATAAGTGCCGGATTTGAAGTTTGGTGTCATCAGCTACACACACAGGTTCGTGAGCACGCACACACACATGCTACAGAACTACATCTGCACGGTGCAAGACACAATTCACCTAATCTCATTTCCAACACCAAAACCTGGCTAATTCGGATGATCCTTTTCACCCTTCAGTGTGGTTCTGTGTTAGCGATGGCAGTTAATCTGCCGGCCAATACAGATAAAGCAGCTAATCACTGGCAGTTAACTCCTCTTTAATCTGCTTCCCATCGTATTATCTCCAGCTTTGAGCCTGCAATCTTGGCCTTTGTGAAGAGCCGTAAATACTTGACAGTTGGATTGTCCTTGACATTCGTCTGTATAGATTGTTATTGTGACAGAGCCAAGCAAAGTATCGTTGAAAGGGGAAAGGTTTGAGAAAGTTCACCGTTTAGGCATGTCAAATTTTTGTATATTCAGACAGTTAAAAACATGAAAATAAAACTGGGTTATCAAATGATACTGTTTATCAGCTGTAATTTAAACTTTCAAAACTAATGCGAAAAACAGGTCTTTGTTAAAAAGCATAAAAAACATAGGAATAATTACACATTTCACAGATTTAGTAGAAAATTGATTGTACAGAGCATGTGTATTCATCTGTTAAAACATTTTCACAATCTGAATTCCATTTACAGAAACGCCTGTTCATAAATGTTCCTTGTTATTCGAGTTCTGTATTTTAATTGGACAATCTTGGAAAGCTATATGAAAGTTCTAAACTTCTAGAATCAGGTATGGGCGGTAAAACATACAACATTATAAAAAACAATATATTCCAAACAATCAAAGCACAATTCAAATTGGAAATAAGTGAACAGAATTCTTCAGTCAGGGACGGGTTGTGAGACAGGCCTGCCACTGTCACCGACCCTCTACAATATTTACATCAATTAATTGGCAAAAGTCCTCAAGCAAGCAGCAATGCCTGGTCTCACACTATACGACTCCAGCATAAAGGTCCTGCTGTTTGCAGATGATCTGGTGCTGCTGTTGCCAACAAAAGAGGGTCTACAGCAGAAGCTGGGTATCCTGCACAGCTTCTTTCAGACCTGGCCCTTAAAGAAGGCAGTAAGCCCAAATAAAATTAAAATACTAACATTTCAGAAAAAAGACCTAATTTTAGGGAAAGAAATCTCAGCTAATCACTCTAAATCAAAAATCCCATTCGAAGCTGTCTCAAAACATTCCAATTAGTGATTGAACCTATTTAAGTTGAAGTTGAACAACTTTATGAATGGCGCCAGGTGAAATGAAATATTGTTGCTTTAACATAAGGAGTCGGGGTACAACAGAGTTGAGGGTCCAAACGCAGTTTATTTACAGATTAGTCAGGCAGGCAACGATCAACAGGAATAAATGGTATCATGAGGGTACTCTAAAAGCGTAGTTGTGGTCACAGGCAGAGGTCGGTGCAGGCGGCAAACAGGATAAACAAAGAACAAAACAAGGATCAGAAAACACGACAAGACTGGACTAGAAAACGCTTCGTAAATTTACAGGTAAATAAGACTCAGCAATGTGTGTGTGTGTGTGTGAGAGGTGAATATATAGTCCAGTTAATCAGTCCATGATGAGTTTTCAGCTGTGTGTAATCAAGCGTGATGTAAAACTGGTGTGTGTGAGGTGCATGATGGGATGTGTAGTTCATTTCAGTGGTCGATTTGTAGTTCTCGTGATAGTTGCATGGCAGTGAATAGGGGTCCTCTCCTCAATCATGACTGCAGAGAAACACACCCACACAATG
>CAIGQV010017532.1:11286894-11297222 GCA_903798115.1 Danio jaintianensis
TTTTTTGCTAAGCTTTTTGTTTTATGTCAGTTTAATGTGATGTTAAAATGAGCTGCAAAGCTAATTTGATTTAACTTACAAATTTAAGGCAGCTTTTTTTTACAGGAAAGGTATCATACATTCAAATTATAATGAATATGAATGACAGAGTTCTTTAATAAAAATGTAAGATAACACTTTAAAACAATTGTGCATTAGTATAGTTGTATGTATGCTGTGTATATTTACTAACGTGAACAAACGAACAACAGCATTCGTTACATTATTTATTAATCTCAGTTAACATTAGTTAACTAAAATAAAGTTAATGAAAACAAAGGTGTTCATTGTTAGTTCTAGTTAACTCACAGTGCATTAACTAATGTTAACAAGCAACACTTTGGATTTGAATAATGCATTAGCAAATGTTTAACTGTATTCATAAATTCTACTCAAGGTTGTTCATACTTAGCTCATGTAAAATACATTAACTAACATTAACATTATTTTAAAGTGTTGCCAAATGTAAATAGTCTTGCCAATTTGGGCTTGAAAATTATGCAGTTACAAAATAACACCGGGAGAAAAAAAGCATTTACAGGAAGATTTTTCATCTCTTTTCCACCAGCCTGTATCTGAATATGTGCTGAAGCACGATACATGATGTCTTAATAGGTAATCTAATCAACACAAACACTTAATTTCACTGTTCTAGTTCAAGAGGTTCCATAATTTAACTACAAACTCTCTGATATCGCTTCATTTAGTTGACAAAAAAACCCTCTTTGGTTTACATTAGTTATTAGGTTAGTTTTTAATTAGTTGTTAAGAAGTTAGATAAAAATGATCTCTGCTTCTTTCTTAATATATTTTAACCTCAAGAGCTGTATCTGTACACTAAGTAAATCCACTGTAAACATTTTTATTAGCTAACATTAAATTAGTTTTCTATAAGTTCATGAATGAAATAGTACATTAAGTAAAATGAGAGATTTCTTTTTAATACACAAATCTCTAAATGACAAAAAATAAGCTTGAAACTAGTAGACAGATCTGTTTGCCAGATCATCTTTGCTAGAAAACCTACAAGCGTAATGAATGGAAAACGCAAAGGTAGAGGCTTACAATAATTAAAAACGATTTTTACCAAACGTTGAAACTGATGGGCTTTTTTGTTGTGTTTTTATTGAACATGTTAAATATGAAACATATAGATAGTTTTTCTTTTTTTAGACAATAAACAAACAAAACTCATCGCACATATACATTTAGGTTCTATAAAATTACATGTACAATAATATTACGCTTTAACTGTAAACTGGTTACATAGCTTATGGTCTGCTCAGATTCTCAGAAGAATTAATCAGTTAAAATTGAATGAGCCTAAAGTTCACTGAAAAAAAAAATATTCAAAGATGATTCCTTGGATTTACAATTTTTTTTAAGTTAAGTGGTTGTAAAAATTTTATTTAGGCTGAATATAAATGAATTAGGTTGAACATAACAATATTTAATTAGTTTGTTTAAATTCAACCCATATAAATTGTTTGCAACAATTTTGCAGAAATAATTTTTTTCAGTGTTTGCATCTTACACACAAATTTTGCTTTGCTGCTTGTTCAAACTACTTATGTAAAATAAGTTTAAACAACACAATTCTTGAGATTTTTTGTTCTTTAATTCTTTCATGTTGTCCCAAGACAAATCAATTGTGTGGAACCCAGCATTTTTTACAGTGTACAATGTAAAAAAATGCAGCGTTTCATATAATTCATTCATGTTGTCTCAACACAAATCGATCAAGTTAACTTAACAAAATAAAACAATTAGGTTGTCCCAAAAAATATCAAGAATTGTACATGATTTTACATAAGTAGTTTAAACAAGCAGCAAACAATTTTTTTTAAGTGTATAGAAAACATTGAATTTTCCATGACCTGTGTAATGGATTTGTAAAAAATAAAGACAGGTCAAACACAGACGGAAGGATCATAGCGATTAACAGCAGGTCCGGAAGAGGGAGGAGACAAACAGGAGTTAATAATCACATGCCTTTATAAGACATCAGAAACACAGTTGCATTTGCAGGCGCAACCTTAGGAAATGCAAACGCACTTTACTGAAACATAGCTGTGGTTATATTTTAGTGGTAAAATAATAATGAAAAGGAAACACTACATGGTCTGAACTGTTCTGTCATTTTAAAGTTCTGTCAGAAGTGTTAGATTTTGTGCAGGAAATATTTTGAATGAAATCAGATTTTTTTTTCAGAGCATTTTGTTCTTCATTGTGCTTGGTGTGGTTCCATATAAATTAATTAGAATTTTATAGGAATACATACATGTCTGTTGCCTGTAGAAAGAAAAAGACACAAAAGAGATTACTTTAATATCTCAGTTACGAAAAAGAATGGTTCACATTCAAAGCAATGAGATTAAATATTTTAACTGTAGGGGAATTACAGTTAAGAACCAAGGAGAGACCAACAACTTCAATGAAGACATGAGTCATAGTCACAATCTGTGTGTAATTTTATAATGTGTAATCATTTAAAATCATTACACCAAATGTCTATTCAACTATTGGTGTATTCAAATTCGCCTACTGGTTTTTCCAAATTATTCGTTTTTTTTATTTTTTCCCTGTAAATAATAGTTCAGGGAAACTTGCATCTTCAGAATCACTGTAAAAAAAAATCTGTAAACTAACAGTTTTCTGTCTTTTGTGATTCATGTTCTTTCCATTTATGTATTCTTTTGAATTGCATTATGGGAACTTCATTTTTCCTCTAACAAATTTTGATGTTGAAAAGTTTTTAAAAGACTTTTATTGACATTTTTAATGATTTGATGTGATACCATATTGTCTGCATTGTCTGCTGGGTCAAACAAAATCAATAAAAGTCAGCTGAATTTTCAACATGAAAAGTCAGAGCGATGATCAAGATCCCATCACGCAATTGAGAACATGCAGAAAATAAACAAACAAACAAAAAGCATGCATATGTAACTTGTTAATTAATTGATATTTGTTATAAGACACCAGTTCTGGCGTTTAGACAAGGTACATTGCAGAAAAAACATTACAGTATGCTACAGTGCCATCTAGCATGCAAGTCAGAAAAGACCCAATGCAGTCACTGACTTGATGTGAAAATAGATTTATGAAACAATATATAAAATAATACAGCATATTTCAGCCAATGCCCTTCCAGCTGCAACCCATCACTGGGAAACACCCATACACACACATACACACAACGGACAACTTAACTTACCCAATTCACCTACAGTGCATGTTTTTGGACTTGTGGGGGAAACCGGAGCACTCGGAGGAAACCCACGCGAACACAGGGAGAACATGCAAACTCCACACAGAAATGCCAACTGACCCAGCTGAGGCTTGAACCAGCAACCTTCTTGCTATGAGGTGACAGCACTACTGCGCCACCCTTTATGTGAAACAAAACCTGCAAATTTAAAAAGGTATCATTGCAACAATTTCTATTATTTCACTATTTTTAGCAAGTACTAATATTGCAAATAAAGGTTTTATTTAATGCATGCAAAGAATTTTCAAACATCAAATATACAGCCTTATTTTTAATCACTTGGGGTGTGGTATTTAATTAAATAATTAAGAATACAATAATTAATTTAAGAAATGACATTAAATTATTATATACATACCATAATTTACAGAAGACACCCACTGATATCATTCAGTAGTTGCAATAAATGTCAGTGCATCATTTGATGACAAATTAAAAGACTAATTAATGTCATTTTATTATTTTTACTTTCACACCCCTATGTGCTTTTATTCATTTTTCATCAAGATTTTTATTTAATTTTTTCATTGATTAAAAAAATACATTAAATTATAATTATGCATACCATAATTTACAGAAGACAGCCAGTGATACCATTCAGTAGTTGCAATAAATCATTTGATGACAAATTAAAAGACTCTAATTAATGTCATGTTATATTTTTCTTTCACACCCCTATGTGCTTTTATTCATTTTCAGCAAGAAGATTTTACTAGTTTACAATATAATACAATTCAGTATCTCTTTATTTATATATTTTAATAACTACAGGTGAATTCGTTTTGGGGGCGAACTATTCCTTTAATTTGCTTTCTACGTATATAAAATCACATTTATATGTTTGATTTGATGTTGACTAACATTTGTGCACTAAAAAAATAAGTATATTTAAGCGACAGTCCTTGACGTTTCACGTTAAAGGGAAGATTGCAAAATTGCATCAATAGAGCATAAAGAATTATTCAGCATGAAGTTGAATTGCGGAGCGCCATCACTGGTAGAATTCCACTGATGTGGGCGTTACTTGGAGAAAATAGAAGCCCTGTGTGTTCATTCATTCATTCCTCCATTCAGAGTCAACTTACAAATTCTGCTTTTCTACAAGAGCCATAATTATTAGCTCAGGCTAACCTATCGTTTCATTGCACGAAAATATGTCAAGGGGTGAAGAAAATCAAACAATAATGTTCGACTTAAGTCGCCATCTTTAGTGTGGGACAATACGCCCTAAACATATAACGCATAAAAACGGTTTCAAATGTAAAGATGCTCTCAGAGCATCTTAGATAAATTCCTGTAGTGTATAGTAATCATAAAACTGACGGTAAAGGAATGCAGGACAGTTTATCTGAACTGTAATCGAGTGTTTGACAAAAATCCCACAGAGAAGGACGTGGTAAATCGGCCATATTTGTTGAGGGTGGCTGCAGGAGCGGCTGTACATTGTCAAGAACATGGCGGCTTCCAGGCAGGCATGAGAGTGGATACTTCTTAACAAATTTGGGTGATTCTGGGCAACCATCTCAAAAACAGACCATCAAAACACTTCCCTGGATACCGCGACACGAATCTCGTAAGTATGACTCGTGGAAAAGAGTTCGCGTTGAGCCGAAATGTGTATTTTTGTACGGCGAACGTAAACTTAGCCGCCATTTTTCTTGTGGGAGCTGCTAGTGGGCTGATTTGACGACAAGATGGCTGCGTACACCGGGGCGGCATGAATTAAATAAAAAATAAGCAATCTAAGATTTTTCGCTTGGAGGAGACTTCGGCAGACGTATTATCTTATAGTATGTGTTAAGGTCTTTTGTGTTTGCGTATTTATTTGGGAAAACAAGACTAGCAGTGTGTGTTTAGCTGCGCTTCTAGTAACCGCATTCCGCTGCACGAATTAGTGCACGCGCAAAAGTCTGATATAAATGCTCAGACTGAGTGGAAAATGCAGTAGTAGGTTGGTGGTTAGAGTTTGCTTTGCACTGGAATGAAACAAAACGGTTAAAATGTAGTATTGTTGCTATTTTGAGTGGCTGACAAGATGGCGACTCCCAGGGAGGCATGAAAATAGCCTTCTGCAGCAAAAGGGAACTGCTTTTCTAGTGTTAGTTTCTGACTTTGAATGCTCATCTGGTTCGGCTGCGTTTTGCTGAAGCTGTTTCGAATGCTTCTCACTTTTGCAGTCCGTAGACAGTCTGTTCACACATACTTGCTGTGAAGTTGACTGAAATTAATTGTTTTTATTTGCCGCTCCGCCATTTTTCAGACTGGCGGAGGCTTGTTTCAAGATGGCGACTTCCATGGATTGATACTCTTTCTGCATCGGGGACATTTAGCTAGATAATGTAATTTTGCGGTGTGGCTTTTTAAACATTAACTTGATATGATGTGCGTCTTATTTATAAAATTGTCTATGCTGAAGTTGCTGCATGTGGTATTTCAGACTAGTTGACCGGCTTTTTTTTAGCTTGTCTGCAAGCGCCAAAATGGCGGCACTCCTGAATTAATCAA
This sequence comes from Danio jaintianensis, assembly GCA_903798115.1. Lineage (NCBI taxonomy): Eukaryota > Metazoa > Chordata > Actinopteri > Cypriniformes > Danionidae > Danio > Danio jaintianensis. Next base: position 11,292,710 of record CAIGQV010017532.1, read on the forward strand.
ACTTCTGAATATCCCATGTTGTATATATATTTTTTTGTTGTACTGTTATAACTTTACCTACATTAAAGCGTTATTATTCGTTTAATATATACCAGCGGCTTTTATGTATTACTGTTTCTGTATTATGCATTACTGTCGCTCACAAAGTTGTATTGTACGTTAGCTAAGAGTCCCTGAAGTGCATTCCGTATTTTTTTCTGTATAAGGACATGACGTCCCCCGGTGTGCCTGGAACCCCCGGAGCTCCGCTGCAGCCGCGATGGAAGCGGGTTCTGGGTTGGTCTGGTCCGGTACCTCGACCCAGACACGGACACCGAGCCGTAGCCATCAAAGAACTAATGGTCGTTTTCGGCGGAGGAAACGAAGGAATCGTTGACGAGCTGCACGTTTATAACACTGGTGAGTATCATAAAAGTTTAGATATGCGGACAAACTAAGTGATATTAGCGCACAAATTTAAAAAATAGGGTCGTTTTTTTCCTTACAAGATCTTTTATCTATTAACGGTTGTCGCTCTCGTCTAGTTCACTGAGGGAATTACAGATATAACACAAACACCTGTTATATTATATTGGCTGGATATGAAATTGTTTGTGGTTGTTGAGCGCCGCATCTCACTCACATCTTCGTCATCTGTTGAGGGGAAAAAAGGCGCCAGAATAACAAAAATGGACGTTGTCCTCCGGCGCCGCGTCACGCGCACGCCCCCTCCCGCACGTGCACCAGTGCGCCTTTTTGTTGTTTTTCTTTCTGTTCAACTAAAATTGATATTATAGCAATGTTATAGAAATTATTAGGCTGTATTAGACAATGTCTTGCTTTAGATGCACCTGTTTTTTTTGTATCATTCTTCTATTAGTCGTGTCTTCATTTTTTTAATTTAGGTTTTTTTACAGCCTATTACTGAAATACTGACTTGACAATGGAATTTATTTTATTTTTCCCCCAGCAACAAACCAGTGGTTCATACCAGCCGTTCGTGGGGACATCCCTCCAGGCTGTGCAGCTTATGGTTTTGTATGTGATGGCACACGTCTGTTAGTCTTTGGTGGAATGGTCGAATATGGAAAGTACAGCAATGACCTTTATGAGTTACAGGTACGAAAGTTCTTTAATATAATTGTGTTATGCAAATAAAGGCTGAAAACACTAAACGGTCAGTGGTAGCTTATAGACGGTCTGCTAATGTTTGGCCAGCTGAAGCTAACATTTCGGTGACTATTTTGAGCAAAAGCTTCTTTCTTTTTTTCAAGCTTAAATCCGTGTTCTCTTACAGTTTTCCTAGATTATTTTTGTTTGTTTGTTTTTTCTGATAATACTTCAAGTAAACTGGTGAGATGTCATTTCACACAGAATCAGGCTAAAGCAAAGGTTTTTTGTTTTGTTTGTTTTAGGAATTTGAAACTTTGCTGCATTTGTCTGTCAGTAATAAGAGCCTCATCATTTTACAAAGTCGTCAGTATTTGTTCATAAGTTTTATGTGTGGTTTATCTAGGCTATTACTTGACTTTCTTTGACTATATATCAATGAAGACTTGAAATGATCTCAATATGATTACTGTTATCAGGCAAGCAGGTGGGAATGGAAAAAATTGAAGCCAAAAGCCCCTAAAAATGGAGTGCCACCATGTCCTCGTCTGGGCCACAGTTTTTCTCTTGTGGGCAACAAGTGTTATCTTTTTGGAGGGCTTGCCAATGACAGTGAAGACCCCAAGAACAACATTCCCAGGTATTCGTACTATACAATAATGTGGTCATTAAAATATGTACTTAAATCATTTGCTTCATAGACTCACTTATGTGTGCTTTCAGATATTTGAATGATCTTTATACCCTCGAGCTGCGTCCGGGGTCCAGCGTTGCTGGGTGGGATGTACCAGTCACATATGGAGTATTGCCACCTCCGAGAGAGAGCCACACTGCTGTAATCTATACTGAAAAAGTTACTAAGAAGTCCCGTCTTGTTATATATGGAGGAATGAGTGGCTGTCGTTTGGGTGATCTTTGGACATTAGATATTGGTATATAGATTATGCTGTTTGCACTGCCATGTTTGTCACAAATTGGTCATTAATTCAACCAGACATGTAGGTTAAGCAATAATTAGGTCACTCTTTGCTTTACAGATACACTGACCTGGAACAAGCCTGCAATAAGCGGCGCTGCTCCCCTCCCCCGAAGCCTCCACTCGGCCACCACTATTACAAACAAGTGAGTTTCAGTTGCATCACCACAGGCATTCCCTAAGTGCACACAATGGCATTACTGACCTTTTAATCTGTTTTATTTGCAGAATGTATGTTTTTGGTGGCTGGGTTCCTTTGGTGATGGATGACGTGAAGGTGGCCACACATGAGAAGGAATGGAAGTGTACAAACACACTGGCCTGCCTGAACCTGGGTATGCTGTAGTTGTAAAATACATGAGAATGTTTCAAAGTAAAATGAATTTGATGGTTTTATTTACCACAGACCAAACTGGTAAAAAAAAAAATCTACAATTTTTAGATTATGTAATTATTTAGAATGATTAATATTCCCTTTTTTTTTTAATGGTCTTTTATGTACTCCAAGGCTGAAATGATTATTGGAATAATTTAATAAATGTGGAATAATAAAGTTAAATCTGCTTTGATATATCTTTAATTGTAACCTATTCTTGGGATGGTAAAGTTATGTTTTCTGCAGCCATTCATCAGTTTTTAGTGTGACGTGATATCTAATGCATTCGTGGTGATTAAAAGAATGAATGTCTTAAAGATACTGACCTGAAACATTTTAATACCAGTGTAACTTTAATGCTGAAGCAGAAATCATTGGAATAATACTAGCAATCAAATATTACTGTTATATTAAATTAAGTGAAACTACACTGCTGTGATGTACAGGAAATTTGATACCGTAACAATCCTGTTTGTGAAATGTCAACTTTTTGGTTGAACCAAAGCTGCATATTTTTCATATTATGCCGTATCCTTTAAATTAAAAATGAACTTTCTTTTTCTTGTAGACACTTTAGCATGGGAGACTGTTTTGATGGACACTTTAGAGGACAACATCCCACGTGCTCGAGCAGGACATTGCGCTGTCGCTATTAACAACAGACTTTATATCTGGAGTGGACGTGATGGGTATCGCAAAGCTTGGAACAATCAGGTGTGCTGCAAAGACCTGTGGTATCTGGAGACAGGTGAGGGCATCGATAAATAGAGTATATTCAAATTTGTACACATCTAGTGTTATCAGAGAGTTGAATGCATTACATGATTCAGAATTAGTTTTTCACTTTTTTTTTTTTTCTTCCCCAGAACGACCCAACCCTCCTTCAAGGGTGCAGCTTGTCCGAGCCAACACAAATTCTTTGGAGGTTAGCTGGGGAGCGGTTTCTACAGCAGACACGTACCTGCTTCAGCTCCAGAAATATGATATCCCATCAGCCACTGCTGCCACATCACCAGCTCTCAATGCAGCTCCCTCCCTGCCTGGAAACTCTCCTAAGAGTCCAGTGCCGGCTGCTGCTGCTCCGTCTTCTCAGAGTATGCCGCATAGTGGCATCACCCAAGTGCCCCAGGCTGCTTCCCCCACAGCCTCGGTCTTACCCGGCACACCCGCAAGTCCTCTGGCTGCATCAATGGCACGTGGCCCAGGTACCGTTTATCAGTACTCACAATATACACCTTTCTGGTTGGGATGGCTTTCATCACCATTCTGATGCTTAGTTGGAACTTCCAGCAGGTCATTCTGACTACAGCCACATGCTTGGATTATTTTCTGCAAAGTGATTGGCAGATTAGACTATTAGATTAGACTGCCAATTAACTCATCACGGTATTATAATATAAAATTATGTGCTTGATTTACAGAACCAGTAACATTTTTATTAACTCACTAATGCAACCAAACTGTATAATAAGAACATTAAACTGAACTCTGAGAACTGCACATACTGTATAATCCACAAACAGAAAATGCACTTTTTAGTTGTTTTAAAATAATGAAGAAAAGTGGAGAATAACAAATGAAGATAAAATAATACATCCTGCATGTATGATAAATGTATGCTTTTTTTCTTGCTTCACAAAAAGGTATGCATGAAGGTGAGTAAATGAGAAAACAAGAATTTTTTACAATTTATTTAAGTTTAGCATTTTTATATTTCAGCTATTCTAAAAGTTGCAGCCCCTCAGTCAGGAACTGGAGCATCGATTGTCACCGTACGCCAAGCAGCCCAGCTCGGAAAATCCCCAGTCACTGTGGCATCACTTCCTGCAGGTGTTCGCATGGTAGTGCCATCACATACCACTCAGGGAACGGTAAGAATTGAAAGAGTAAAGCTGACATCTACAATGCTGGGTTCACACCAAATGTGAGTAAGTAGTTGCACAAGTTGATTACATACAGGGTCAGTGCACAAAAAGAGGTGAATTTCCACTGAGCCAAATTCAACTCGAGCAGAAAATTCACGTCAGACGAAAAACATCTCCCAAGTAATCCATATGTATGTGTGTGTGTGT
>CAIGQV010017532.1:11302222-11319787 GCA_903798115.1 Danio jaintianensis
TGCTGTATGTGGGCAGAGTAACATGCATACATGCATATATATATGTATATATATATATATGTATATGTATATGTATATACATACATACACATACAACAGTTCTGTCTGGTTCTTGAATCTGATTGGCTGATAGCTGTGCAATTATTCTGCCAGTAACAGCACTTGACCCCTTCACCCTTGTGTATTACTCTGCCCACATACAGCAACAAGCTGAGAACACTCTACAGTTTGACAAATATTTCTGCTTTTTTTTGGGCAACATAATGTACTTTTTGAGGCTTTTTTTAGTCGAGAATGTAGTTGTTTAGATTGAAACTATGCAGTTTATTTATAAGGATAGTGCCTATTTTTAAATATTTATAATTTCTGAGAAACAGCGCGTTGGCAGCCATTAGCCTGTCTTTGAGCAAAGACAGTTGACGATTTTCATCCACAAGATGGCGACAGAAGCATAATAAACCCTAAGAGAAATACAGCGTAATTTCAAACTACAGCTGATCAAATCATTATTAAACAGGTAAATGACTTTAAGTCGATCTCTCTCTTTTGTATGTTGTAGTGCTGTATTTATACCATAGTAATATTGTGATCTCCCGATTGCAACAGAGACATACAGGGAGATCTCTGTAGATTGATGCCATTTCATGCTGTTTAGCCTTATAATCTTAAAATGTGAGCAAAATCACCTGTTTTGTCATCACTTTAGAAGTTACGCTAGAGAATCATTCAAATACTAGCTCTAAAGTGACATTGGTGAATTAGTAACGGCTTCTGCTGATAATCTTGTCATCTTTTCTTCAGCCCACCCAGGTGACTCTCATAACTACACCTAGTGGAGTGGAAGCTCAGCCTGGCCAAGATCTGCCCGTTTCATTTTTAGCATCTCCCACCTCTGAGCAGCCCACTTCTACTGATTCTGGCGCAGGTGATGCTTCTGGCAGCGTTACTCTCGTATGCTCCAACCCACCCTGTGAGACTCACGAGACGGGTACCACCAACACGGCCACCACAGCGACTGCAAACATGGGCACGGGACCAGCTGGCACAGTACAGAGAGTCTGTTCAAACCCGCCATGCGAAACACATGAAACGGGTACAACAAACACTGCCACCACAGCATCTGCAAACATAGGTGCTGTTCAGAGGGTCTGCTCCAATCCACCATGTGAAACCCACGAAACGGGCACCACCAGCACGACAACCACAGCATCTTCAAATATGGGCACTGCTCCTGCTGGGCCAGTGCAGAGGGTTTGCTCAAACCCACCCTGCGAGACTCACGAGACAGGCACCACCAACACAGCAACCACTGCTTCATCAAACATGGGTGGAAACCAACCTGGAGCAGTGCAAAGTGTCTGTTCAAACCCACCCTGCGAGACCCATGAGACGGGCACCACCAACACGGCTACCACGGCTTCATCAAACATGGGTGGAGGCCAAGCTGGAGCAGTGCAAAGAGTTTGCTCAAATCCACCCTGCGAGACACATGAAACTGGCACAACCAACACAGCAACCACATCATCATCCAACATGGGTGGAGATCAAGCTGGAGCAGTGCAAAGGGTCTGCTCAAACCCACCCTGTGAGACCCACGAGACGGGCACCACCAACACGGCAACCACTGCCACCTGCAATATGGAGACGGATGAAGGAACAGGTACTGCTGTGTGCATGCTTTTACCGCGCTCTACACACTAGACTTTGAGCATGCAAAAACAGGCGGGATAAAATAGGATGATGCGGCACTGCTAACATGAGTGATTCCAGCATGTGTGAAATTTTGTATCAAGAGGTTAAATTTTGATCTTCTGTTTGTCTCATACATTCATGTGATGTGGATTTGGAGTTCAAGTTTTTGACTCTTCCAAAGCATAAAAATACTATTGATATGTTTGTAAATATTTAAGAAACAAGCTAAGTGAACATGCTTGTTTAATCTGAAAACAATCCTAAAGTTAGTTATTCTCCTTTTGGAAATTTGCGTTCCGTGTCGGAATCTTTTTTTTTTTGGTCTCTTTAACTCTGCCCACGGTTAGTTTATTTAATTATATTTTGGCACCCTGGGTTGCCTTGGTAGAAAACACACAGCGTATTTAATTTCACTCGTGAAGGCTCCCTCAGTGTATGCAGGCACGAATGAAAATGTGACCTTCAGAGGACCGTAGCAGTCTCCGAAATGAGACGCAGATACAGAGTTACAAAAATCTGCATGATGGGGTGGTTTTTAATTAGCAAATAATATAAATATTAGAACCCTAAACATTAGCTGAGCAGCTTACAGTGCAAGGTTCCATCATCAGGCAAGCTCGCTCCTATTTGTGTTGTCAATCTGGCAACCTGCATGTCTAGTTGTCAAAGGAGAGGCTAGATGGGGAAAAACCCTCCGATATTTTGAATTTGGACTGCAATCCTGCATACTGCACCTTTAAACTGCTATGCGGTGAAATATCCTCATGCAGACTTACCTTTTAAATCTGATGTGGTTGCATGCTTATGAATGGAAGTCAGTGGAACAAAGTCTAGTGTAAGATTGCTTGGCATTAATTGCATAATATACAGGGTGGGTGAAAACTAGGCAATATTTAATGGCATTAGAAGAAGAAACTGGAGTCATGATGAAAATGTTCTCTTACTAGACGAAAGCAAATTGAATTTCTTCATATTTGATCGGGCACAAAAGGCAGTATTAGAAATACAGACTTTAATGGGAATTTTTTATGAATAGTTGCTTTTTACCCACCCTGTAGATGATTTTCTAAAATAAGTTGCTGTACAAAAGGCTAACTGCCATGTATGAATGAAGAATTTCAAAATTATGTCAGTTTATGTACATGGTTGTGTGAAAAATGTGATGTTTGTGTGCTATAACCAAGCACACTTGTACTTTGGTCATCGCAGTTGTAATGTGATTTGAGTTGTCTATTTATTGGAAAATTTATTAACGCCATATTTCATTAGAATTAGGTTTTATTGTTATGAGCTTAAAGGGATGGTTCATCCAAAAATTAAACTTGAAATGCATTTGATCATTTACTTACTGTCATGTTGTTCCAAACCAGGAGGTTTCTGCTGAGTATAAAAGATATTTGAATGTGGATAATCAGAAGGTTTCTGATTACCATCAACTTAAATAGACATTTCATTGTTGACATATAATGTATGTTATTATATAATATTTTTTTAAAGATTAAATTTATGTCCTTTGTATGTTTAGCCCAACAGAGCAGTGAAGCATCAGAATCGAGCACGAGCACGGAGAGCCTTCCATCGACCACAGCGTCCCAGAGCAGAGCCATTACTACAGTCACACAAGCCACACCGCTGCCAGGACCTGCTGTTCCAGTGAGTGGCCTGTATTCTTACAAACATCAGTATTCAACATTAAATATTAATATAACCGCCATCCACTTTCAATTCATTTTTGGTTGAAAATGAGTTGTGGCTCCTTAAAATGTAATAATAGAATTATTACTATATTTATTTCATGTGATAGTATTCGATTATTATATGTATTTGTGTTTTATATTATGCTGTCTTTTTAAGACAAAAGTTTATATGACTTAAAATCTTTTTTTGAAAATTTTATATTGTTTGAATGAGGAAATGTTATATTTTTTTGCCCTGAATATAGCCATTGTTGCTGACATGATGTTAAATCTTAAATAAATCAATTCTACAGGCTTTGGTGAAAAGTCTAGGAGTTTAGGAAAGTTTCTATATTCTAAGTTTCTTCTTGAAGTACGTTTAGAAGTGGTATAGTGGTAGCTTGGAATATAAAATATTTTCTTTGTTGTTCTTCAGTCTATTTCTTCAATCACGGAGTCGTCCTCAGAGGCAGGAGCAGAGCCGGTGGTGATGGAGAGTTCGGAGGCAGAGTCTTTACAGACCGAAGGCCAGGCTGAAGCGGAGGCCGTTGCCATGCAGTCAGAGTTTCAGACAGAGGCAGGAGCTGTCGCTTTGCCCACTGACTTCCAGAAGGATGCAGCAGCCTTGCCAGCTGATTTCCAGGGAGAAGCGGTGGCCATGCAGGCAGAGGGCCAGGCGGAGGCAGTGCCCATGGAGCAGGATGTTTCTGGCATGGCAGAGGGAGAAGCCGCTCAGGAGCAGCTGCCGACTGCAGAGGTACAATTCATTTTTTTATTTATATATTAGGAAGTTATTTTTGCTACTTAAGACCAATATTTGCTTTTTAAAAATTTGTATTGGTTTATTTTAGGAGTATTTCGAAAAAAGGAATTTTTCAAAATGTTCAACAATGTTCTATTGCAAATGATTGAATTCATCATTCTAATTTGCAGAAAGTGTTCTTTAATAATTGATTAATTTGTAGTAACTGAAAATTGTTAGCAGTATTTACCAGTTTAACAGTGTCCTGAAAGTTTAGTTTAGTTGTCTAGTGTTCATGGTGACTGGAGTTTGATTCCTGGCTGAAGGAATGCCAGTCCTCTTCCCCTCTATTTGTACCCCATGCTTTTCTTACTGTGGTTCACTCTCCTATCAAAATTATAGGTGTAAAAACCCCTAAAGCATAACTTTAAAAAAAAAAGTAAATAACATGTTTGATTTAGATCTTGATGACAAGTTTAAGTAATTAACATTTGCCAGTTCTAATTCTAATTAAATACCATTATTTGAAAAAACTTTCAACATTCAATAAAATGTACATTTATAATTGGGTATACAAAGTCTAATTGGGTGACTATCTTTTTTCATTTTAACATTTATTTTTGGTAGATGGAAGATGTAGAGGCAGCGTCAGCATCACAGGCTGCAGTGCTGGCTTTGCCACCAGAGCTGATGTCGGACAGTCGGTCCACAACACTGATGGTGACTGGTTTGACCCCAGAAGAGCTGGCCGTCACTGCAGCCGCAGAGGCAGCGGCACAGGCAGCGGCCACAGAGGAGGCTCAGGCCCTCGCTATCCAGGCTGTACTACAAGCAGCACAGCAGGCCGTCATGAGTGAGTCTCCATCATTTATCCACATAAACACAACCCATGTCCTACATATCTTCAACCAGAGTCTATAATGTGGTTTCTTTGAAGGTGATGCGGGAGGAGACGACCAGCAGACCCACACCATACCTATCGTTCTGACCCAGCAGGAGCTCGCAGCTTTGGTTCAGCAGCAGCAGCAGCTCCAGGCAGCACAACAGCAGGCTGCAGCTCAGGCCGCACTGCCCACCGAGGGCCTGGCACCAGCCGACAGCCTCAACGATCCCTTATCTGAAAGCAATGGGCACAATGAGATGGCAGCCGTTGCCACAAGTGCAGTAGTCACACTGCTGCCTCGCACCGCCGCAGAAAGTAAGTGTGAAGCATTGACTTTGTTGGGTGTTTTGAATCAATTTTATAGTGCAGTAATTCAGTTTTTTTTTTTTCTTTCTTTCTTTTTTGTTCTGACCACATGTGCTTGGTTGTATACTATATCAATAAAGTGTTTAGACTTTTAAAAAACACTGTTATAATACATTGAGCCACTAAGCATTGTTCTTATGACGTTTTTCTACAGGAGGAAAGTGCAAATTACTTCCAAATACTACTACAAATATAGTCTATGTTAGTAAATGCAAGGCTATTTATGAAATCCAGGCATAACACTTTACGACAACGTTTCATATGACTGTTTTATAGCCTACAGCTAATCAATCTGTCAGATTCTGAAGTGCATTCAAGTTCTAAAGAACATTATAAATGATAAATGATAAATATCATAAATTATCAACAAAAAAAATACATTTATAGATATGATATATAATTTCACTCACCTGGGAAATGGAGGCCATGTGAATGGTTTGTGAGGCTGTGAGCACAATTAAGTGCACACAGCATGCCATATCATCTGATAATTATAGGAAATAATTCCAAAAGGCAATTGACTGTGTAAAGCCACATAAAACAAAACAAAAATACGATGTAAATGCCGAGTTCAGCGGCTAATCAGCCGGAATCAGGTGAGGTGAAGTGACGGCAACCAGCTAGACCTAGCTGTCACTCAAGTGGCCACGCCCTTAATTATGCAGACTTAATATAAACTAAACGGATGAGTTATAAAAAAATTCACCCCCCTCAAAGTTGTTATGAAGGGTAATATTAGCTATAATACACCAAAATCGTTCTTTGTACCAGGCTGTAAACACCTTTTTTTCTGCTGTGAAGTTGGCCATTTTAACAGGGGGCTCAATAGAAATTTGCTCTATTATGAAGCCAGGACTAGCGGAATTTCGATGAATTGCAGTTTCAGTTACTTCCGTATTAGCTTCATGAGGGAGAGCGGGAGGTTGCTGCTCGGTCGACACGCATAGTACACAAAAAAGTACAAACATTTATGACACCTGGTGGTAATGTGTAATATCAATCTTCAGCTGGAAAAAAAAGTATTTGAAAGCATTTTTGACAGTATCATAGGGCTGAGTAATCAAAATAAAATTACAAACACAAATGAGCAAAGCTGTGATTGTTATGCACATCTTGTCAGGGAAACATGGTTTGTGTGATTTGCATTAAATCCCCTCCAGATGGCACGCTCATGCAAAAAAACCCCAAAAACAATTCACAAAGAAGAAACCCAGGAAATCCCTGTAATGTTGCATCATAAACTGGATTTAACGGCTTTCTTGATCCAACGTGACTCAGAATCATCTCACAGAAGGATTTATTTCAAAAACTTGACTAAAGATATGAAGCGACTGAGTCTAGAGTAAAAACATGTTATTACAGAGCAGTAGTTGACAGAAGTGACGCAAACGTCTGTCATTATCACAGAAATATTATCCTGATTATCATCTGATTAAATTGTCTTTTGATTTTGAATGTGACTTTTGCAAAGCTCGTCAGTGAACTACAACTACATCTGAAAGCATGTGCTGTAGGTTTACGAGAACCAGAATTGCCCTAAATGTGATGTTTCTATCTGGAAGTTATGCCTGTTATTTTAATAGTTTATTTTCTTTTAATAGCGTTGGCTCCGTCTAGCACATTAGCACCTGTAGTAGTAGCCAGTCCAGCGAAGATGCAGGCAGCGGCGGCTCTCACTGGAGTGGCAAATGGCATTGAGGCTGGGGTAAGTTTCATGGGACAACCTCCATGATGTGCACTGCTATCGAGAGAATAGTTTTAAAATCCAATTGTTTTTTTCCCCCCACAGAAACAAAATCCTCCCACTGTTACTGTCAAACCTCAAGTGAAGAAAGAGAACCAGTGGTTTGATGTTGGCATTGTTAAAGTGACCAATATGGTGGTAACTCATTTCTACATGCCCCCAGATGACTCCGCTTATGTTGAGGTTTGCCACAATGAGATTCTTCAGTTTCAAATATTGTGTGGCATTGCTTGATTGTGAAAATAAGCATGCTAACGGAGCTTGTGTTTTATGTTGCAGAATGATTCTGGCACAGCCCCAGACTACAGTCAGATGAAGAGGGTGGAGCTTCAACCTGGCACCGCCTACAAGTTCCGTGTGGCGGGTATAAATACTTGTGGCCGAGGAACCTTTTCTGAAATATCTGCATTTAAGACATGTTTACCAGGCTTCCCAGGAGCACCATGTGCCATAAAGATCAGCAAGGTAGCTTGTTGCATATTGTACATATATCTAACTATTTATTTATACGTTTATCTATTTATTTCTCCATATTTAATTTCATTTTGATCATTTGTTTAATTATGAATTTATATCATTTTAAATTATAATTTATATATGCTATTTATTATATCCATTGTATCCATTATATCCATTTATTATATCCCTTCTTAACAATAGTGCAAGTCAGATGCATATTAGATCAGCAGAAAATGTCATTGATTCCACATGGAAAAAAATTAGTATCACCCATATCTAAGATCCTCTATTTTCTACTTTCTTTCCACAGAGTCCAGATGGTGCTCATCTCACATGGGAGCCTCCGTCCGTGACATCAGGAAAGATCACAGAGTACTCTGTGTATTTGGCCATCCAGAGCAGTCAGACCACCGAAGCGAAGCCCTCAGCCCCAGCTCAGCTGGCCTTCATGCGGGTTTACTGTGGACCAAACCCCTCGTGCCTGGTCCAGTCCTCCAGCCTGTCCAACGCTCACATTGACTACACCACCAAACCCGCCATCATCTTCCGCATCGCTGCTCGCAACGAGAAGGGCTACGGCCCCGCTACACAAGTGCGATGGCTGCAAGGTAAACCTCATCTTTAGTAGGGAGTCGTTTTTGTTTTGGGCTGTGACGAGGTGGATTTTACAATTGTTTTTTTTTTTTTTTTTTTTTCTCAGAGTCTAGCAAAGATGGCCTTTCTGCAAAGCCTGCCCCGAAAAGAGCAGTTTCTTCACCAGATACGTGAGTGGCCAAATCTCCAGTGTCACAGAAGTGCATTTTGTGTGAAAAAAAAATCATTATTATTTGAAATAACTTAAGTTCTTTTATACTGTAACGTGTTCATGTGAGGGGGAAAAATATTTTTATCAGCAATTTCTACAATGTAATTTTAATTTATTATTTCATTTTATTATTAAAATTGTTACAAATGATTGATACAGCTCTGGAAACATGTCTTCAAAATTACAAATAAGGATATCATCAATTAAAGCATTTATTTGCAGAAAATTGGTCAACATAAAATATTTGTTCATGTTTTTTGACCTTGATGTTGAAAAAAGTATAATATATAACTCTATTATCATACACCTTGCGAGGCATTCTGTAATCACATTTTCACATCGTGTCCTAACAACACACAAAGCAGCGCTGTGATGTGGTAAAAGCATCTTTTCTATGCCAAGAGGAGTTTTTGTCCTAACCTCCCGTGATGCAACATGCTTAGATTCTACTTTATAAACAGTTTTTATTTCTGCGACGCCACGGCTGAACAACAGCAAAGACTACTGACAGTGATCACTCTGAAGCCCATTATGTACTTTATTTAGTGTTAAATGTTAACAATGTGATTTCAAATACCATTTTACATCACATTTATTGCCAGCAGACAGATTTCCTCAGATCTTGAAAATAAAACAATTAGCATACATGCAGTTTAAACATGAAGGTTAGAACTGTGCAAACCAACATTAGTCACTCAGCTTGCACTTTTAAATATTTTCATGGTAATGAGGTTTAATATTTATTAATTGGGTTTTAAGCCTGTCCATTTCATTGGGAGTGCAGTGCATTTATTCTGCACTTCTGCATGGCTCTGATTTTTAAATGTTTCTGTCATGTTGTGTCTCGTGCGTTCAGACAAATTGTTTGTGTCTGGAATCTTCTCCTGGTGCTTGTTGTTTGGACACTATGTCAGTTTCAAGGAGGCAATCCAAAACAATGAATTTAAAGCTTCATAAAGACAAAAGTTTATCTTGCACCTCTAAATACTTGGAGTTTTATTTTCAAATCACCATCTTTATCTGCACAGCATATTAGCATACTTTTCCATATCATGCTGATGTTTACATTGTGCTTCTCTAATCTAAAGCTTTTACCAGGAAGAATTTAAGTTATTTATCAAATATTGAATTGAAAAATTATATTTAACTTTTAATATACAGTTTTTGTGAATTAAATTTTTCTGTTTCTATATTTGTTTTTGTATCATCTCTTATTGAAATATGAAGTTCTTATCATGCAATGTTATGTATATTGATCATGCCATGAAATAGCCATAAGTTGCTGATGTGGAAATAAATCTAAAGCTTTTAAGCATTAAAACACTTTTTTTCCTGTTATTACAGGAAAGGGATTGGTCAGAAGAAAGCAAGAATGGACCAGTAACCCCTTCTCTCCATTTATCCTCCAAAACCATAAAGACTTTCACTACTCCCACTGCTCCATCTGGATTCAACACATCTCAGACTGTAACCCTCCATCAAAACAGCACAAAAAAGGAAATCCAGTTTCTAGGTTTTGTTAGTAGTATGAATGGAGAAAAGCACATTGCGAGTATTTTTCAACATGCTTGGAGTGGGAGGGGGAAAAAAGAAGTTTTCCATTGTAGTGTCTTCCTTTCTGCTCTCCTCACATTTTTTTCAGTACATGTATTTTTGCTTCAGTAAATTCAAACAGCTGTTTTAAGATATTTGTAACGTTTGTTCTGTCAGCTGGGTTCAATGAAGTTTATTTTTATTTTTTTTTGCAATGGACTTCTGGGTGAAGTTTGAGTTCATGTTTAATATGTGGACGATGTGAGAAGTGATAATGGGAGACAGAGAAAACAAACAAACATACAGAAATGGGGAAAACAAACAAACCAAGCACTTGTCCTCAGACAAGAGGGGATATTTTTCAGATCTGCGTGAGGATTGGTTCTGGACTCTGTGCACTTTGGCATTGAGCAGAAATAAAAGCAGAACTGCGGATAAAGAAACGGCCATGGCAGTACATTACCAGCAGAGACTTTGCTAGAACTGAGATTTGCCATACAAACAAACAAACAAACAAACAAAAAGAAAAGAAAACAAAAACAAACAAAAAAAAGAGGAAAATGCAAAACTTCACAAAAAATTAGCAAGCGACGATGGAGAAGTTTTGTGTAGTTTATTTTTGTATTTTAAAGCTTTTCTCCTGTGTGTATGTGTATGTCTGTGTGCTTTTTTTTATTATTATTTTTTTTTTTTTTTCTTTTTTTAAACTCACTACTTTTATTTTAAAAAAAAATTTTTTGTTTTAAAATATTCTTGGCCATTCCCATTGGTTTCAGGATTTGTGGCAAGAAGGGCTTTTGAAGACGAGGAAATGCGTTGTATTTGTGCTCAAGCCGAGTGTTGATGTGAAAGATGTAAACAAACATTAACATCTGAAGGGCTTTTACTTTGTTTACTGCGTGTGTCCACTCTGTGTTTGTGTATGCCAAACCTTGAGATGTAAAAATCGTAATTTTATTTTTTTTTCTTTCTTGATTCTTCACCTTACCAATTCGTCACTTATTATTAGTAAACACTTTTCCCTTCCTCTGCCTCGTCCTCTTAACTTTTTCACAAGATGACTTTGTAGAAATTTTCTCTGCCCTAGTTTGTGAAGGAAGTTGTCCATGTGAAGATGAATTTCTACTTTTTTATTTTTTTTTATTTTGATTATTTGAAAGGTATGCAAAGTAAATGTTCAGTGTATACCTGTATGTCTCCATGTGGCGAGAATGGCTTGTCATTCTTGATGATAAGAGCCAAGTTCGGATTCGATTGTAATATAGTTCATTCATACTGCAGGAATTGAAGATGATACCCTGGCCTTTTATATATTTACCTGTACAACGTTTTTACATGTTGG
Organism: Danio jaintianensis; assembly: GCA_903798115.1. Classification (NCBI taxonomy): domain Eukaryota; kingdom Metazoa; phylum Chordata; class Actinopteri; order Cypriniformes; family Danionidae; genus Danio; species Danio jaintianensis. The sequence goes on from CAIGQV010017532.1 coordinate 11,313,465, forward strand.
TCATCTCCTGATTGCCTTTTTTTGTCTTGACTTATAAAACAAACAGAAATATATATCGTCTCCTTCATTAATTTATTTATTTTCTTTTTTTTTTTACCCCATGCAGCACATACTGAGTGCGTTTTACCACGATTGTGAATTTGAGAAGCTTGTTTGAAGTTTGATGAAATGTTTTTCAGAAAGCTGAATAGATAAGACGGTTAACTTATTTGCATTTAACATAGATATCTCTGCTGAAATAGAAAAGGATAATTTTTTTTTACATGTTCGTCATATTTTATGAAGTTAGTTTTTGTTTTAATACTTTGTCATGTTTCTTTATCACAATTTTTGTCTTTTACAAAAACAGTTTGATACCAATGGCTAGCTTTTGTTTTAATAACGTTTTAGTTGGCGATTTTGTCAAAACATTTGATGTAATAATTTAAACATGAATATTTAGTCTAAGTATTTTGAAAACCAGTATTGTAAAAAAATATACATTTTAATGTGTCATTAAGAGTCCTCATAACATAACAATTGTATTCTTTTAACATTTAGCTTTTTCTTCAGTAGTGTATTTTGTTCACAAACTTATTAATACAATAATCAAAACCAAACAATACTGTTTTTACTATAATATCGCAATACAGTACTGTCACTTTAATTGCTCAAGCTCAAGTTGGGTGCATTCTGATTGGCTGCCTGTATATTTATTTTTCAGTTGGGGAAAAATCCAGCGCTGTAGTTATACTGTCAGTTTTTTGATATTGATGTTTTCTGGCTATTCTCTTCAATTATTGTAATACTGTTAACACAGTACAGTAGTGCAGGAGTTCTTGCTTCAACAATAGCATTTTTTAGTTTTTGGCTTCTTGTCCTGTTGTGTGTGTGTAATCTGGACGTCTCCTCCATTCTCCACGTGGTGACTTTTGAGCTGTAAAAGAGTGGGACAAAAATAATAAATAAAAAAATAATGGCAAATTTAGGCCTGTTCATACCAAGAATGAGAACTATAAATGTAACTATGGGGTTCATTAGTGATTCTCTTTTTCTTCTTCTTTTTTTTTTTTTTTTTTCAGGAAAACAAAAATAATATTTTTCAGTAAACACACATGCAAAGCAAAATATTACTACTACATAATTTATTTGGCCTGCAGTTCTCAAAAGCAGAAAATGGGAGAAAATGATAATTTGATCCACAGGCCATACCTGAAGAAAAAAAAATTATTATTAAAATATTCAAATGTATGTAATTTAAAAAATATGTAACATTTTGATGCCTTGCCAACAAAATGGAAGGCTTTTAAGAAAGCATGTATGACTTTTTTCTTAAACAGCACTGGATTAAAATCTTGTTTTAATGGGTTTAAATGGGGACATTTTTCTCCTGAAGGACCTGAGAGGAAATTTAATTATGTACCTATAGTGTAAAATAGATTTATCAAAGATATTACGTACATAATATTCAAATGTCAATATGAATACACCTTTTTGACAGAATGTATGTCGTTTAAAGTGTTATAAGCCAAGAACCAAATTAACCAACCATTCCCACATGAAAAAATATTATAGTAATTGCTGTTGTGTTTTTGAACCGTACTACAGTAAAGTGTGTTGTACTGTATATTATTTACATCACTTTTTTAAAGAATGCTATGCATACTGCAGTATTAACAATAGTGAACTGATATAATGTAATAAATACTGTAGTGTTTACTACAGTAAACTGTGGTGTATTGTAGTATAATACAGTAAATCCGGAAAGTATTGATAGCGCTTCACTTTTTCCACATTTTTATGTTACAGTCTTATTCCAAAATGGATTAAATTAATTTATTTCCTCAAAATTCTACACACAATACCCCATAATGACAATGTGAAAAAAGATTTTTTGAAATTGTTGAACATTTATTACAAATAAAAAAAATACATAAGTATTCACAGCCTTTGCCGTGAAGCTCTATATTGAGCTCAGATACATTCTGTTTCCACTGATCATTCTTGAGATGTTTCAGCAGCTTAATTGGAGTTCACCTGTGGTAAACTCAGTTGGTTGGACATGATTTGAAAAGGCATACACCTGTCTATATAAGGTCCCAGGGTTTACAGTGCATGTCAAAGCACAAACCAAGCATGAAAGGAAAGGAATTGTCTGTAGACATCTGAGACAGGATTGTATTGAGGCACAAGGTTGGGGAAGGTTACAGAAAAATTTCTGCTGCTCTGAAAGCTCTAAAGAGCACAGTGGCCTCCGTCATCCGTAAATGGAAGATCTTTGGAACCACCGGGACTCTTCCTAGAGCTGGCCGGTCATCTAAGCTGAGTGATCGGGGGAGAAGGGCCTTAGTCAGGGAGGTGATCAATAACCCGATGGTCACTCTGTCTGAGCTCCAGCGTTCTTGTGTGGAGAGAGGAGAACCTTACAGAAGGACAACCATCTGTGCAGCAATCCACCAATCAGGCCTGTATGGTAGAGTGGCCAGATGGAAGCCACTCCTTAGTAAAGGGCACATAGCAGCCCGCCTGGAATTTGCCAAAAGGCATCTGAAACAAAATTCTCTGGTCTGATGAGACTAAAATTGAACTCTTTGGAGTGAAGGCATTACGTTTGGAGAAAACCAGGCACCGCTCATCACCAGGCTAATACCATCCCTACAGTGAAGCATGGTGGTGGCAGCATCATGCTGTGGGGATGTTTTTCAGCAGCAGGAACTGGAAGACTAGGGAAAGATGAATGCAGCAATGTACAGAGACATCCTGAATGAAAACCTGCTAAAGAGTGCTCTTGACCTCAGACTGGGGCGACAGTTCATCTTCCAGCAGGACAATGACTCAAAGCACACCGCCAAAATATCAATGGAGTGGCTTCACAACAACTCTGTGAATGTCCTTGAGTGGCCCAGCCAGAGCCCAGACCTAAATCCTATTGAACATCTCTGGAGAGATCTAAAAATGTCTGTACACCGTCGCTACCCATGCAACCTGATAGAGCTTGAGAGGTACTGCAAAGAGGAATGGGCAAAAAATTCCCAAAGACAGGTGTGCCAAGCTTGCGGCATCATATTCAAGAAGACTTGAGGCTGTAATTGCTGCCAAAGGTGCATCAACAAAGTATTGAGCAAAGGCTGTGAATACTTATGTACATGTGATTTTTCAGGTTTTTTATTTGTAATAAATTCGCAACAATTTCAAAAAAATCTTTTTTTCACATTGTCATTATGGGGTATGTGTGTAGAATTGAGGAAATAAATGAATTGAATCCATTTTGGAATAAGGCTGTAACATTAAAAAAATGTGGAAAAAGTGAAGCGCTATGAATACTTTCCGGATGCGCTGTATACCCTATAGAAAACTACAGTATTGGGTAATTTGTTTCAAATACTATAGTTGTTGTATTACCATATCAACTATAAAATGACCACAACAGATTCATTCAAGTACTTTGCTGTAATATGGGTCAAAAACACTAAGTTACTATAGTATTCTTTCCATATGTGTTGTGAAAAACAATATTTTAAAACTTTGATTTGTGCAATGAACTATACAAAAAGACAGTTTGCTTGGCTTTAATGAGACAACTAAAGAATTCAGATACATTCATTCATTTTCTTTTCGGCTTAGTCCCTTTATTAATCTGGGGTCGCCACAGCGGAATGAACCGCCAACTTATCCAGCATATGTTTTACACAGCGGATGCCCTTCCAGCTGCAAACCATCACTGGGAAACACCCATACACTCCCATTCACACAACGGACAATTTATCTTACCCAATTCACCTATAACGTATGTCTTTAGACATGCGAGGGAAATCGGAGCACCTGGAGGAAACCCACGCCAACACGGGGAGAACATGCAAACTCCACACAGAAATGCCAACTGACCCAGCTGAGGCTCGAACCAGCGACCTTCTTGCTGTGAGGCAACAGCGCTACCCACTGCACCACCGTGCCGCCCGAGTTCAGATACAAAAGCCTCTAAATGCCGCCTGAAATGTTCTTCTAAAATAAGCATTTTTCTCAGCCTTGTATGTTTATGTTCAGTTTTTTCTTTTTAATAAGAACCTATTCATCACCATAAAAGAGAAATTACAGAACATACGCTTAGGAGACTGAGAAAAATCCAAATTTTAAAAGAAAAGTACAGATGGCAATTGCGTCTGAACTCTTCCAACTATTTTTTTCATTATCATTCTAGTTCTCATGCTTGGTGAACAGGCCTTTAGTTGTACAACTAGCTTGAACTCACATACTGCAGGGCTGCTCTTGCTGCGCTGTGGAAGCTTTTATCCACACCAATGTCTTCCTTGGCGCTACTTTCAAAATATTCAGCTCCGATTTCGTCACACCACTTCTGAGCTTTGTTTGTCGACACCTGTCAATCAATTCAGCCATGAGTAAAGTCACAAATGAGAATGACAAAACAAGTCTTGTGTTGCACTGGTGGTATAATTTTATCAATAACCAAAAACACATTGTATGGATGTAAATTATCTTTTTTTTGTTGCCAAAAATCATTAGAATATTAAGTAAAGATAGTGTGCTGTAAAAATACAGTTTAAGTCAAAATTATTCGCCCTTCAGTGAATTTTATATATTTTTTTTTCACATATTCTCCAAATGATGTTTAACAGAGCAAGGATTTTTTTCACAGTATTTTCTACAATATTTTTTCTTCTGGAGAAAGTCTTATTTGTTTTATTTCGTCAAGAATAAAAGCCGTTTGTAATTTTTTTTAAAAACAATTTTAAGGTCAATATTATTAGCCCCCTTAAGCAATATTTTTTTTCAAACCATAAATCAATGGAAAGCTTATGTATTCTGCTTTCAGATGATGTACAACTCCTAATTTAAAAAACAAAAAAGGTTTGAGATCCTAGATCAGAAATAATATCTCATAGCTCACATATCAATCTAACCTGACGATGATCCAAGTCGATTTTATTGCCGAGCACAATGAAAGGGAACGCAGCCGGGTCTGAAGGACAGGCCTGCACCAGGAACTCTTTCTTCCAGACGTCCAGTGTTTCAAATGAGACGGACGAGGTCACATCAAACACTAGGAGGCAGCAGTGAGCTCCACGATATAGGGAACTACCCAGGGAATGAAACCTCTCTGTGCCTGCAGTGTCCCAGATCTGCTGCAAAAACAGCAGAGCGTTGCATGACTTTCTTGTTTCTAGGCTTTCTGTAAGTTGAGATGATGGACTTAAAGGGATAGTTCACCTCAAAATTAAAATCTTTCATTCATTCACCCTGCATATTTACAAACTTGTTTGATTTTCTGTCTTCTACTGAACACAAAAGTGGATATTTTGGTAACATTTTACATTAAGGTTGTATTAGTTAATGTGTTTGCTACCATAAACAAACAATGAACAATACATTTATTACAGTATTTATTCATATTTGTTAACATTATGTTCATTGGTAGTTCATTTTAACTCACGGTGCGTTAACTAATGTCAATAAAAGCATGAATTTTAATTAATAAATGCTGTGATACATGAACTAACATTCTTCCAACATTCTTCAAAACATCTTATTTGGTGTTCAACAGAAGAAAAAAAAACTCATGAAGCTTTGTAACCAGTTTGAGGGTGAGAATTTTTTTAATTAATGTGTCATTTTTAGATGAGCTGTTCATTTAAATGTGGGTTTGAATGAACATAAATGTTTCTCACCTGAAGAATCACTGGTCTTTTATCAATAGTGATTTCTTTAGTTAGGAAATCAACCCCAATTGTGGCACGGTACAAATTAGTAAAGCGATGGTCAACAAATCGGGTCATGAATGAAGATTTTCCCACTCTGTTCGGATAAAAAGAAACAGGAACAACTAATTACAGGAGAATGACCTTGTAAATAATGCCGTTAACAATAAAGAAAAGCAGCAATATTGAATGCACTCAAATGTTTAGAAACACAAACAGCTGTTGAAGTTTGATAAGCACTGAGATGAATTTGAGAATTTTCATGTGATAACTGATCTAATTCTTTTATTTGTTTGCAATTCAACTTCTTAAAGTAGGTTTAAATTGACTTCCTAGGTTGTCTGTGAAACCCTGTAAACTAAAAAACAAACGCTAAAGCAATGTTTAAGATAGCGTGTCATTAAGAGAAATGGATTAATTCAAACTGTAATATTACAGAGCTGGATTTTTTTGGTCTCAAAGCTTGTGCAAACATATGCATATTACAATCAGATGCGTTCTTTTCTTAACTTTTGTATTTACAACTTTTTACTTCCAATTAAAAAATAAGGAAGAAATTACATTTTATACGCTGTCACCAGTAACAATGCTATCTGAATTCTACTTAAAGTCAATAATGGTTTGAAATAA
>CAIGQV010017532.1:11320187-11380526 GCA_903798115.1 Danio jaintianensis
CAGTACTGGGAAACACCCATACACACTCATTCACTCTCACACACACACACACACACACACACACACACACACATACACTACGGTCAATTTAGTTCATCCAATTCACCTATAGCGCATGTCTTTGGACTGTGGGGGAAACCGGAGCACCCGGAGGAAACTCACACGAACACGGGGAGAACATGCAAACTCCACACAGAACACAATTATTAAAAAAGAAAACATGAACAGTATTTTAAATAAGTGAATAAAAGTATCACATTATTTTAGAACATCAGAATGTCAAAGCGATGCCAAACTTTTAAATGTTAGCATTAATGTATTTCAAATGTAATGTGCAAAAACTTGTGCATATGTAGGCTACTATGATAAATATACAGTAAAAAAGCTGCTTGTTCAAACCTCGATTTTAAAATGAGCTGAAACAACACAATTCTTGAGGTTTTTTTTTTGACAACTTGATTGTTTTATGTTCAATCCACTTAAATTTGTTAGGTTAACCTGATAGATTTGTGTTGGGACACTACGAATGAATTGTGTGGAACCCTGCATATTTTACAGTGTAGAGAAAAAACACATGCATTTATGAAAAATACATGCAGGTCCACATGTACGTGCTTCACTAAAAAATGTTTGAGACAAAAACTCACCCAGAGTTTCCGATAAGAATCAGTTTCAAGTGTGGTGTGTTCCACTCAGTCATGATAAAAATAACCAAAGCCGTCTTCAGAGAAAGGAGCTCATCTCAGTCAACACTTCTCCTTGCCGCATTTCAGCCTCTAATGTCCTGTTCGTATCACTCAACTATAGGAAAACACGACAAAATAGCTAATGGTTAACCATCTTGCAGTGTAAGGTAAACAAACGCCTTGCTAAACAGGCGGCGAAGGCTAAAAAAAAGTATGAAGTGTTTTAAATGCCATGATCTGGTATTTAAGAACTTAAGGTCAACATAATAGTGTTGCTCTTCATTTTCTTACAGTAGGCCAAAAGTGACAAGTTTGGAAATATTATTTAAAGATATTTAAATGTTTAAATATAAATATAAAACTGTTATAAACATGTAAAGCTTCTAGTTTGTCACTTCCGCCTGAATGGATCAACGATTTTATTCACGTCACCTCATACTTCATTTTTTCATCAAATCTTGACCGGTCAAATGCTCTCTAGTGTCTGACATGCCCCTCCCACTTCAAGACGCTTCTCAATTGCTTTTCATTTGATGCGCTTGATCTCAACCACTCTCGCTGGCAGAGCGGTGATAAAACAAAACGCTATTGGCTGTTTTAAAGGGGGGAGGGGCTACACTATGTCCCACCCACTCTTCGTGTTTGAGATTATTTCATTTCATTTTCTTTTCAGCTTATTCCCTTTATTAATCAGGGGTCGCCACAGCGGAATGAACCGCCAACTTATCCAGCATATGCTTAACGGAGCGGATACCCTTCCAGCCGCAACCAAACACTGGGTAACACCCATACACTCTTGCATTCACACACTCATACACTACGGCCAATTTAGCTTATTCAATTCACCTATAGCACATGTCTTCGGACTGTGGGGGAAACCGGAGCACCCGGAGGAAACCCACGCGAACACGGGGAGTGTTTGAGATTATGTCAGATGAAAAATGCATATTTCAAAGCCCTTCACAGGACCTTTAAGCATAATCTAATGCATTAGTATCAACTATGAACTTCTTATCTAGGTTCATAAGGTCATAGGTTTATTGTTGATATATTTATTGTAGAAATATATGATTCAATATAGAAATGCATTAAAGTCGCCTAAAGTTAAGATTTTAACCCTCTTAAGTCCTTTTTCCCACTAATTAATCGTACATCCACTTAAAACAGTCCTGAAATGAGAAAAAAAAAATTTAGGGGGGTGCATGATTTCATTCTTTGGTAAGCAATTGTATAGTTGAAAGACGGAGATTGCTAACAAAATGTAGGAAGATTGTCGAATGGACAAATTCAGAGCAGAAACGAGACCATGTGACCAGATGTGAAGAAGAAAAGTCATTTAGAGAGGGAGGGAAGTATTTTACACAGTATTTAACTGTAATATGAACTGTATTTTACTGTAGGACAGTTATGCAGTATGTTACTGTATTTTAAAGTTGCATTGTGAAAATTACTGTAGATTTTACAGTAAAGATATACATACAATTCTGTAAATACAGCAGAATAAATAATGCTGTAAATGTAAATACAGTATTGTTGCTGTAATTGATTTACAGTAAGTAACTGGCGAACTGCTACCAGTAAGTTACTGTAGATTCTACAGGAAATTGTTAACAGTGTATTAAAGTTTATGGGGCAAATGATTTTTTTTTTACAAAATAATGAAGTGCACATACATCGATTATAACAAGAACTACTATACATACATATAAAAATAAGAAAAGTAAATTTTGCGACTGTAAAATATGTAGAAATTAACAATCCATAGTGATTCTGATTTGTGGAGATTAGCAAATTAAGAATTTCTTTAGTAAATCATAGCCACAATTAACCAATTCATTAACTTGTTTTTGTACTAGTATATTTTATAAAAGGTACTACTACAGATGTTCTTTTGGCAGTAGCATCTGCAAAGTGTGCCTGAAGTGTGCGTGACCACTGGGTCAGGGGCGCCGCTAGGGTGGGGGAAGTTAGAACACCTCCACGACACCCTAGCCCCTACTCAAACTTAATGATTCTAAAATCTAACAAACAATATTTTAATTTCACAGGACCTTTAAAACACCAGTTTTCAAATGAAAACACACTCATGTTAATACAGCCTGAATAATAAGATCTAGTAGCTAAAGATTAAGTACTAGTACTAAATGGAACACCTACTAGTAGCTAAAAAAAACAAGTACTATAACAGCTTGCCATACACAGGTACAACAAACAAACAAAAAACCCTCAATTAAACCACACATTTTACATCAGTTTAACTTTCAAACTGTGACAATTAAGAACAGTTTGTCTTGGTCTAGTCAGTTTTACTGACATTTGATCACAATAATCTCCATTATTCTTTAAAATATGTATGTACATAATATAGTTTCATACATTTGACAATAATTCAGTACTACAAATATGCCTATGTCAATGTACCCATATAAAACAATTTACAGTACCGTTTTGTCAGGGCAGCTTTTCATGATTGCTTTTTAATTCAGAATACACAATGAAATACAAAATATCAAGGCAAAGCACTGGGCAGAAGCGTCTGTCAAAGGTCCTCACATGTCTTTTTGTGTGTCAGTTAAGGGTGTGGAGGCCAAAACTGTAAGTTGTAACAGTGAACATTAAGAGCAGTTCTTCTCAACTGAAGCGTGGTTTTGACCAACTTACCTCGCAAAAACACAGACAAACTTAGCTGGTACCTTTGAGTCACACTGTATTACTTATGGGAGCTGTGGCTTTGAGGTCAGGTACACATCCTCTTCAAGTCTTCAATTTCACCTCTGTGCAAACTTTCATTTTATGGATCAGGCTGTCTATGAATTCAAACAACGTTTGGGTTAAAAATGTTTTGCTCATCAAGTTCAGTGGATATTGAGCTCAACAATTAATATTATGTCATCATTTACTCACCTTCTGCTTGTTTCAAAGCTGTTTGAATTTCTTTCTTCTGTTGAACACAAAGGAAGATATTCTGAAGTATGTTGCCATTGATTTCCACAGTATTGTGTTCCTGCTATGGATATTTTTTCCAGCATTCTGACTGTCTTGTTTTGTGTTCAACAGAAGAAAGAAACGCATAAAAAATTTAGAACTACTGAGTGAGTAAATGGTGAGCAAATTTTCATTTTTGTGTGAAATGTCCTTTTAAGCATATTTTAAGTGGTTTTTGTAGACATAGAAAGTCGATTAAATGCAAAGTTATGCAAATGTAAAGTTATTTGGGTGAAATAATGCTATACTGTATTGTTATTAAGTGTAACAGACATTGTTAGGTTATTTTTAAAAAAGCCATTAAATACTATTAATACAGGTATCCACAACATCCACAACACAATGCAAGAGCAAACTTTCATTTCATTTTACTCACTCACTCCTAGCTAAAATAAACCTCTCTATCACTTTAGTTGAAAATATTGTAATTTTACAAGCAATCTACTCAATTTGTTTCAACATTTTTGACAACTGAAGTATGATTATTTAGCATGTGTGTATTTCAGTGTAGATCACGATGTGTGTATTTGTGTGAGAGCATCAGAACAGAGGTCATTAATATTCACGACCCTTCCAAATATGGTCAAAACCGAGCTTTTCATTCTAGGGGTAATTCCTGTGGTTATAAACGAGCTATAAAACCATTTCTGGAGAATTTTTGAATGAACCTAAGCTACAAACCTACTATATAGATATCAGAGAACAATTTTGAAAACACCTTTAAAATCAAAAGGCATAAATTGTTACTTAATGGAGTTAATAACTGTCCAGTCCAGTTGTGTATTTCTATCATTAAATAATAACAAATAATATTTTTTACTACTGATGTTAGTTAATGGATTAAATACATTTATATTCAGACATTGCTGTAAAGTGTCACCTATTCAACTTCATGGTAATTTTGCAATTAAATTAGTATGAAATGTTTGTTTACTCCAAGCACTTCTATACATAAAAAAATTGTATTAAAGCCTGTTAAAGTAGCCTTTTTTAATCTCATGTCAATAGCATGATAACACAAAAGCTTAAACAATTATTGCAACCAGAAAGTTTTATATTGTATAGTATAGTATAGTATTGTATTGTATATTGTATAGTGAACAGATTTAATCAACATTTATTTACTAAATATAGCAGTAGTGGGAGGAGAAACATTCTGGAAATTATTTCAACGCGATATATATAAGTCCTCTTAGTCTGCAACCCATAGACAAGAAGTATTCAGTGTTCCCTCACTCACACTTATCTTAGGGATAAGACCTTTGACTGGAAAGGATTTTCCAGTCTTGAGGATGAGATGCGCAATTACTTGGTAATGAAGCTAAGCTAACTGCTAGCTATCACACTGTTATGTAGACAATCTGAAACAAATTGATCGCACCTTTGGAAATCAGAAAACAGAATAATCCATCAAGGCGGACAGAAAGGTGGTTCTTTGAGCTGTTCCCTCATGACACCATGTGCTCAGCTGTGCGAGGCAAAGATAAGAGCCTGCGTTCATGGAAGTGTCTTTCACTGGAATTGGTGCACTGCCCCAAAAACCCACAACTGCCCCAATTTAAAGCCTTTCTGCCACCCTGACCAGTAACTGGCCCTAAAAGCGCTCTTGTGAAACTTTATGGATCTACTCAGGCATTGCGTTTTTGTCAGTTGGATTCCTGGTTGGATGTTATTATACTAAGAGAAGTGTACTGTCACTGTTGACACCCACTTAAAATAAACTCTGGATTGCAAATAAATGGAATAATATGTGATAGTATGAATGAGTTGCATGAATATACAGTTGCAATCAGAATTATTAGACCCCCTGAATTATTAGCCCCCGTTAATTTTTTTCCCCAACTTCTGTTTAACGGAGAGATTTTTTCAACACATTTCTAAACATAATAGTTTTAATAACTCAATTCTAATAACTGATTTATTTTATCTTTGCCATGATGACAGTAGACGCGGTGGCGCAGTGGGTAGCACGTTCGCCTCACAGCAAGAAGGTCGCGGGTTCGAGCCTCGGCTGGGTCAGTTGGCATTTCTGTGTGGAGTTTGCATGTTCTCCCCGTGTTCGCGTGGGTTTCCTCCGGGTGCTCCGGTTTCCCCCACAAGTCCAAAGACATGCGGTATAGGTGTATGTGTGTGAATGAGTGTGTATGAATGTTTCCCAGTGATGGGTTGCAGCTGGAAGGGCATCCGCTGCATAAAACATATGCTGGATAAGTTGGCGGTTCATCCCGCTGTGGCGACCCCTGATTAATAAAGGGACTAAGCTGAAAAGAAAATGAATGAATGAATGAATGATGACAGTAAATAATATTTTACTAGATATTTTTCAAGACACTTCTATACAGCTTAAAGTGACATTTAAAGGCTTAACTGGGTTAATTAGGTTAACTAGGCAGGATAGGGTAATTAGGCAAGTTATTGTATAACGATGGTTTGTTCTGTAGACTATCAAAAAAAATATAACACTTAAAGGGGCTAATAATTTTGACCTTAAAATAGTTTTTAAATAAATTTAAAACTGCTTTAATTATAGCCGAAATAAAACAAATAAGACAAAATATTATCAGACATACTGTGAAAATTTCCTTGCTCTGTTAAACATAATTTGGGAAATATTTAAAAAAGAAACAAAATTCAAAGGAGGTTTAATAATTCTGATTGCAACTGTATATGCATATATTTGTGCTAAATTAATTGTATGGAGAAAACAATACAATTTAATGTGTCAAATTGAATTTTATATGCATTGAAAGCATTTTATATGCTAGATGATGGGATTAAAGTGAAATAAAGTAAAGCTGTATTAAGAGTGTGTGCTTTGGTGCCTGAAACCCCCTTTTTCTGCTTTCACCTTTATATTAGTGCATTACAAACTGTAATTGTCACTGATAAAAAAATATCACTATGAGAATTGTAGTCATTCCATAAATTAAAAACAGTATTCTGGCTGTTTTGGGATTAAAAAATATTATTTGTGATCCCATTTGTTTCTGTAACACATTTGAATGGGATGATTATTAAATTAAACACATTTAAACTATGGAATAAAATAGATTCCAGTTTTTGCCATCAACATTTCAAAGTTGTTATGAACTGGAGGGTGTTTATGAGGTAATCAACATCAAATATTTAATTATATCATAAAAATGTGATGTCAAAAGAATACATTATTTTAAAATAAAACCTAAAAACAAATTAAATTGTTTACCTGAATGTTAGTATGTCAGCATGAAAATATTCATACACAATAATAGACATAGTAAGTTTTAGAGGTAATTTAAGAGGAAAATAGAATTATGGAGAATCAATTCATTATGGATAATGTACAGCCACTGGATAAATAATTCGTAAAAATGTTATAGATACAAAAAAGTAACTTTATGATTATTTTGATCATTTTAATACATACAGTGTATGTAATACATATAGGCTGAGGCTATACAACAACCTTAGATAAAATATGGACCATAAAAGAAGATAATTTTTTTTTAAGATAAAAAGAAGATATTTTTCATTATTTTTTGATCATACAATAATCAAAGATACAAGGTGAAAGATAAACAAAACCAATATTTATTTAATGTTTCATAAAATAATAGAAATCCTGATAGAAATCATATAGGTTTGAATGAACATGAATATGAGCAAATAAAATTCAAATTTTGGGTTAAACTATACTTTTAACAGTAGTTTCATTAATACAGTTGCTGGAGGTAGATGTCTTTAATGAGTAAGTCATTGAATCATTTATTCATTCGATTTGTTCAAACAGCTGATGCATTTATGAATTCATCAGGAATTAAACTGCAGTCTTTATGAATGACCCATTGAACCATTCGTTTACGTGATTAGAATTAAAACCCCACTGTGTGTTGATCAGATGCTGAAAAGCACAGACAGGTTTTAATCCATTATGCCATGCCTTCTAGAAAGCACACATTAGTAATGGTTTTCATTTTCAGCATTATAATGACCATAAACACTAATGCAGTGAAATCATATTTGGAGAACAAAACAGCTGATTCATGAAATGAAGTCTAGATCTGAATATTATGGAGACGGTGCGGTATAACCTGAGATCATGGGATCAGAAAAAGAGAAAATTGTTTAAATCTAAAGAAGAACTATGAGAAATGCTGAAAAGCCTGCCATTACATAGCACATTGTTTAAAATGAAACTTCAGCACAGTATACAGAACAAGTGTTCGGTGCCAATGCAGGTCACACCAAGTACTGACCTTTGCTTTAAAAAAATGTCATTTTATTCCCTAAGTTGTGTGCTTCTAATTTAGATAAACCATAGATAATACATACAGAAGACCTAAAGCGCATCAAAAGTTGGCTGAATATAGATAAATATACCATCACTTTGATGGCCTTACACTTTTGCATAGTACTTATATGCATTCATAATTAGCTACACACGATGATACAAAAGTAAATCATCCTTCAGATGAGCTAAGTAAACTCTGAGCTGCGAAAAAACACACCATTGTGTGACGAGCAGTGAGGGTGTCACTGTAGCTGTGAATTTGTTCATGTAGTGTCATTGCTAGTTATACGATCCCCAACCTCCCACTCCAATCTAGATAACCTCTTATCACAGTTCAGCAGCAGCGCACACACACACATACACAGCCACATCCCTCAAAACTGGTCTGTGGAGACTTCTTTCTCTTTGACCATTTACTACGTTGTGAGCATAATTAATCGACTCTATACCATAGAATGTGAGTAAATAGACACCATGGATGTCTAAATAAATAAATATATAAAGAAAAAGATGAATACTGTCTTTAATTTGGGTCTGATGCTCACATAACACATAATATCAAATATGTTTCATAAAACATGAACTTTAGGAAATATTCTATAATTATGTCTTAAATTGTTAAATTGAATCAAATTAGCTTGACTAAACACTTTATTGTATTAATATATTATAGTATGCTCAATAATACATGAGGAACTGCAGCTTTATATTTAAAAATGTCGTAATGTATGAAATTTTAAATTCAGTAATAGACGGTATAATGTATGTAGATGCACATGGCAAAATTTATGGTACAATCACACACACACAAACACACACATTTATATACATGTATATGTTTATTCTTTTATATAAGGGCATGTATGCATAATATTAGTACAGTTATATTAGCACACATATATACATGTATTCAGCTTTATGCAAACGCTTAAAGTAAAAAAAGAAAATTAATTAATTAAGCATTTCAGTAACATAAAATGTAATGTAGGTTTTGTCTTCATTGCTATAAATTTACGATGCATTTCAAAAAGCCATATATAGTTTATACATTACAATGTATTGAACCAATATAAGTAATATATAATACACTGTATTATATTATCCAGTATATTTGAGTATTATTGGTACTCATATTGAATATTGAAGGTTAGAATCCTAATGTAACAATATATTTACTATATGTTTAAGTTCTAAAATGGAACCTTATGTAAATCAATAACCTGGCGCTTGGTGAAGGATTTGCTTCTCTGGATCTCATCCCAGTTTCCCTGAAAATTATAAATGCACAATGGTGGAGGGAAGTTGAAGTGTTTTGCCTGTCAAATGAGAGTGACAGCCTAAGTCCTGTGCTCCGGCAGGCCGTTCTGCGTCCGTATCTCTCACCATGATTGCAGCATTTGAGTTTATTTGCATTACTGTTCTTTGCTGAGCTGCACCAGGGAAAAGTGCTTTTGCATTTTCATTCGCTTTGTTCACAGTCACTGTTTCCATCCCAAGTGCTCTTTGTTAACACTTTGCACACCATTTTAATTGCCAAATGTATTGGGCCATAGCATATGCTTAATTCTTTTAAACAATGAAACTGTATCAATGATGTGCTTGAATCATTGGTACTATAGGTTTATGGTTGTTGTAAAATTAGGTTTCTCGGGCTGTCTGTGGGATTTTCCCAGCACTGTTGGATTTGCCTCTTTATCTGTATTTATACGTGAAGCCATTTTATATAATCTCTGGTTAGAGAGTATTTTATTTCTATTAAGAATTTAATACAACTAGCACATTTTCCCTTTTTTTCTTTGTCCTGTTTCAATTGTATTATTATTATTATTATTATTAATTAATTTTTTTACAATAATCTACAAAAGATGCCCGATAAAACATAACTTAGTATAATGATAATTTAAATACCAAAACAGTGTCAGGTACATTTTGAATAGCAATCATTTGAAGACATAATAAAAGACTTAATAAAGGACTAATTATATTTAATTAATTATATTTAATATACTTTCTCTCAAACCACTAGGTTTCACCAGTTGTTCAGCAAAACGTTTTCCATTATTTTCAATATAATACATTTTAATATGACCACTTATACTTTTATATATTTTAATAAGTGTGAATAAATATGTAGTTTCACTTTGACATAAACGTATGGTGCACTGAATGATGGAACATTTAATTCCTGTTTTGACACTTAGTTATTTGAAAAATTAGATACTTAACGTAGTTTTAATATGCTTTCTATGTAAATAAAATTACTTTTGTACATTTCATTTAATGTAGATACCAAAATGCAACATCCTGTCTTTGTGTATAAGGTCATATAGGCTAAAATCTAATTAAAATTTTTTTTTAACAAATTAAAATATTAGTTTATTTGTCATTTTTTTGTGTAAAATCTACTAACAATTTCTCAGTTAAACTAATTTCAGTTTTGATTCATTCAGTATATCTAGTTATAGTTATAAAAATAATTTGTGTTTAAAATAAAAAAAATATGTATACAATCCACCATTATTTATTTGATCTGAACTCAGTTGCTGTGTCAGCCAGAGATCTGCCATATAATATTCAAAATGGTAAGCCTGGCCACCCGTATGGTAGGAGTGTCCAAAAAAGTACCCCAACCCCACCCATTGGTGCCCTACAATTTCAAATGAACCTACTAGTTCCCAAAGACTGAAGAAGATAAGCAAGCGAACAGACGACTAGTTCACTCCATGATCTGTGCATCTCCTGATACTGATAAACTACATCTTCAATACTACACTTGCAGGTAAGTTCTTCTATACGGCGCCAGAAAAAGTGTATAACAACGCATGACCTGCCTTTATACTTTCTCAATTATTATTATTATTTTAATTACTGAAATAGTTATTTGAAATTTAATATTTGCATCTTTAATATTTGCCAAATATTCAAAACACTTGATTTAATCAGCTTTTAAACCTTTAACAAATGTGTGTTTTTTGCAGTATGTTTAATACACGTATATTTACGTAAATAAAAACAATTCAAGTGAGCAGTTAATAAGTAAATTGCTTTTAAATACTGCAACAATAATAAAAAATGTTAAATGTTTATTCAAATATTAAGTGAAATAATTCCAATAATGTATTCCCTAACTGTAGTCGTATTATTATTATTATTATTATTATTATTATGTTATTCGTGTTATTAACTATTATGCAAATTTACCAAAAAACGTATTCTGAATATTACAGTCTGTGTTTACATTAACAGTTTGATACATATTAACAACCAAATATATGCTTTGGTTTAAAAGTTTTTAAATTGCTTTATTGACTGCACAGAATTATGCCAATATGCACTTTTAATGGACTAAATATTGTCTCACACTTGCCATGTGTGAAATCATTAAGTAGACTGTAGTAGATTAAGTAAACCACAGCTATCAGGAGAATATGTGATAGGATTCATAATCACTCAAATAGATTGACTGTTTTCTATTCAACGTGATAACACGACTGACGGTGGGGAAACGCCAAGAAACAAATATGCTATTTTCATTATTATGTTAACATTATTTATGTAATCCGTCCATAATTACAATTATGTTTTGCTAAAGATGGCTGGGTAAATATTTGTTTAAAATATTTTATGGGCAAGTTACGATATCTGAGGTTTATAGCTCAATTTTAATTAAATATAGACCTCAGATTAGACTCTACAACTAAAGGCAAATACAAATAACAATTTAAATAATTCAAAATAAAAATGAAAAATGTGCAAACAAAAACTATGAATTAATGTTCTAGTATTCTAACTCTTAGTACTATCTCTGCTCTTCCTTACGCAGCAAATGTAAAGATATTTATTTAAGCTTAACTTGACTATAAATGCAATAAACAACATGCTTCGAGACTGAAAGTACATTTTAGAACTATTTTTCTGTACAGACATATTAATATCAATATTGATCTTGCTCAAAAGTTGTTCTGTTTTTTTAAACAATATAATGTTTTTTTCTGTTACTCTTTTAATAGTCAATTCCCCTAAGGGAGTGAGTGTTGTTGTGTGCTTATGCTAACTGTTATAAATGCTTGTGAGAAATTCAGACAAGCCGATGTATTTTTAGTGTTGACTTTTTGCCACAGTCAAATGAGGACCTTTTAAAGGGAAGTGTGACAGGCCGTACTGTCTAGATACCTTCATAAACCATCATATGTATTAATAAGCTGATCTCTAATGCCTGTCGATATCAGCCATTATTTCATTGATGCCAGTTGCTCAGAATGTTTGCATAGATTTTTTTTTTATTATTTAGAATGCATTCAAAATCTTTCCAATCACTCCAATTAAGTCTGAGCATTATTTTTCCCCTTTGCAAGATGGAGAACTCCTCTGAGGCCTCTCGTTGGGTGTCCCCCAGTCTGCTCAGTTCAGACCCACTGGCAAATTACACAACAGACTCTGGTTTACTGCCACCCGTGGATGAAGATGAGCCTTTCTACTCCAGCTCTGAGACTGACCTACTGCCACCATATTATTCCACCAGTGTCCAGAGCCGAGCCTCGTCGTCCTACAGACACAGTCCAGGTGAGATCCTCAATGAAGGACTGTGAAGTCCAAATAGGCCATTTCTGTATCACCAAATGGTATTGAAAATGTAATGATAAATAGGAGCTATCTGAAGACATGCACTCATTGCTCAACTGCTTTGAAAATTAATTAAATAGCGTGTTACTTGTAAACAGTAACACTTTTTTTTTTTTAGCTTAGCTTAACATGAATCTAATAGCTAATCAAAGAATTTTGCTTCCTTACCATGGCTGCAGCAGGCCCAATGACGTTATGCAGCGCCTGAAAATAGTCCCCAGCTAGATAACAGCGCTGTGTTATATCATTGCACCTGCTGCAGCCATGGTACGGCAGCAAAATACCTTGATTATTACGGTAGAATGAGAGTATAGTTCCTAGCCATATCAACTTAGAAAATAGTGACTTTTAATTTTCTGTCGGTCGTAGTACATGATGTAACTACAGAAGAGTCAAGCTTTAAATAGGAAAATTATTGAAACTTATCGAAAAGTTTTTGACATTTTTAAGCGAGATGCTAATGGTCTAATCTGATTCAATGATTTATGCTAAGCTAAGCTAAGCTATAAGCGCTCCCTCTTAAACCGGAGATCTGCGGAATGGATTAAAAACTGTTTGACTCTAGGGGTCTTGCAAAATGAGCCTAAAAATAACTTTCACGCTGAAATTAAATTGTGTACTAAAAATTTAAACCTTTTTTTTGCATTTTTAAATACACTGTATTATCCATTCCAGGTCAGTTAGTAGCCTTGTTACCTTGTGAAGAAACACATCTGTGCACATCCTAGTCTGCTAATGTTATTTTGGTTGTCGTCAAGTACTCATGCATGTCTAAAGACTGAAAATAAAATGTACATAAATTCACCATTTTCACAAAATCACATTTTTGCAATGAATATATAATGATAAAGGTTTCGTTTTTGCAAAGGTTGAATCAGTTTTTAAAGGTTTTAGGCCACCAACATAGTATGATGTTTTTCGTATAGGCCAAAAGCTTGTTTTTGTTGATATAATGATAGTCAATAAGGTCTGAAGCAATATTGGCTCATGGCACAGCTAGAAAATCTTCTGTTTCTTCTGTTAAACACAAAACAAGATACTCTGAAGAATGTTGTGAAAAAGCATCCATTGGCATCCATAGTAACAAAAAAATACTATGCAAGTCAATGGCTGTTTTTTCCAACATTCCTCAGTATGTCTTTTTCTGTGTTCAACAGAAGGAAGAAACTCAAACAGGGTTGAAACAAGTGAAGGATGAGTAAATGATGACAGAATTTTCATATTTGGGTGAACTGTCCCTTTAAGTCAATATTGTTGTCCATTTATATTCACAAACTGTTCATTCTGTTATCTCATTGAAACAGTTCGCCAAGTCTACTCATCTCAGTCAATTCTGGGAAACATTCAATGGCTGGACAACTCTGCAGGTCACTCTCTAAACTCTCCCTACAACCCCACATCTACAGTCTGGTCCAGCAGCCCTTTCGCAAAAACGCCCCTCCACTCTCACACCTCCACGTCCATCTACCAGAACAATGCCACTCCATCTTTCACTTCCCCCAAAGAGGGCTTCCCTTCCCCGAGTCGTGATGGGAAAGAGAGTCCCAGGCTCCAGGAAGTCCTGAAAGCCGAGCGCTTGAGTCCCATGGGTGGAGGTGGAAGCAGCTTTCTCAATCTGAGTTCAGCCGCTGGAGGTGTTTACGGTCCTTCTCCACACATGCTGAGTCCATATGGATCATACATGAGCACACCACAGGACTACAGTTCAGCAGCGCTTTATTCCACTGCGGGACCCTGGATGAGCCCTTCATCGTACTCACCCAAACTGCGCAACAAGATGAGACTTTCGCCACCTGGTATATCATGTTCTACTTGAATTGATTCAAATTATGTGTGATTTCTTTTTAAGAATTTGTGAATTTGACAGAGGCCCGTGAATGTGTGAATTGTGGTGCCACTGCCACCCCTCTGTGGCGTCGAGATGGGACAGGCCACTACCTCTGTAATGCTTGTGGACTGTATCATAAGATGAACGGCCAGAACAGACCCCTCATCAGACCAAAAAAGAGGCTGGTATGTAAAATTAATACAAAACTTAATGTTAAGCTAAGTTAAATATAGTTATATAGCACTTTTCACAATACAGATTATTTCAAAGCAGTTTATGTTATCTGAAGAACTTCATTATACTGTTTACAATGTGCAATTATACATGCAGTTGCTGTATATTACCCACTGTGAACATAATGCATGTGCATTATCATAATAAAATATAGATATAACAATATTATATAATGTGTTATTGTATTAACAGATCTATGGTAAGTTACATTTGTAACTAAATGACAAATCCTGCAAATGATATCTGATATATATAAATTATATATTGCTTTATGGGTTAATAATGTACTGTAAACATATTTAACTGTATAAAAACTCTATAAAAATGTATTTATGCATTTATTGACTGTATTTATGCCTAAATATACCTTTTAGGATGCAATAAAAAAACTGTTTGCTATATCGTATATAGCTTTATGCAAATTAGCTATTTGTCTGCAAATAAAATCAGGACAAACATGCCGACTTTAAATAAAGAGCTGTTTGATAATGGTCACATTTTGGATTGAAATATTATAGAGATTACCTATATATACCAAATATGTTTGCGATTGCTTAGAATGAGGAAAACAATTATACAAACATTTTCTCTTGCATCAGATTGTCAGCAAACGTGCTGGAACGCAGTGCGCCAACTGCCACACAAGCACTACGACACTATGGAGACGCAATGCCAGCGGTGAGCCTGTGTGCAATGCCTGCGGCCTCTATTTTAAACTGCACAATGTGAGTATACACAATTACACTACATTTACCAGAAGGAAAAATTAGCAACCTGAAATTTCGAAACCTGAAATGTACCACTTTTTGCAGGTCAACAGGCCTTTGACAATGAAGAAGGATGGCATACAAACACGAAACCGTAAGGTGTCAAACAGAAACAAGAAGGGCAAAAAGAGTGCAGCTTCAGAGGTGTACCCTGACATGTCTCACATGGCACCTCCAGATGAGCACGTAGGAGCGTACTCTCTGAATCCGGGACCCCTCCTGTCCTACAGTCACCCTGCTCATCTACTGCCCCCTTCCACCTTCCACTCCTCTACCACTTTGCCCTACACTCACCACCCAAACTCTGGCATGATGCCCACACTAGTGTGAAGGAAACATCTACTGGACCATAACGAGGCTTGTAAATGATGTTGTACACACTATTTGTTTCCCTTCATAAATGCATCCCGTCCCATTTTTAATGAAAGAGATGCATTAAAGCTGCTCCATATCTGCTGCAGTCAAACAGCTTGTCAGAGATATTTGAACCTATTGTGTAGTTTGAATAGTAAAACTTGGCTGAAACTGTGAGCTACATCATTTAAATGTAAATATTAATGATTGTATGGCTATTGTCTGTGCTTTAATCATACTATTATGACTTCTTTTGAGACGTTCAATAAATATCTTGTACTGAAACACTTCGAGGTTGAAATATTGCAAGTTACATACTAGTACTGATACTACATAGTATCCTTTATAATTAAACTCACTTCAAAATCAGTTCTGGGAGTCAAAGCTAATCACGTAGAAACGATTTGATTTAACACTTCAACATTTTGTTTTCATATCTAAAAGGAACATAAAAAGTATTGTGGAATAACGTTTTTTTTTAATAATAATTTTAACAACGCATGGAAATATGGTTTAACACAATAATTATATTCTTTCAAAACATTTTTTTGTCTTAACAGATGTGGCAAATTCTATGCATAGACTATGTGGTAACAGTGGTAGGTTACGGTACATTTAACCTTAACTTTCATAAGTGACCACTTTCAGTATGATGATATTTAAATTTTGCTAACTGTTTTAAACTTTGTGGTTTGACACTCGCTATTTGGACTTCGTGTCACTGCAGCTATGCAATAATAGTGTCTTTGTCCATTCATCCACTTCGCAGAGGCTTTGACAATTGATCTGCTTTTGGAGCATGATCATGCAAATGAAACACTTTCCATAAAGCTGGGGGAGGGCGACAAAGCATTTAACCCAGGTTCCATTTGTGCCAGGCTCTAAATTTAGCTCAGACGGAAAAACGGAGTATCTGTGTACACCCAGGGTTCACGCGGCACAACTGAGTGTAAAATAGAAACACCTGCACTGAAAGATGTATCGTACTTAAAGACAATTGGCCAGTGTTAATGAAGCATCTCATCGACTGCATACGTTTAGTATGAATACATTTTCAGTTATACTACGTAGCCACATCCTTACAGCTTCATGACCAACCATTATTCGACAAAAAGGTAATTTACTCAGCTCTTACCTTACAGCACTTTATTTACGCTGGAAAACTGCCGCTTCTTTAATGCAAGGTGATGGTATTGGGACGATTATTACTTTAATTTAATCACTTTAACAACACTCTCAACACACCCTCGTCTGCAGCATTAGGCCTACCTGAAATCGCAATAAAATGTCCACCATCAACAGGATCATCTTACAAACCACGAGACTGATTTACAGCTCTGAATTTTAAATTGATAAAATTAAATAGTTGGCTTTAACATGGAAGCTACTTTAGCCTCACAGTAAAAATGTTAACGTAAAACAAGCACCTGCTATTTGTGTTCCTCAGCGAGGCCTTAAAATACACCATACTTCATGGAGAAAGTCCAGAAATAAATAATTTACATGTTTACATAAACTGAGGTGAAATTATTGCATGATTGATCAGTAGTCACGTGCAAGGGTGAAAAACAGATCACTTCTAATGGGTAACTGTGAACATCTGTGGACATGACCCAATCCTGACCCCTGATGACTCAAAAATCTGAAACTTTAAATGAAATGCACAGGCTTGCATAATTTGATATTGAATCCTAACACTACTTACTGATGTGTTAATCAGAAATATCTCTTATCTCAGACTTTTTGTGACACACCATTCATTTTTAAATCCTGAAAACACCTACAATATCCAAAAGTATTGTTTTGATAAAATGGTGTGTACATAAATGTTGTTCAAAACGTTGAACCAGCATGCTCTGAGTGGCAGGTGGGTGTCTATTTTTAATTTTTGCCCTCCCTGAGTTTATCTGCTGGGACGGCCAGCCATATATTGAGGAAATGGTGACAAATGACTGTAAGAGATTAGCAACCACAAGACGAGCAGAGCGAATTCAAAATGATATCCGTTAGTCCTTCTCAGGCTCTTCTCCCTCAACAATACTGGTTAACAAGAACCTTACATTTCATCCAGCTTTTCAACATAAGTCTACTGAATTATTGCACTTCCAACATTTTAAGAGCCCAAACTGCAACATATGGACACCGGTTTTATTTTAGCAATACTTCAATAAATGCGATGGAATTTTATTACAAATTTGGTGTAATAATTCATAAAGCATGCTAGGATTGTAATAACTTTTTAGTGCAAAGACTATATATATACACTGCAAAGCTAACATGACCATTAACATGTAGTGTTTTAGTTTACTTGGAAAGATGGAGCTGTCATGTTCATGTAATGTAAATTATGATCTGTATTTATGAAAGACATTGACCTTACAGACAGTGACCTCTAAAGGCAGTGTAGTGTCAATACAGATAGTCCAGATTTGTCACTTTACAACTGTAATAATGTCCTACTAAAAAGACCCCAAAATAATGAAGACTGGGATGTGATATATGATATATGCTGGGATACTAATAACAACATAAGATTTACTTTATGCAATGTTTCCAAAAAGAAACGCTAAGCAAAACCAAATACTATATCAAATAATATTCCACCACCTCTACCACAACACATTGAACTAGGGGTCTGGTCTGCCAATTATATTATCATAAACTAAACAGTAAATGACAAAAACATGCTGTACCGAAAGGATCAGAAATCTAATGTAAATTATGTAACTGAATTCAACATTTCTGGGATTAAAAAAAAAAAAAACATTCAAGAACTTGATGGTAAATTACACTGTCTTTTTATTTGAATCAAGAAAAAAACAATAGACCTATCAATTCTGTTACAATTCCAACAAGTGAATGATTAAATACAGAGAACAGTATACAAAAAAGAAGAAAGAAAAAAACACCATGGACTATGGATCAATTGGGAAAAAAAAAGATACAGTATATTAGTTTTTCTGCTCTTTGATAGCAGAAGTGTTTGAGAGTAAACAGTACTTTCAGTAAGGGTGTAACTCCTCTGGCTTTTTACTCAGTTCATGTAATAATGTTCAAATGTCAGCCAAAGGTGAGGTAAAAGGTCTGACCTACTAATCTGGGCATGGAGAGTTCGAGAAAAAGGTGAGAATCACCACAAGCCATCATCTACCAAGCAACCCCACCTTTTTCCCCTTCACTTCGAATCGTCCTGCTGGTATGTAGTGGCTCTCTTCAGAAGACATATTGCCTGACCAAGTTGCTTCGTCAGGACTGGAACTAGAAACAGAGCCATCTAGGACTTTTGGCCCACCTCTGGGAGAACCTCTGCTCTCCCTGACATCCCTTTCACAACGGAAGCTCTCTCGTAGCAATGCCCCTTTTGTCTGAGACTGAACTATCGAAGGCCTTAACGCTGGAGTATGTTGATTGACATTTTCATTGGATATCACTTCTGGCTCTGAATCACTATCAGAGTCAATGGCAATTGGTTCTGAGGAGGATCCAGGGCATGTCTTGAAGGCACAGTTGCTTTGACTACTTTGTCCAGTGTTTAATGGCTGCTTACTCCCTTTGAAGTCTGCTGGGAAACCAATGGGAGACTTCAGCCTAAATGTTGAGGTCCTTGAGTATCCACTTTTTTCATCATCAAAGACTTCAAACAGACAGCTGTCATCAAAGCTCATGTCATGCTTGATTTGGCTCAACACCCGCATGTTAAAGCCTAGTAACACCACTGGTTTGCGGGAGGTAAAGTCCCGGTCACATAAGCGGCGATGGTTGGCGAAATGGCTTGCAACATCAGACTTCCACAGCCAGAGGCTTGCAGCAAGTTTCTCAACCTCCCGTTGGGAGGGGTAGGGATGTCGATTGAAATATGTGGTGAGGAAAGCTTTACGCATTTCGTAGGATTTGTCACCATAACCTTTTGGATCCAAGGCCAACACGACTGGCTCCTCTGGCTTCTCAGCAAAACCTGTGGGGTAAAACCTAGACTGGTCTACCATCTTTCTTCTCTTGGGGTCAGATGGATTGGGGGTAACTAACTCGCGCTTCAGAGACCCAGCTCCAGGGGATCGCAGTCCAGTCGTGATGGGCTTGGTGCCTTTCGGAGTCTGGCAAACTCCCCGGCAGTGCACCAGATGGAGCGTAATGGTGGAAGCGGTCATGTTGCTTGTGTACACTCCCAGGCAGTGGATGCACTTGTAGGTTAACTTTTTCTCTACAGGGTGCAAAGTTTGGAGAACCTGGTGACTATCACGTAAATGATGGGCAAGGGCGTCTGAAATTGGCCCTTTTAGAATAGTGAAGCACAGCGGGCAGAGTGTTTTTCCAACCTCTTTCTTTTGTGACACCGGTGACTGTGACATGTTTCGCACCAATGAATCGCTTTGGGCATCCGGCTGTCTCACCGACACCTTCACAGGCTTGGGCATGCCACTGTTTTGTGACAGTTGATTGGCAGCTGCAGCGGCGGCTTCAGGTGTCTCCTTCATATTGTAGGTGGTTACTATAAGCTGAACATTTTTGAGATTTCCTTGCTGAAGCGTGAGATCGAATGTAAGAGGAGAACCAGTTGGCTGATCCCCTTGCTCATTGGGGTGCGCCAGGCGCTTGTGTGCTACAATTTTCTCAACCTCATGAAATGTGGAATGACAATGTGGGCATGATAGCCCATGCACTAGCATATGGTTCAACAAAGAGTCACTTGGTAGGTAACGGTTACAGTACAGACACTTGCTTGTGAAATTGTGGATCTTCATGATGTATTTAGCCATCGCCCTCACCTTCTCTGCCTGATGTTCCTTTTCAAAGTGAGCACTATATGCACTTTCGGGAAAAAGTTCATTGCAGATGGTACAGATCTTCCACTTTTGTGTTTGTGAGGTGTTCAAAGCATTGGCTGAAGCTTTCTTGGCCTGCAGTGATGTCAATGTGGCAGTAGCAGCATGCACGGGTGAAGAGAGAGGTAGGCTCTTCAGTGAGGGGGAGAAAGAAGCTGACTGGGCATTAAGATGTGCAGCACCATGGACTCCAAAGCCGCCCAGGTGTTTTCCCGAGTGTGACTGAGAGACGGCACCAGACACAAAAGCTTTATCAGGTAGTGTAATGCGCACTGGCTGCCCAGGCACAGAGTTGCCAGCAAGGCTTTGCTTAAAATGGTTTCCAACAGGTAACCCCACCACTTTGGGCATACTGAAGCGATTCATTTGAGGTGTTTGTGGACGCACGCCAGGAGTGATAGCAAGACCCCTTTGCATTAGATTCGTCTGGGGCCTCGGCACTATGACATTTGTGTGCCCAATCATAGCAGTGACTTGATGGCCAATGCGCTCATGGAACTCAATGACGTGCTGCACCAGTGCTTCATAAGAACGAGGTGTAAAGTGGCAGCTCTTGCAGTGAATCCCATGACTGTTGGCTTGGGCCTCTACACTGTTTTCTTGCTTCTCTGAGTTTTTTCCCAGATAAGGTGTTGCCACGTGCTGGAAGTGTTCCCTGTAGATGTGCCGGCGCACCACATTGTACAGTCTATCTCGATAGGTGCACTTCTTGCAGTAGTACACCGGGAGCTCTTTTCGGTCACCCAGCAAGGGTTTGTCCACCCGCATGCCATCCTTAGCACCCACTGGAGCTCCATGAGGGCCAACAACACCCTGACGCATTACATTGTGAGGCATATGGAAGAGTCTGACGTGGGTTTCCAGAGTCCTCTTGTTCCCACTGTATGTGCAATAGGAGCAATTAAGAAGTATTCTGCTTTCAAAGTCTTCCCTGTGAACATTGCGGAAGTGGTTTTTGTAGGCTGAGAAATATTTGGAGGCAAATGGGCAATCTGAGCAGCAAAACTGCTTTGTTCTGTAGTCCTGCAACATTTGAGAAACAAAGCAAAATTACAAAATATTAATTCAGTGTAGGTAATTTTTGCTTTGCTTTTCTGTTGGGGCAGATGTGGCTGACATACCTGAGACTTTGTCCAGGTTGGATCCCACGTACAAAGGTCAAGGTAAAACTGATTTGAGTCATCAGAATCATCAGGGTCCACGTCTTTGTAGTCCTACAGAAGAAATGAACAGGAAATAACATTAATAAAGCTCAAGTGATCAGTTAGTCTGATCTAGTGAATGCATTAGCAGAACAGATGTCTGTTTTTTTATTTGATGTTCAATGTGTCTGGGGGAAAAACAATAACAAATAAAACACTGTTCAAAAGCAATCACCTCCACATGTTCTTTGCAGTAGTCAAGGCCAATGTCACTCAGCAGTCTCTTGACTTTCTTCCTGGCCTTCCTCAATCGGGTGAGGTTATTCACTGGAAGCTGAAACATCTCTTCTATAAAAACCAATAAGAAAAAGGATTTTAGTTGAGCTCTCAGTTGTTAAAAAGGTGCACATAGCAATTACATTTTTTATTGTGCAGACCAGTTGCCCTTAATAGTATGAAAGCAGCATCATGCAAAAACAATGGTTTTTCAGTAAAAATGTAATTGCAGAAACATTCTATTTGCAGGAAGCCATGCTTATCTTATTAAAGAAAAATGTTTAAGAAAATAGTTTTTAATTGGCTAAAACCAGGCACTATTGTTTCTGTGCTTTATGTATGCGTGTTATAGAAGTTTCAAAGTTTTTTGTGAACTGACTATGAAAAAAAAGAAAGTAAAAACTATATGATAAGCAAGTATGTGTTTGGAATGACATAAGAAATAATTGAAAGTTTATATATATTTGTATCAATCTTAAAACAGTTGTGCATTTTTAATGCACAAAAAAATAGCTTGTTTTCAATAAATAAACAAAATATGCTTCTACACCATTCTATGCATGTTAAATATTCATATAACTTTCCTTTAAATGTTCCATCAATTGTGTTAAGGCCTCATACAAATACAAAAACACAAAACATGCATGTAAATATGCATTCAGTGCCCCCCAAAAATAAACCGTTTGCTGAGACATCACATTCTAGCAGAAAAGATACACTTCTTCAGCAAGCAATACAGCATTTAAAAAAAAAAAAGTTCTTCTGCATTTCACGTTTTGCAACTTCACATTGAGCAGTGTAAATGTATAAATTTTAAAAGTAATGCTGTCAAATCGTTAGAAGACCTAACATCCTTGTATATGTACACTAAACATGCAGTTTTTGCAGAATGTAAACAAACCATTCCGATTTAAAACGGACTCCTGATGCACAATGTACGCATGCAGCTGCACATATGAATGCTTCTCCACTAGACAATACAGGCCACAGCAGGCCTTTTTCATGGACTCAGCTAAATGAATCCCCATTTATTTTGACGTTACTCCAGCCTTGCAGTGGCCGAAATTTACCAACTTTATCGTGGCAGTAATTTATGATTTCATTCAAAAGCTAACTTAGTTTAGCGATGCCATGGCAATTGCCAATCTATTCACATATACGCTGTTAGCATGTTAGCTTAGCCGCGGGATGTTTCATGTGCACACTGAACTCCACACAAAAGCCCTGATGCCAGAGACAGAAAACGGGCTTTTATAAGAACTCATTACCTGCTTTTCTTCACGGTTTCGCATGGAATTCCCCACAAGGGCTTGGCTTTCTGGTCAAATTAAAGATAAAGACGAGATGACAGAGACAAATTTGGTTTATTCGGCCCGGGCAGATGCTGCAGTCCTTCGCGCCGCTGCCGCCGCCGGTGGATTTCGGCAACTCATCCTGAGAATCCGCATCATGTGCCTTCAGCTGGATTTACACAAACCACCGGGTGGTTTTTGTCGAGCCCATTAACCTGTTCACGGTTTGAATTGGAAGTTATGTTAATTCGGATGAAATACGGGACAGAGAAGAGACTTTTTTTCCCCCTCGTCGAGGCAGTTCCACATACCAGCCCAGCCTGTTCAAAATGGCGGACGCTCGCAAACGGAAATGACATATATTTTTGTGAAGTTCAAAAGGGGCCACGCTGATGTCTGGGGCCTTTCATCGCCACCATACAAGTAGGTTTTAGTATGTGCAAGAGAATTGAAGGGTTCTTGAAATAGCTTTTTTTTTCTTTAGCCTTAAGAAAATTTGACATGTTTTTAACAAAAAACAAACAAGCAAAAAAAAGAAGAGTAATTGTAGTTTTTTTGGTAGTAATTGTAGTTAACCAATGTTTTTGCCACACTAAGCATAGTTTAACCATTGGAATTTGCAGGAAAAGTGGGGTATACAAAGGAAGACCCCGATCTTTATGTTCGCATCTGCCCCCTCTCGCGCCCCCTCCCAGAAATTATTTGGGCCAGGTTGGGAGGTCTGGATAAACATTTACTGTAATAAAACTATGCTCAAAGAGGATGTGTTGTATTAAACTGTAGCCTACAATGAGATGCACAACATTATTTTGATATCACTGAGTTTCTCCCAAATTTCAGTTGTATATTGTACTTTTGAACTGCAGACTATAGCTGGTTGACTATAGCTGTCATCAACTTTGAACTTGGTGAATTCCATGATCAATTTTAACAAATGTTAATGGCTAAATAGTAATGAATAGATATTATGTATAAATATAATGAATAAATAGTTGTATAAATTGTATTTCAGCATAAACTACTTATTTACTATGTTTTTGAGTACATCACTGTGCTCACATTCACACGTATTCAGAACTGAATTTTTACCAAAAAAAAAATCCTGCAGGAATTGAGATTTTGGCTCTATGTGCAGAGATCCTGCAGGAATCATGTAGGACTGTATGAAATCCTACAGGACAGGGTGTGTTCCTACAGGAGTCCTGTAGGGTTATTTCCTATATGACTGTATAGGGTATATGCAGAAGGACTTTTAATTTTTAGTAACCCAGTTCAAGCGCTTCGCTTTCTTTAAAAATCGATGCTCTTTACTGCCTGATTGATATACACTAAAGTGGGCCTCAGAATGTACAAGAAGCACTGCATTAAATTCCATTTTTCCACACCATGCGTTTAAATTATGAACATTTATTTTACTCCAGTATTTTCAATGGAGTTTTTGCACTAGCCTGCTGATCCTGACGGCGCGTGCGTGTAAAAGGTTTTTCATCTCGTTTTACACTTGAACAACTAAATGAATGCTTAAGTCTATTTAACTGATTATATTTTAATTACATTACAATGTCGATGCTGTAAAAGGAACTGTATGAAATTGAAAAAAAAGTCGCCTTAACCGCTCACCGCAAGTTTATCGGTATGGGAAAAAACACTAGCTGCGCATATACTCTATTATATCCTACAGGAAAGTAATATTTCTGCAGAACTTTTATGTACATTGCTGTAGGTTTGTCCACTGATGTCCTGTTTGTGTAACCTCTTACAGAAATGATAAGATGCAGACTCTAAAATTCATGGTTTTGCTCAATGTCTATTTCTCATAGATACCATGGACCTCATAAATTTAATTTAAGAATTCAACTTGCCCAAATACATTTTCCAAAATGCATACTAAAAAGCAATCCAAAATATCATTTTTGGAATACAGCCTTAGTACCTCTTAGCTTTAATTGTGCGGAAAACTGGATAATTTTGAGCCTTTGTCTGCTAATTTCATAATCCGGGTTTAAAATCTTCATTAGGACGGGATCAAAATTGGTGACACAGCACTCAACTTCAAGTGGAGTGATGACACATCAGTATCTTGTTGTTATTTACTGACTGAGTTTTCTTATTCTATGAGAAGATCCTGCTTCTTACTTATTCATGATAGCTTTCCAATAACAGACCTGCCAAGCTGT
This sequence comes from Danio jaintianensis, assembly GCA_903798115.1. Classification (NCBI taxonomy): domain Eukaryota; kingdom Metazoa; phylum Chordata; class Actinopteri; order Cypriniformes; family Danionidae; genus Danio; species Danio jaintianensis. Next base: position 11,345,645 of record CAIGQV010017532.1, read on the forward strand.
GAGACTGCGCATGGCATGCAGTAGTTTTATAGGCATTTATGAAGATGTTTGTTTCTGTGGTGTACGAGTTTGGGTTTGTTGCATGGCTTTCCCCACAATACTGCCAGGGCTGTTTGTGTGTAGCAAGCATTTTTGTCAAGAGAGCTGCGGGAATTGGAGATTTGTTTTAAAGTCTCATGTTGCTTAGACAAGGAGAAGCATGTAGAAGCATGGAAGACTGTAAAACAAGAAAATTCCTGTATTCTGAGGCCTTCCAATATTTGCGCAACTTTACAGAGTGTGGAAGTCTTGTAATATTAACTGGTGACTTGATTGCAATAGTAGTTTGTCAATGTCATTTTCTCCCTTCCCAAATACCAGCTCTCTGCATGATATTTTGAGACAAACCACAAAATTGTTAATTGCCAACTGACTCTTAGTAAAATGTCATATAGTCATAAGCAAATACTGAAAAACATTGAGCGTTAAAGGGTGTGACCCTTTGACTATATTAACATGCACGTCCATTTCAAGTGCTGTTTTAAATGTGCCATATACTGCATTGGTTAAATAAGTTAAATTGTTATCTGATATCTACACAGTAGGTATGTGGCTTAGGTGAGGTAAAAAAAAAATCCAGAAATGTTTTTATATGCTTATTTGTTACTCCATAAAATACCCGAATACCCCATAGAATCAGAAGGTCTATATTGACCATATTTGAATCAGTTGTTGATATTAATAAGCTCAGCTCTGACACACACACAGCATGATTTACCTACATGGAGTGAGTGAGCTATCTAATATAAACCCATCTGAGTAACGTTAACCTATTTTGCTCACAAGATCTGTTGTGGATAAAGGCTAAATTATAATTAAACTCGACAAAAGATACTGATAGTGTTGTATTTGTAAGCTATAATATCAGAGAAAACACAGACATTAATTAATATCAACCTCTGCATAAACAGATGATGTTTAATAAAGCATATTTCTTTCACTCCAGAAAATGACACTTGAGCTGAGTGATACAGCATGATTCAGCAGTCTATATGTATTTGTTGAAACAAGTGCATCGAATTTCACAATAAACATACCTTTTGCCTCTTCAGTGTGGAACTGAATAAATGTATAATCTGTAAATCCTGAATTTTGCATTCTGATGAGCATGTGTCTAATGCAGTCGTTGCTCAGTGACACATAGTAAACACTCTGCATCTCCCGTTTTTAAAATAAAAGTCTCACATGGATAGTAAGTTAAATATAAAACTAAATAAGCTGAAAAATACGTAAGGGAGGAAAATAATCATTGTTGTCTTACTGAGAAACATTGTGGCTTATCAAACACAGCTTGAGGCATGCATATTAATGATCCTGTTTCTGTTTGCAACATTTCAGTGTGTATTTTGACTAGTGATCTGATGACGTGGCTGCTCATCAGGTCCAGGTAACGCAGAACATAACACTGATCTAAAGTACATGCAAATGCTGAGGGCATGCCCTATGAGTCACGCAACAGTTTGTTTTGGTTTCTGATTGGTCTTTTGTCTCCTGGGGTTTTACACTGACATAATTTACATGAGAAAGAGGAAACAGTGATGTCTGAGGCTCATGGTATGCCAATTTCCATATACTGATCTCTTATTATTCAACTATGTGTACTGTAGGTATACCCATATTTTCTTTATAGGGCACCTTTAATGTCATTAAATGCTGGCTGTGGGTCTATGGTCTTGCATCTCTTGTTTGCCACACATACACCCCAGTGAAGCCATATTCTTTTGGAACTATTTCTCCCTTCTGATAACACAAGGCGCTTCCATATTCGCCATTTAAAATGTTTAGTGTTTTGGACAGAGCAGCAAGCATCTGAGTCACATTCACGGACAAGATTGAACACATACATCTGTGTACTTTGTCCTTTGTGCTGTACTGTTAGATATTTCTGCTCTAACTGAATTCACTCATCAACAATGTACTGCAAAAAGGAATTCATTTAAGGATTAGTAGCACCAAACTACAAACCAGCCAGAAGCACATCCCTACTTCTCAAATTTGGGGGAAGTTCATTAATTACTTCCTAGGCTGACCAAATGTGAAAAGGAGAGGACTTAAAAATGGGGATACGATCAACATTCTTTGTAAGTGAAAGGCTAAATTGGTTTATTCAGGGGACCTACTGATTTATACATTTCACCATCAAAAATGTGTTGAACACTGTGTACTTTTGACTTATTTTGATGCTGCTGTAAATGCTGAATCTGATATTTTATCATTTTATCTTTATTTATTATCACAAGATTTAATAAGGGAGATTATCCCCTGGTTCAGAACCACATAAATCACAATTTGCTGGAATTTCATTACCAAAGAATTGATGACATGTGGGTCAGATGTACACAATTTCAAATAAATTACAATTAAACTATTTGGTACTCTATTGGTTTGTTCAGGGTAATGTCAATTAATTAGGTCTAATAAGTAACTAAGAGCAGATTTTGTTGTGGTGTGCATAAGAGCATAGCATAAAATTGGAATATAATATCTTAGCAGTCGCATAGATCTTGTGTTGTTTTGAGTTGTCTCCATCATAATCCTTTGTGTTGTCAAATGTTTAAGCATCCATCTGAAAGATTGACAATATTAAATTGTTTCTATTTAAACACGGCACCTTATTCTGCAAAAATGTAGCCTTCGATATTATCCACCTTTTTCTTTAAATGAAAGATTTAGTGTGTGTTGCACAGGTTGACATCCCCCGAAAATACATTGCAAAGAATGTGGTAGACTGGGCACTTTATGGTTTTCACCATCATTTTTGGAAGGAGTATGTTAGCAAAAAAAATGGAAATGTCAACAAAGAATTAATTTTTTGAAACAGGAATAATTTTCCCTGTATGATTTCTGCAGGTGTCCTGCATGTTCCTTGTAAGATTCCTGCAGAAGTCCTACACATTTCCTGTAGGAGCCCTTCTTGTTCCCCGTAGGATTCTTGCAGGAGTCCTGGATGTTTTCTGTAGGATTCCTGCAGGATGCCTGCACGTTTCGGATTTCTGTAGGATTCCTGCTCATTCCCTGTAGGATTCCTGCAGGGCTCAGAATGGCTGTTATTCTATACTCAAAATACAAAATACTGATACAATGCCACATAAGAAAAGTGATGTAACCCAGTTGGGTTTACATTTACATTCTAGAATATAACCATACACGTAGAACAAAAACTCCAAGCCAGGCAACTTTATCAAGATGACTTCACTGAGGATTTCCTTATTTTAAGTCTCAAAAATATTACTTTATGTTGATACATTGAATTTATGTGGTATATAATTCCTTGTAATGCTAATATATAAATCATTTTAATTTAACTTATAATGAGTTAATTCAGTGGTTCCATCACTTCCAAAGTAACAACACGGGGTCCAGTCATCACCAGCTTTGAGAGGGTACGGTAGTCCAGATAAAGCACGCTATGGCCATTCACTCGGCACACAAACTGCCGTACCTAAGCAAAAACATAAATAATAATAATAATTAGAGACCGGCTAATGATGGATTCTAATAATGGACATTTTTATTGCACAAGTCATTGTTTATGTGTTATGATCACCTTAACTCCTGCTGTTGCAGCAGGACCTCCAGGATCCACAGCCTGAACATAACAAGGTGATTTTCCTCGTACTACAAAGCCCCAGCCGAGGGCATCACCGAGGATCTTTAATTATAAAACTCACATAAACATACTGTTTAGGTTCATTTTGTGGCCAGTTGAGCATTACGTATGAAAGACTTACCGTCAGAACTCTTTTTACATAAGGAGCGTCAGGCGATAACAGCTCCTCACAGGTTACATGTCTTTTCAGCACTGTCAACAATAATAAAACACATTCATTTAGTGCACAGAATTGGGCAGATGATCGATTAATATGATTACACAAGTCACATTATAAATATTTAGTGATAAAACTTGTATTTTCATTTGAATATAGATTCCTTTAACCTGATGTGGGATTGCATCGTACTGAAAGGGCAGCATTAAGAGAAACAGGGTAACCTCCGCATGAGCTGTGTTGTGGGTAGGTCACACTTCCACTCCGTATGTTTCTAGACAAACTTGAATCCTTATTTGGTTGAACTGAAATTAAAAACAAGAATTCTAAATTGGAAAAATGTAAATGTATTTAGAAAACATAGTAAAAAATCTAATATTAGGTCAAAGAAAAAAAAAAGTGTTCACGTTTAACTTTTTTTTTGAAAAGCAAAATGACTACCATACATTTTTTAATATTGCTGGGCAAACATTAATCGCAAGTAATCACATCCAAAATAAAGGTTTGTTTTGACATAATTTAAGTTTGTGTACTGTGTATATTTATTATGTATATGCAAATACACAGAGGTAATACACAGAAGATGTTTATTTATATTTAGATATAAAATTTGTATATGATGCAAATTATATATGCATTTTAATATATATGTAACAAAATCGTTTTGTATAGTTTTGTTTCTATCACATATACATAATTAATATTTAATTAATTGATTTGCCCAGCACTATTTTGTACAATGCTTTACAGAAACCAGTTTTATTATTTGTTATTTTGTATACCTACTATATATCTTATTTAATAGTTTGAATACCAAATATATAAATCTTAGGCATTTTTAGAACAACAATTATTTGATAACATGCTAAAAGGCATACAGTGCAGCCACAAAATTCCAATTAATTGCCATTTTAAAATTATATACTTTATCTTTGTCCTTTAAATCATTAGATTTGACCCATTTTTCAGCAGGACATATTGTTTTTATACATTTTAGTACATTTTAATAACTACAAGTCAGAATATGTTGTTTAATTTGTATATAAATGTATCTATTGTACGACCAAATGTTAGCAATATTTTGATATTTATTTTACTACACTTTTTCCACACAAAATAATTTTAGAAATGTAATTTGATGTAAAACGGGACTTCCTAAAACAGTTTGATAACGAAAACTGCATTTTTTTATAAAATACATTACAAAAAGGTAATATTTTGAAATATTATTACAACTTAAAATTGCATTTTCTATTCAAATACATTTCTTGTGAAGCCAAATGTGATGTTGTGATGTTATTCCTTCAGTGCCACATGATTGTGCCAATATGCTGATCTGGTGCTCAAGTAAAATACTTTTTTTGCCATCATTCATTTTTTCAGGATTCTATGATGAACAAACCCTTTATTTGAAATCAAATTTTTGTTGTCACTATTGAACAATGTAACACATCTGCACTGATAAAAATAATAAATGAATGAATGAATGAATATTAAGATGTATTTAAGTAATTTGCTGACATCGCTATGTTTACCTACAAAGTAAGTCTATTTAATATTTTATTATGTGTCAGGGGGCCCATGAATAGTTCAGGCTTATGAAAAGGGGTCTTTGGTGTAAAATAAAATGATGAGAAACCCTAGGTTAAGAAGCTGGGGTGCTGACACAAGGGTTGCATGTATGGATGTGCATGGAAATAGAGAATTACTGATCTCATTACGCTGTGATATCTCAGCTGTGCCTTTGAGCGAGGCACTTAACTTCATATTGCAGTATTTCTCCAGAGGGGCTGACCTCGCAATTAGTGTGCAGAAAAAAATTGGGCCACTTGCCTAACACCATCTCTAAGTTCTAACAAAGCATGGAAACACATTTGTAATGTTTTCTATCATTTTAAAATCTCATAATAAGTCACTTTTTCCCCTTAGATGGAGGAGTTTTGTGCAGTGTGAAGGGACTGCAAAGTATTACTTAAATTTCAAATGACCTTCTTTTTTTAATTAATTAATAAATTTTTTTAATTCCTGTCATGGCAAAACTACATTTTCAGAAAATATTCTAATATGCTGATTTGGCGCTCATGAAACATTTTTATTATTACTAATGTTGAAAACCGTTGAACTTCTAAATATTTGAATGGAACCTATGATTGTTTTTTTTCTCAGAATTGTGTGATAAATAGAAACGTAAAAAAAAATGTATATAAATATACTATTTTAATCAATTGAATGCATCTTTGCTGAATAAATTCACTTTAAAAATGTTTTTTTAAGAAACATTTTATAAAACCCTTAACTTTTAAACAGTAGTGTATTTTTATATTACTTAAAATAACTTTTAGAATTTACTTATATTTATATGATACAATATACATATTTTATATATTTATTCTGTTGTGTGGAATAAAATTGGGGCATTTGCCTAAAACCATCTCTCAAATTTTCCCATTACAAAGTCCTTAACTTTAAAAAAATAGTTTATTTCTTTTTACAATTTATATTACTTGCATTCATTTTTGAATTTACATTACTTATATTTATATTATACAATTTATATATTTTATATATTTATTCTGTCACTAATATGTGAATAAAATTGGGCCATTTGCCTAAAAACCATTCAAAGCATGGAGAAGTATTTATACAGTTTTCTACAATTATACTACCACATATGAAGTCACTGTTGCCCTCAGACGGGGGGGATTTGCGCAGTGTGAACGGACTGTCAGGTTGGTCTTCTTGGTTTTGCTGTGTTGCATATTCAACCTCTTCATTCTCTGTCTCATGCAACAGTTCAGAAAGACGGCGCCGTCTGCGAAAGTTAATGCAGAACTGATAAAGCAGCCCGCTGTCAAAGAAATGGTGCTTCAGAGAGACTGAAATGAAGAGGCAAATGTCAAGAGAGTATCACTTTATATGGAGGTATGTTGTGTTAGATTATCTTGATTGATGGTGAAATAAACATGCATATAGTGATAGTTGTAACTGTTACCGTGCTGAATGATGTCGTGCTCTAGCAGGGCCTTGCATAGATCGAGTCCCTGCCGTCGATTCTCGATTTCACTGTTCTGTAGCAGCCAATCAATTAACATGTAACCAGGAAATGAGCGTTCGTAAGTCACGCCTTCTTCTTGTCTTAGCTGTGAGATGGAGTCTTTGCTTGAAATCACACTGTAACAAGCAAATTAGGTTTTAAAAAACTTCTCTGAGAAACTACTAATGTTACATTTGTCGATTAATAGATTTTATTCAGTGTGATTTATAAAAGAGGATAAAAGCAATTTGTCAGAGCCAGCAATAGTTGTAATAAACACAGTCAGGTTTATTAGACAAGGGTAATTTATTAGTGGTTAATTTTTACATTTGCGAACATTTATACTCGAACTTTTGAGGTCAGTGAGATTAAAAAAAAAACATTTTTTAAAGAAGTCTTTTGTTATCAGCAAGGCTGTATTTATTTGCTCATGAATACAATGGAATTGTATATTTAATAATATTAAATTTTAGCAATTTTGTTTAGAAATCTAAAAATGATAAGTTAGGTGCTCATGAAACATGTCTTATTATTACCAATGTTTGTACCTCTGATAATTGTAGACAATTAAAATTTTGATAATAAACCATGATCATTTTTATAATGATTCTGTTAAAATAGCATTTATTTTCAATGTAATAATTTATATTTATAGACTCTTTTGATCAGTTTAATACATCCTAATTGATATAAAAATGTTTTATATTCATATATTTCCTACGTAGATTATCATTAACCCATCGCAGTAGATTATAAATTCAGTTCATTGTTCAGTTCATTTTTGAAAAAAATGATTGTTTTGCTTCGTATAAGTCCTCAATGCATTGGCTAAAGCCATGGGTATTAATTTTGTTTTGCCTGTATGTTTTTTTTTTCCTCTCTCAAAGTGACCGTGGCAGCTGACTTGCATTTTATGAATCCCCAAGGACCACAATTCTGCTAAAAATCTTTTATAGCAGAAAATCACCTACATCTTGAAGTTGAGCAAATCAACGAATTTTCCTTTTTTTGGGTGAAATATCTTCAATTTAAAGGGATAGTTCACCTAAATATTGAAATTTACTCACCAATTACTTATCACGTGGTTCCAAACATTTAGTTAATTTCTTGTTGAACACAAAAGAAGGTATTTTGAAGAATGTTGAAATGTTGGTAGCCATTGACTTCCATAGTAGGTAAAACAAGCACTATGGAGGTCAATAGACCCTTTTCACATTTCATAGTTATAGTTGGGTCATAGTTAGGTAAACTTAGTGAGCACTGAATGGGAGAGTACCACAAATACATTTTTTGCATTTCAAATTGCTCAAATATCCCCCAAAAAACTCAACTGTAGGGTTTTAAATGTACATGCATTTTTTAATCAAAACATTTAAAACATTCAACAATTTAAGGTGCTGATGACCGTTGAGACACACGTCAACGAAATCTTGTGAAAAGGGTCAATGGCTACTGGTTTCCAACATTTATCAAAATATCTTCTTTTGTCTTCAGCAGAAGAAAAAAAACTCAAAACAGATTTTTGACAAGTTCAGTAAGTAAATGATGACAGAATTTTCTTTTTGGTTAAACTAGCCCTTTAAATATTATTATACATTTAAAATAATGTTAATAAAAAGCATTTTAAAAACAAAGAGTCCAGTCAGATCAATTTTTGAAAACCATAATGAATGTAATGTAATGATAAAACATACTCCAGCAATTAAAACCAAATTAACATTATAGAAACATTTTATTTACTTCCTGTAAAAAAGTCTTACTGTTCATAAAGCCTTTGCCCACGCATGAAGATCTTAACCTCTATGTTGAAAGGAAATGTGCCGTCGTCCTTTCTGAATCTGTACAAGTATTTGGCGTCTTTGAACACAGGCCACTTATCACACACTATAAAGCGAAAAAACAAATAACACACTATAAAAACAATAACAATAAATACATGTACAGCGGACCTGTTCATTCAAACATAAAGAGTCAAATAAAGGGGTAGTGATAAGTGACTTCAAAGCACACTCGTGAAAATAAAGGTTCTTTTTTGAACCTATCATGAAACCTTTTAATTCCACTAAAGGTTCTTTAGACAATTAAAATGTTCTTCACACTAAGAAATAAATATGTTTTAAGTACCATTGACTGACTGAAATGTTTTTGTGGAACTAAAAAGCGTACTACTATGCAGTGTTGGGTGTAATTATTTACAAACTGTAATTAAATTACTTTTCTGCTGAAAAAGTAAAGTAAGGGATTACTTTTCACTTTTAGGTCATTTAATTACAGTTACTTGTAATATCTTGTAATATACTTATATACTTATATGTCTTAAAAACATAAATTCAACAGCTCTATCTACATCAATTCAGAAAAGCAGAGTAATATATATTTTGCAGAATAATTATATTTTTCAATTAAAGACCATTTGATCATTTATCTAGAAAATTAATAACAACTAATTTTGAGAAATGAGTCCATGATAATATAAGGTGTAAATACAGAGAAGCAGAGTATTTTTTGTTATTCTGATATTTTGCGTATTAACTCAACTCAATTTTTCAACTAAAGGTTTTATTTGTAACAATTAAATGCTTTAGAGGTTTATGCCAATATATTGAAACATTTTTTGTATTGATACATATGTAGTTTAAAATGTAAGTTTTTTAAATCAAATATAAAGCTCCTGTTTTACTTAAATAATTGAGATTTTTTTATATAGTCTATGAGTTGAGATTTATGTGGAGTTTTAGTACTTATGCAAGCAATTAAATTACTTTTCAGACAAAGTAATAGTAATTTAAATACAACTGTAATTATGTAATTAGTAATTACTTATTTATTGCTGCAAAAACTCTCTTTTGGAAACTTTCTTTTTTTAGTTTATAAACTGCGTTATGATGTTTGTTATTTGGTGTAAATAATGTTCTACCGTGATGAATGATGTCATGATCCATGAGGTGCTGCATGAGCCGGACAGCAGTGTCACGATCAGACGCTTCTTTATGAGCAATCAGCCAATCAATCAGCTCCTGAGCCACAAAACAGTTCGGGTACGTCCGCAACTGGTGTCTGCGGTCCTTGATCAGTTTGCTATCATGTAGTCGCAATCTTCAACACAAATTAGATTGATAATAATCACTACTGCATTGTAAAATAAAAAAATTTGCTGCCCTTTTTTTCTTTGAATTAAATTAATTTTCTAGATCTCAGTTTATAATAATCACATTGACTAAAAACATCAAGGTTAACTTTGTATAACTTATTATTCTTACTTTTGTATTAAAATATATTAAAGTAAATGTTGTCGTTTTTACAGTGTATAATGTAAAGATGACTGACTTTAGGCCTAACAGAACAAATTTTTAATTTCCAACAAGAGAATTGTGAGGTGGTGACATTTAGAAACATGACATTCTGTGTAAATATACTTATGAGACTGTACGTTTTGGTAAATAAAGCTTACCTCAGCTGTTCTCCTGCAATCATGACCTCTGCTTTTAGGTTTCTTGTCATCGTTGTGCTTTGAAAGTTTTCCAGTACCTCTGTGAATGTTCTGTCAAGGCTCTGCTTTTGTGCACTTGTTTCCTTGACTTTATTATTGCTTTTGTGTATACTAAATATCAAGTGAACCAAGGCACCAGTTATTCAGAGCTGTGAAATGTTGTGTATACAAATATATTCTATTTCTGCTTCGTTCTCTACATCCGTGTCACAAGAACTTCAAATGTTGACTCAAGTTTAAAGTGATTTTGCAGTCAGCGCACTACAAACTAATCTTTTGAAAGCTGGTTTACCAATGCTGTTTTAACAGGTCATTTTTAAATGTAAAAAAATAATGTACGTTATCAGATATTGGAAAACATATGCGTAGTTTCACATAATGACCACATGGTGTCACTAAAAGAGTTGTACATGCACCGATATGCTGATTTATAAGATAACTCAAAATGTCATTTGGTGTAACAATACACTCAAAGAATTGCTGGATTATTTAAACTCAAACTGTGTAAAAATTTGGACTAACCCAAACATCGGGTTAAATTTTATGCTATTAATTTAATTAAAAAAATTAACCCAGCAGTTGGGTTTGTCCGTGTTACACCCAAAATGGGGTTGAAATTACCCGACATATTTTAGAGTGTATATATTTATGTTATTTATCTAATATTAAATACATTTTTGGTATGTTTTGGTTAAATTCTGTATTTAAGTATTTAAATATATTCATTCATTCATTCATTCATTCATTCATTTTCTTTTCGGCTTAGTCCCTTTATTAATCTGGGGTCGCCACAGCGGAATGAACTGCCAACTTATCCAGCATATGTTTTACGCAGCGGATGCCCTTCCAGCTGCAACCCATCACTGGGAAACATCCATACACACTGATTCACACACATACACTACAGACTATTTAGCCTACCCAATTCACCTATACCGCATGTCTTTGGAACTGTGGGGTAAACCAGAGCACCCGGAGGAAACCCATGCGAACACGGGGAGAACATGCAAACTCCACACAGAAACGCCAACTGACCCAGCCGAGGCTCGAACCAGCGACCTTGTTGCTGTGAGGTGATCGTGCTACCCACTGCGCCACGGTGACACCAGCAATTAATATAAATAATATAATTTTCAGCAATTAAATTATACTAAAGCTGAGTATAATTGAGGGCGTCACGGTGGCGCAGTGGGTAGCACGTTCGCCTCACAGCAAGAAGGTCGCTGGTTCGAGCCTCGGCTGGGTCAGTTGGCGTTTCTGTGTGGAGTTTGCATGTTCTCCCCGTGTTCGCGTGGGTTTCCTCCGGGTGCTCCGGTTTCCCCCACAAGTCCAAAAACATGTGGTATAGGTGAATTGGGTAGGCTAAAATTGTCCGTAGTGTGTGAATGAGTGTGTATGGATGTTTCCCAGGGATGAGTTGCAGCTGGAAGGGCATCCGCTGCGTAAAACATATGCTGGATAAGTTGGCGGTTCATTCCGCTGTGGCGACCCCTGATTAATAAAGGGACTAAGCCGAAAAGAAAATGAATGAATGAATGAGTATAACTGAGTATATTTTACCATATTATATTTATATTTTTGAGTATATCAACCCACTCTTAACTTTTACTTTATATTTTTAAATATATTAAATATAACATGTTTCTTCTTATTATTTTTATTTTTAACAAAAATCTGTTGCACTGAATAATGTTGGAATATCTGTTGGTTATTTCACCCATAACTAGTGTTATTTGAAACATTACCTTTGATTTCCTTTTTATATAATTCTCACCTTTGTAAATGACATGGGCACATTAAAATGGTACATCATGTCTTAAACCCATGTACATTGGTGTTATATATTACGTTTATCTAGATATATTTATATAAGTTTCGTTTTGTATTGCATTTTATGTTATTTAGTTAATGTGTCTATAGCTTTATTATAGTGTCATGTTACCCTGATGGTCTTGTGCTGCATGAGGCTGTACTCTGTCTTTATTATTGTTGGTCACAGTTGCTGGAGAAGCTGACTTTGTGTTCATATATGGCCGTCCATTGCACCACCTGAGAGTCAGTACATTTTAAAGGGATAGTTCACATAAAACTTTCATCATTTACTCACCATTCACTTGTCACTTGAAACCCATTTGAGCTTCTTTCTTTTGTTGAATGCAAAAGAAGAGATTTTGAGAAGTGCAAAGAAATTGTTACCATTGACTTCCATAGTATTTGTTTTTCCTATTCTAACATTTTTCAAATAACTTATTTCATGTTTAACAGAAAAAATAGACTCATAAAAGTTTGGAACCACTTGAAGGAGAGTAAATAGTGAGTAAAACTTAATTTGGGGTGAAATATTACCTTTTAAACAACAACCAGATTATAATAGCTCAAATGTAGCTATTAATATGTCACTTATTGACGTATTAAGAAATATGTTAAAGTACAAGGAAATGCTAAATATACTATCACCAAAACGAATCTTGTAATATTTGTCACTGAAGAAATAAAATCTTGAATGTTTACTTAATGCGGGCTACACAATTAAACAGACAAATTATAGACATATATCCTATTTTAATAGGACAGGTTTCATCCTCGTTATACAAACTTTAACTTTTTTTGCTTTTGAGTTTTTGATTTGTAACTTGAAGTGTGTTTTGGTGCGACTGACAGCTGCGATAGGGCGGAGGGCGTGGCCTCACTGCGCGGCTGCTTTTAAAGCAGCGTGATTTACTTTCTTTTCAACATACATCCTGCGCTTGTCACCGAGAGACCACCCAAAACTAAAAAGCGACGACTTACAGGCTAATAGTATAAGAGGGTGGTTGAAAGAGCACATCCAGCTTGATTTCATAACTGGTGGAATCGTGTGTTTCCCCCTGAACTTTAATGCCAACAAAACCACAGCACTAAGTTGTTTACGTGATCGAAACATCAGCACAAATCATGTCGGCGGAGCAGCACGGTCTTCTGGACCTGGCAAAAAATCAGCTGAATTTGGACTACGGTGACTTTGACTTGAGGTTTGATGTGAAGAAGGAGGCTGCAGCTTTGGGACCGGAGCGCTCTTTTATCCAGCAGTGCGGCGTGCACGTCCCGGGCTCGGTGTCCAGCACCCCCATGAGCACCCCGTGCAGCTCCGTGCCTTCTTCGCCGAGCTTCAGCCCGAGCGGACAGAGGACCGAAGATCTCTACTGGACCCTGAGCAGCACGGGCGCGTACCCGCAGCACGCAGACCCACACTGTCATGAACTGACACACGAGGACGTCCGGGAAGCTTTAAGCGCTAATCTGATGCATGCACACCCGCCTCAGCTGCACCAAGCAGAGATGGAGGGATACAGGAGCATCGGTCAATTCCACCCGCCAGGCATGCATCAGTACCACCACCATCAGCAGCAGCAGCAGCCGCAGTACACAGACCTCCACAACCCCGAGTTTGCGCACGGTAAAAGCGTGGAGCAGTTAATGCAGCAGCTCGACTGCTCTCCGCAAGGTGCGGCGCACATGAAGCCGCTCCAGCAGACGCACCACCGGCGCAGCGAGCGCGCGGAGAGCCGCTTTTCCGACCAGCAGCTCGTGTCCATGTCTGTGCGCGAGCTCAACCGACACCTCCGCGGTATGAGCAAGGACGATATTATCGGCCTCAAGCAGAAACGCCGTACCTTGAAAAACCGCGGTTACGCGCAGTCGTGTCGGCATAAACGCGTCCAACAGAAGCACCTGCTGGAGCACGAGAAGACGAGCCTGGTGACGCAGGTGGAGCAGTTGAAGCACGAGCTCAGCCGGCTGGTGCGCGAAAGAGACGCATATAAACTCAAGTGCGAAAGGCTGGTGGTCGGAATGAACTGCCAGAGCAATAATGGACCCTCTTGTGAAAACCCATCATCGCCCAAATATTTGCGATAGTTCTCTGTGTACTTAGAATTTCTCTTAAATATATATATATAAAAACAGCATAAGATTGTTTGCTGGTCTGACCAGTTGAAGAATGATCTGCAAGTCCAACAAACTTTTGTAGACTGGTTTTAGGTGTTTGTTTTCTTTTTGTCAGCAGGGGAAAGGTTTTTATTCTGTTATCTAGTATTTTATATTTTCACTCAACTTTATCTCTGACATGTCAAGCTGGTTTTGATAATGTATCTTTTATCTTCTGGTTTTCGCCATCTCAGCTATGCAAATGACATTTGACCCTTTTGGCAATAGATGCATTGCACTGTTTTTTGTTTGTTTGTTTGAATGAACATTTTGTATATCTTTTATTTGTTTCACGAATCAGTTGTAACATTTTCAAGAATTGTCCTTGAAACTCTTTTGAAAAGAAAATTATTTTTGATTTGCATTTAATTTTTACCTCCAAAATAAATTTTGTTGAAAGAAAAATATTATTTGTGTTTCCTAATATTTTCTTTAGGTGTTATGTTTTTACACTGCTGCCATAGAAGAGCAACTTTTAGTTCCACAAAGAGTCTTTCAGTGAACAGTTTAAAATGTAAAGAACAGTTTTTGATGAAATCTAAATATTTTTTTCATCATAAATAACTATTGTTTAAAGATTCCTGGAATGCTAAAGATTTTTCATAAAAACCTTGATGCCAAAAATCAAGTTTCTAAACGTTTTTGTATTGTAACAATATCAAAGAAGAACCATTTCTGCTTCTGCAAAATATATTTTCAGTGATCTTTTCTTAAATATTTAGTAAAATAATATTATTCTATTATGAAGAGCCTTTTGTGCAACTCAACATTCCGCAAAGATTAAATGTTCTTCAACCACTATTTTTAATTGTAAGCTGTAAACAATCAATGTAAAAAGATGGCATGAAATGTTGACACAGATTGATCTGAAACCTACAAAAACTCAACCACGAGAACATTAAAAAAAATTCCCAGTACACAGGTATGTCTACTCGCAACAACCTTTGACCCCACGCAGCGGCTGTTTCCTGAGACAACTGTGTTTCTAATGACTCCAGAGACTCAGAGAAGAGCTGCACGCCACTGATTGTACCAGCGTGGAAATAAGTTTAGCCCTCTGCCCTCTCCTTCAGAGGAAAGCAAAGACCATCCATCTGAACTGTTGTTTTATTCCTCTTGAAAGTAGTTGTTGTACTACGAACTCCAATAACTCTGAAAGTTTCGCTGGAAGGCCAGCCCCTTTATGACAAGCTTTACGAGAAAAATGAGTAATCCAAACTCTAAATCACGGACAATGTGTAGCGTTAGAATATTTGTATGACTGTAATGCTGATGCACTTTCACAACTCTTGACAAAAATAGATGCTCAAACCCTGGTTGTTATTTTTGGCTTACACAACTCTCATTTTCTCGAGATCCAAACAACATGTGTGGCAAAACAGCCTTTAACCCCCGACCTTGTTGTCAACTGCTGCTTAACAGTTAGTGCAAGACTGACCCCTCCGTAATGACGTGCCACCTGTGCAATACAGGGTCACAGGTGCAGAAGCAGTTTTTCACCAAGCTACAGCTTTATGGTCACTTTCTATTCCGAGCAGCTTGCCATTCATAAGTAAAACTGATTTTGTGTAAGCATTGTGGAATGTGATCAATACAAATTGAACTAAGGGGACTCTAAAGCATTAGACATTCATTCGGGTCAATTATTTTTTGGTCTGTGTAAGTTGTTTGATATGCACTGAAAAAGACAATAAAATATCACTAAGTAGAATTTACTTTTGCTTGTTTTTCACTCAGATATTCACTCAGAAGTACATTTCCTATTTGAAATCAAGTCAAATCTACTTAACCAAGTCACGTAAAAGTAACGTTGTTGAGTAAATTCTACTTAGTTTGTGGTCTACTTTGTTTCGAAGGATATTTTACTCATTCTTTGTTTAACTTGAACTCTATAACCCTGCTGACTCAAGTCATGTTTTTAAAATGTATGTTTTACTTGCAAACATTTAAGTAAACAGCACAGTAGATTAGATAGACACCCAAGTGAACACAGAAACCTCAATAATAGATGCAGAATACACAATGACAGTAACAAACAATGTTGTTTTGAGTAAATGGGTCATTTTGAGTGGAAAATTAAAATAAATTAAGCTTCAAGAACGATATCAGAAATTAATTTTACTACTCTGATATTTATTTAAAGGATCATTTTGGGCAAATTTAATATTTCCAAACTTTAAATTCAAGCTTTATGATGTCTACAAACTGCTTGACAAGAACCAATGCTGTTTGTTTTCACACATCAAGCAAACAATTCAGCTTCTTATAAATTCATCAAAGAAATTTCTAACATTGAAAGTTCGCCAAAAAATCTGATGAAATGCCTAATTATTATTTTTGTTCTGTTTTATACACTTGTTTTATGCGCTTCATAGATTTTATTTTTGTCCTTTGCCATGTATTGACAGAGGTTTTAACCAAACCTCTAACAAAATTACCTTTTTACTAAAAAGAGGGTTTAGTGCGATGACCCAAAAATATCCTTTCTCATTTTTAGCTAGAGCTTTTAATTTTTAAGATTTATTTTTTGCATTTTTTGCTGTTATACGATAGGGACAGGACGTGAAGTTGGAAAGAGGGTGGGGTGTTGAATCGTGAAAGATCTGTGAACCAGGACCCAAACTCTGAAAGCTCAAAGTGCAATGGCACTATATGTTGGCACATTGCCCACAAGGCTATTGGCCATGACAGGTTACTTTTCCTTTTAACATCTTTTAAAATTTTAAGTACAATGCAATTTTTTCTTTTACTTAAGTATATCTTTTTAGCTATCTTCTTTGACTTTTCATAAGTACACATTTCAATTACAGTATTTGTTCTGTCACTGAAGTATAATTTTTGAATAATTAAGAACATTTGTGAAGTACATTTATCCCCATATCTAACATACCTTTGGCACTTAATATTGTTGATAAATGTTAATATACACTTATTGGATCAATGATACTTTGGTAACACTTTACAATATGGGACCCATAGTTAATGTTAGTTAATGTATTTACTAACAAGAACAAACAATGAACAATACATTCATTACAGTATTTATTCATGTTTAGTAACGTTAGTTAATGGAAAAACAGTTGTTCGTCGTTAGCTCTTGCTAACTCATAGAGCATTAACTAATGTTAACAAGCACAGGATGTAAATAATGAATTAGTAAATGTTGAACTAAGATTAATAAATGCTGTACAAGCATTGTTGATTATTACATCATTATTTAACTAACATTAACTGTGTGCCATATTGTAAAGCGTTGAAAGTGTTAAATCATGAATGTTTATGAAAGTAAGGCGGTGGTGTTTGGTCTGAAAAATCTCTATTTAATAATAATATTTATTTGTAATATTCAGTTGTTCTGTTAGTAATAAACAATTTCTGAGTGATTATATGAAGTCACAGGAGTTTAAATGACTGTATTAAGATGTTCTCAATGTGTATTTGTTTTCCAGCATATGCAGTGCTAATAAAAGTCTCTCCCTCCCTCTCTCTCTCTCTCTCTCTCTCTCTCTCTCTCTCTCTCTCTCTCTCTCTCTCTCTCTCTCTCCTTCCCCCTCTCCTCTGTGCCTGTGCATTGAGTCAGCACTTCAGCTCTCTGACCAAGGTGCCATCACACGCTCACCCAGACCCGCAGAAACTGAGAAAAGGCTCAAGCAATACAAATAGGGGACTTTACACTGTGAATGAATTCTGGATGGAAAATGAGGAGCTGTGACTCCAGATAGGATTCGAAGTATTTATTATGACCGTTAATGCTGAGTAGTCAACTTATTATATTGTACTTATCAATATTCTACAACAGAAAAAAAAGAACTACTATATATTATTTGGCTGATAATTGTGTATTGGTTATTATTGCATTCATGATTGTATTATTAATACTAATTTAATTAATTATTTAATTAATATACAGCTACATTTACATTACATTTTATTTACAAATCAAGGAATTGAATGTGTTGGATATTATTTATACATTGTATATACTGAATAATACCAATTAATTATATTAAAACCTTTATGTATATATAATATAATATAATATAACATTTATATAGGATTAATGATGATAATATAAAATATTTAAAAAAGATATATTAAAATATCATAATGTATTTAATAATACTTATGATTTTATCAAAATGAGATATAAACTTCTTAATTTGGAAAAAGTAGCATTTATGCTATTTAGTTACCATTTAAAATTGTGTAAATACTTACATTTTCTTAGTTATTATATACATTATATTTAGACCTACAATATGCAATTATATTTGCATCCATAGTTGTATTATATTACACACTCATCAGATTCCTATATTAAACATATTAAAAATTTATAAACGATATATTATGATAAATTGTATTAAAATGACTACTTTGCAACATGTAGACATTTAGAATTGTAGTATATATTTGTTAATAATAAACTTGACAGTCGTCCATACTGTCTGCTATAGTAACTCAAGCAACTCCAGTTCAGTTTGACCACTAAACTGAGTCAAAAGTGTCTGATCTCTGAAGCAGAACTCGGCTGGTCAGAACTGGTCTGTTCCTGCTTCTCAGGCTGTTTTGTAGTGTGGATAATACCAGTGTCCTCTGTCTCTCTCAGCCTTCACGTGAACAGCAGCAGCCGTGTGGCAGTGAGGATGGATGGGGATATATGGAGCTTCCTCTTTCACTTCCTAAATAGGGGTCTGGTCAAGTGACTCTGGTGGAGAGTGAGGGGAGATGAAGTGAAGGAATGCAATGCGGCCGCAGGCTTTGTGGTTTCCGCTCAGGATGTCCACTTGTTTCTGTGTTTCGAGCTCTGACAGCCGGCGGGGGTGTTTGTGATTCATTTGTGATTTACTGTTTCACAAGAACATTCAATCAATGAACCGACTCGGTTTGAGTAAGATCTGGCACTGCTTTTAATATGAAGCTACGTGGTGATGTAGTTATGCATACAATATAAAAAACAACAACAAAAAAAGGTTTTGGCTCTTGTTACACAAGAACATACCTTAGCTATTCTTTTCTGCTATAACGTTCACATTAAGTTGATGTATCACAAGACATTTCTTTGTGATTACAAGTCAAATTTATGAGTGCGAACTTGTAGATTATACACTGTAAAAATGACCGTTTACTATATTTTGTGATTCATAGGGGTTTATTTATTTATTTATTTATTCATTTATTTAGTTATTTATGCTTTCAAATTGCATTGTGACATTGATCTCAATCAATTTTAATGTTGAAAAGCTTAACATGGTTACTTTTATTGACATTTTTAATAGATTTAAATAATGTATTGACAGTTATTTATAGTACATAAAATGTAATAAATTTCTAAATTAACTACAAAAAATAAGAAATGAGCTGGCAGTACTTATTCTGTTATTTTACAGATTTATTTCTGTATGTATTATTATAATAATTTTTTTTATATATTGTTTCAAATAATGAAAGGGTTATTAAATCTAACTTTGTTAAACTGTGGAGTTTAATTTTTACCATCAGTTGTTGGAGTAAAGAACAGGGTCTGATGTGAATCACAAAATATGGGAAACTGTTAATTAACATTTTTTTTATAGAGTAGGGATTGTTGCCCAAACCTTACTTGGGACTTTCTTCTGTTGAACATGAAGTTGCTCAGCAGGCACATCTCAAAACGACATCAAAAAACATGCTAGTCAATTTGATGCCAAAACCTTGTTGTCCATTTGACATCCACACATTGATGCACTTTTGACCACCAAAATAATTACACAAAATGATAAATTACAATAAAATTTTATTCGTCTGAAAGCTCCAATTCCAAACTACAAATATACTCTGGATTTTGTATCCCTACAATACATGTAAAAACTACCTTGATGTCAAAACGACATTAAATTGACATCTAACATTGGTGTCAAAAAAACGATTACAGGACAGTCATGTAATCGTTTTCTGACGTCAGTGTATAGATGTCAATTTAATGTCATTTTAACATCAAATCAATTAGCATTCATGACGTGTTTTTGGTACCCACTGGGTATTTAAAAATGTCATTGTTTTGTCTATAAAATAAAAACCTGTTGTTGTTTTAGATTCTTAAATTTCAAGTTAAGGAAATTTTCACAAAAAGACAAGCAACACCCACGAATAGGGAATAACATAGTTTTGTTGTTGTTATTGCACAAACTATTGAACTATTTTGAGTTTTTTTCAGCATACCTACAAATCCCTCTTGCAAAAGTTCAAGTTTAAGTGTGTGTCAGCTTTGTATAATTTCAAGAAGAAAACCTCAGATAAGCAGATGCTGGTTTGTCTGTTGTGCGTCAGAACTGATGACAGCACTTCATGAGCACACAACACACACACATGACCGACTAAGTAGAATTCAGGCTTCCTCCCACACTGTCACTTCCTCCTCCTGCACAGACCCCTCCACTGATACACTTGCCTTTTAGCCTGGCTAAAGTACAGGATTAAACCGGCCGTAAAAAGTCACTGGGTCTTGCTTTTGTTGAAACCTCATGTGCACTTATTTATTTTAAAACCACAAACTTACAGCACTGAGTTGACAAAATGTCGTAACTCTGGAGCCACAATGGCTGCATCCTGAATGTTTCACCCAGCAACCTGTGCCCTGCTGATGTCTTCTGAAGAAGATTCATTTCTAAATCTGGAGCCAAAGATTCATCCTTTTTCATCCTTTGAGCGATTAAACGTCTTTGTATTAGAGTTTCTGATATACGTTTAATCCTCGCACAGATGCACTCATTAATGCAGACTTCTGGGCGTTTTGATATTTTCAGTAGTTTGTTGTTGTCCCATCACTGTTTCTTCTCTGACTGTAAAATAACGACCTGGTTCAATACTGCCACCTTGTGGAAAAACAACTACAATCGCTTCTGCGATCTATATGTAGATTGTCATTCATTCATTCATTCTCCTTCGCCTTAGTCCCTGATTTATCAGGGATCACCACAGCAGAACTGCCAATTACTCTGGCATATGTTTTACACAGCAAAAAATAGTCTGTTTTGGTATTTTTCAGTTAAAGTCTGACCATTTGCTTCGCGTTTGATAGTTTCAGCTACAATATTCTTAACCACGCCTCTCTTACAGTTAGTTTGCTATGAGGGAATTTTTTTCCATTTCAACAGCCGCAGTTTGAGTGGTCAAGGGAGCAGTTTTGCATGTTTGTTTTCAGTACACATAAGAATACAGTTTGATTGTGTTATGGTGGCAGTTTTATTTGACGTTTGCATCTTTATATGCCAGTAAACCGATATCCTTCGTTAAAAAAAATTGATATCTGTATATGTATATATGTTTACAGTCTGGTCTCAGTATTTTTATGTATGTATTAGTATGTAACGTTAATTAGGAGACAGTATTGCACATTTATATTTTATTAATATGCTTCAGGCGGTGCGGTGGCTCAGTGGTTAGCACTGTCGCCTCACAGCAAGAAGGTCGCTGGTTCGAGCCCCGGCTATTCTATATTTCAAAATGCGCATAAAAATAGGTGGATGCAAACAGAGCTAGTGTCTATGCAAATAAAAGTAAATGTCTGTTTGGTAGAACCACACTTTACCTCAAATACCTATGAATATTCGTGAGATCAGATTGTTGTTTCGCATATGCAAAAATTGTAACAAATACAGAAAGTCTATTGGCTGAAGTGTTTCCTGACAAAATCCAATTTAATTGTATTTTTTTTTGCCCTATGCACCTTCCATAATAACATAAATTTAAATTTTTCAAAAACAAAAATTTGACACGAGCACTAGAAAGATTGATCCTGTTCAGTTCTAAAGGATCTAAATTACAAAGGAAACATGTTTAAAATTGGCATCTCAACACTGGATATGTTACATTTCAAACATTTATATTTAAGGATTTTTTGCCCTGACGGCATTCCATACTAGAGTACATTTAAGTATACTTGTGCTTTATTGCAGCTGTTACATCCTCAGGGAAATTACTCAATCAGCTTAAAATGCGTCACGTTCCATGGAATTAAAAACAGTTTATTTTTTCTTAGAATGCAAACTTCCACCATGCTTTGTCTTAATATAGTGTAGGTGGGGTCAAATGTAGAGGCACAACATGGAGTACATTACAATTGCGCAACAGTGCAAATGGGTGGATATGCCCATTACAGATATAGCAGCGATATTCTTGATTATCTAAAACCGCCACAACCTAAGTTTGTAGTTTAGAATATCATAAATGTTTCTTAAAGTGATTTATGTTCATTTAATAAGATGTAAGATTGTACAGGGTTGAAGGAAGTGCTGCTGTTGAAGTAGTTTTGTGTTGCATCACTGCCAATTATACAGTAAATTTAGTGTCAATGATATGCTATTACAGTTAAATGTAAAGTTTATGAAATCATTTTGATATTTTCTTACATTTATTTATTTAGTTTTGTGTAATTTTGTTAATTTTATCTTCCTTTTGTTTCAGTTTTTGAAAATTTGTCAAGTTTTTTGTTTATTTGTCTAGTTTTAGTTTTTGTTTAATTTATTTTTGATTTTAGTTTAATTTATTTAGTTTTAAACTTAAAAAAAGCTATATATACATATTTAAAAAAAAAAAAGTAATAAAATCTAAACAACAAAATAAACACTTTAATTATAATTCATTCATTCATTCATTTTCTTTTCGGCTTAGTCCCTTTATTAATCCGGGGTCGCCACAGCGGGATGAACCGCCAACTTATCCAGCATATGTTTTACGCAGCGGATGCCCTTCCAGCTGCAACCCATCACTGGGAAACATTCATACACTATGGACAATTTTAGCTTACCCAATTCACCTATACCGCATGTCTTTGGACTTGTGGGGGAAACCGGAGCACCCGGAGGAAACCCACGTGAACACAGGGAGAACATGCAAACTCCACACAGAAATGCCAACTGACCCAGCCGAGGCTCGAACCAGCGACCTTCTTGCTGTGAGGCGAACGTGCTACCCACTGCGCCACTGCGTCGCCTTTAATTATAATATCTTAACTCAAATGTTTTATTGTCATCTTCAATGTTAAGGAGATAAAAAGACAGTTTAAGCAGATTAATTATTGTGTTTTGTTTTTATAGTTATCTAAAACCATAAAAAACTCAAATAAAATAAGACTAAATAGAAAAATTGTAATAAAATAAAACAATGCACAAACATTTTATTTCAGCTAAATTATTTTTAAAAATTACATTTAACTACATTATAAAAAAGGGGTAAAAAAAAATATTATTGAAACATATTTTACAATAAAATACATTTTCAGGGTTTTCTTTTTCAAAATGACAATTTCTCCAAATTGTTTACAAGTTTAATTCAATGAGTTTATGTATTTATTTGTGAAATTTACTTATCGTTTTTCAATGGAAAAAATGAAAAAAAAAAAAAAAAATATATATATATATATATATATAGAAAATATAGAATATAGAAACAATTTCCTTAAATATAGAAAATTTTTTCGCTCAGAAATCCCCAGAAAAATCACAAACAAATAACACATCCAATTTCATATCTTGTTATACATTTTCCAATAATCTTTGCTTTATATTGACAGCTTTTCTTTTTTTTTTTATCTACGCTATAGCTTAAATAATTTATTCTACTTAATTTTTTTTTCTTTCTATGGCTGTAAACCCTAATAAACTTTCAAATAATAAATCAGCTCAACTGTTGTGTTTGTCTCTCAGATATACCGTGGTGAAACAGGACCAGGATGGAGGACGTGGAAGCCCTTCTTTCCCAGCACAGAAACACAGGCTTCAGGCTTCAGCAGGTGTTATCAGACCTGACCATCATCTGATCAGCACTTTCTCCATCAGGGCATCAGAAACTCACAGTCTCTCCCGCCGGCCGATGATGAGGAACTGACAAGCTGGTCTGAGGTGACATTTCACAGCTACAAGTGCAAACCACCAACATTCATCTTCACATAATAAGTCTGCATTGTCTAGATGTGTTTAGTAATAGATGCCACAATACACACAAACACATAATCAAACAAAGATGATTTAGTTTTTCTTTAATTGCAGGCTAATGTATTCAAGCACCATATAAAAGTTTTTATTCATTGGTTTTAGTGCCTTTTAAATACATGTGCTGAATAGATTTCATTGTTGTTTAATTTAAAAAAACAAAAAGTGTAAAATTATGATAACAAATGAACAGTGAACTGGAATGAACCACCAACTTATCCAGCATATGTTTTACGCAGCGGATGCCCTTCCAGCTGCAACCCATCACTGGGAAACATCCATACACTACGGACAATTTAGCTTACCCAATTCACCTATAGCGCATGTCTTTGGACTTGTGGGGGAAACCGGAGCACCCGGAGGAAACCCACGCGAACACGGGGAGAACATGCAAACTCCACACAGAAACGCGAACTGACCCAGCCGAGGCTCGAACCAGCGACCTTCTTGCTGTGAGGCGATTGTGCTACCCACTGCGCCACCGTGCAGCCTGTGTGTTGTTTCAACTCATTTTAAATTTTAATCATTTTTTGAGTGTATTTCAATGTTTTATGCAAACATATTTAGACTGGTTACTATATTCCTCAAGTATCTTAAACTTTAATAAATTGTAAATAAATTGTAAAATGCTTCTTATTGTAAAATGTAATATTATTAATATATTTAATTGATAATATTATTTTGTTTACTATTATTATTCAATAATCATATTTTTATTATTTTACATTTTTTATTTAATAAATCAAACAATTCATTATTCATGTAACATTATACAAAACTTTAATGTCACAGTTTTTATTAAAAAAGTTAATTATTAAGATTTAATTATTTTTTCTTAGTTTAGTTTAAATATATTTGTATGTCTACTTAGTTTTTATTTAGTATTTAGTTGAGAAATTTTACAACTCATTTTTTCATTTTCTTTTCGACTTAGTCCCTTTATTAATCTGGGGTCACCACAGCGGAATGAACGGCCAACTTATCCAGCATATGTTTTACGCAGTGGATGCCCTTCCAGCTGCAACCCATCACTAGGAAACATCCATACACACTCATTCACACACATACACTACGGACAATTTAGCTCTCCCAATTCACCTATAGCGTATGCCTTTGGACTTGTGGGGGAAACCGGAGCACCCGGAGGAAACCCACGTGAACACGGGGAGAACATGGAAATCCACACAGAAATGCCAACTGACCCAGCCGAGGCTCGAACCAGCGACCTTCTTGCTGTGAGGCGACAGTGCTACCCACTGCGCCACCGTGACGCCCGATTGTACAACTTGCTAAAATAATTTTTAAAGTACAATATATGTATGTTTTAGTTAATATAATATTATTTATATTATTTAACAAAATACATTATTAAGAAACTTTATATTATTCATATTATTATTTATTATTCATTCATTCATTCATTCATTTTCTTTTCGGCTTAGTCCCTTTATTAATCTGGGGTCGCCACAGCGGAATGAACCGCCAACTTATCCAGCATATGTTTTACGCAGCGGATGTCCTTCCAGCTGCAACCCATCCCTGGGAAACATCCATGCACACTCATTGACACACATACACTACAATCAATTTAGCCTACCCAATTCACCTATACCGCATGTCTTTGGACTTGTGAGGGAAACCGGAGCACCCGGAGGAAACCCACGCGAACACGGGGAGAACATGCAAACTCCACACAGAAACGCCAACTGACCCAGCCGAGGCTCGAACCAGCGACCTTCTTGCTGTGAGGCGAACGTGCTACCCACTGCGTTGAAACAGTCATGGTGCTTAATGATTTTGTAAAAACTGTAGTTCATTTTATTAAGGAATTTAAAATGTATTAACTAATCTATTTTACTAACAAAAAATTAAAATAGTAACTTTTCAGTTAAATATTTAGCAAAATAATAGTCTTTTCTGTCACGTTTGATTGATTGAATACACCCTTGATTTATACATTTTAAATAAAACATTTATAGAAATGATTTTGTGACTTATATTGTGACAATATAATTGTAACTTGTAAGACTTATCAAACTTTTTGCTATCACATTTGATCAGTTTTTATGAAAGTCTTTTGTAAACCATTTTACACATGAAACTGAAACCGTTCAAAAAGTTCATTTTCTGAAAATCCACTGAGGCAAAAGTGTTGAAGAAACACCCTGTGAAACTGACAAACGCTTCATCTTCGGTCAAACACACGGCAGTCAGTTTTTTTATATTTGCTGGAAAACCAGAAAGCCAGCCCACATGAAAAACCAAAAACTTTGTTTCATGCAACCAGACAGTGTTTATGACTTGCTGCACCCGATGTATGTGAATATGGTGTAAAAAAAAAAAAAGTTAGAATCATACTTGCCCAGTCGACTGATTATTTTTTTTTTGTAGTACAAGTTTTCAAAACTTTTATAAAATATGTGCTAATTTGCATATTTTTTACACAAAAATATGAACACTTAATGTAGGTACAAAATTCTAGCTACATTTTTTTTACATATTAGAGTGAGGTTTTAAGAATATTTTTTCATCACTTTATAATTGATAAAATAATCATAAAGAAGATAGATTTTCAATGTTTTTGTTGTTGAATAAAATGTATAATAAAACATATATATATATATATATATATATGAACAAATTCCTCTAAAAAACTTCAGAAATTGCAATATTCCTCAATACTTTAGGCCTTGATAAAGCTTCTTATTGTTAGATGTAATATAGTATTGTAGTTATTATTGTATTGTTATATGTATTAAATAATATTATAAAATAATATTTAATTAATAATATTATTTGGTGTATTTTATAACATTATTCAAATCGTTACAGTCACTTTTTTTCTGTTTTCATTTACGAAAGCAGATATGAATACTCAAGCCAAACCATTTTTACACCCAAAAAATGACATTTGCTGTGTTCAAACTACTTATTTAAAATGAGCTGAAACAACACTAATCTTTTTTTTTTTTTTTGCCACAACTTAATCGTATCATGTTCAATCCACTGAAATGAGTAACATAATTAACCTAATTCCTTCATGTTGCCAGATCCATTGTGTGGAACCCAGCATTTTTTGCAGTGTAAAAACATGTTCAAATTAAAACCTACAGACACACATTGATAAAGTGCTACAAAACAAACACTTGCAGTCATATTTTAAAAGTTTTACAAAATTCTTCATGCATCAAAATCTCAAAATTGATGCATGAAGAAGTGCTTTTGCAGTGTCTTGCCTTAAAAGTGTTGTCGAAATTGACTAATCTTTTCATGACATGCACACTTCGCACCTCATATTCATGGTCAGCCAGTGAAAACCTCTCTCACATTTGAGGCAAAAGTGATATTTAGTAGCAGAAAGCAGTTGCCGGGCTGAAAAGTAGACACTTTATATTGTAACCTCTTGTGCTATCAGATTCATGCAAATGTCTGACTCTGGGTATTTATCTCTATTATGGAGACAGAATAAAGAAAACGCATTTGTGGGAAAGGATGGCAGCGTCACCTCCATAACAAACTGTGATAGTGAGAAGAGTCTAGCGTGCCACTCCCTGACGGCAAAGCCACCATAAAGAAGAAGTGTATAAATACTGACATAAACAAAGCACTGAGTCTGCAGAAAGCCTCTCTGCGGTGTGAGAAAACTGCATGTTCGTCAGTCACAGGATTTTGACGCTCTCTGATGGCCGTTGTTGTTGCTGTATACAAAACAACGATGATCAAAGATGATCTGACAAGAATCAAATGAGCTACTTAAAACAAAATAGATACACGGAGATATACAGGCTGGATAATGATCCTATCTCTGTGTTTATTATGAGTCATGACTCATAAGTGATTATAGATGTATTTGACACTTGTGTGTTCCTCGTGGAAGTTGTGTCTGTATTTTCAAGATTTGTTTTTGTGTTTGTTGATTTCTAGGGTTGTTGAATTTTGCATAATGGCAATACATTTGTGGTTGTAAAAGGTATTAAATTCATATTCTTATCATTTTTTTAATGTAAAAACTTTCTAATAAATATTATGAAATGATGTTGAAATATGTATATAGAGCTTTTTTAAGTATTCTATTTATAGCATTATATTAAAAAAATTAAACTGAAATAGCAGTCAATTACTGAATACTTTTAATATAATCAATGTAAATATTTATATTAATATCCTTATTTATATACAAAATATAGATATTTTTTATGTATTTATTGTATGCATACAATGTGAATTCTGTATCAAATTATTATATTGTACTTCTACTATATTTATACATTATCTATATTATATATATTATATAAAATTTCCACACACTTTTAAGGCTCACCACCCCATAATAACCATGATAAGAAAGAAAATGACACTTTCAGAAACAGTTGACCGTTATTTTCCACTAGACTCCAGGTCATATGGGTCTTCGTGGTAATGAAACTAGCATATGACGCAGCAAAAAAAGCTATTTCTCTGAGTGTGACAGAATATTTAATTCCTCCTGCCGATCTAAAACCTACGTTGAACTTGCATAAATAATGGGAAATGGAATGGGACAATTATACAAATATTTATACAAATAAATTTACAATAAGACTTTTTTTTAAATATATGTATAAATTTAGGCAAAATGGCAATACATTTTTAGTTTTAAACTTTTAATCTCCATGAAAGAATTTAAAAAAATAATACTAAATACTTAACTAATAAATAATGTGTGTGTGTTCTTTTATGTATATATATATATATATATATATATATATATATATATATATTCTTTTCTTTAAAAAAACAACAACCATATTGCTCATTGTTATCTAGTGTTTTATCTTTCATTGATCTTATTTAAAATTTAACATTGAACATTTAAATGATAGTTTTAATGGATTTGTTGTTATATAAAGAGAGCATATAATGTTGAGATGTATATCAGGAAAGCAAGCTGCTGTGTCTCTGTCCGTGTATAATATTGTTGTTGAGATGTCCTCTGCAGTTGCCTCAATCAATGAAATCAAACTTGTGCTGATCCAGCAGCTCTGATGAGTCTCCTCTCCTCCATCCCCCCCGTCCACACATGCGTCTCCACACATTAATGGCAGTGAATGTGGCACGATAAACGTCAGCATGTACACAAGACACAGCAGCTCGCTTTCACAAATACCCTTCAGTTTAATTCAAGTTCACCTCCCATAATTCACACACACAGACACACAAACTTAAGGACTAATTGTTTCATGATTTCTTTAAGATCTCAGGCTTTCAAACATGTAATGAAACTCATCGAGCCGTCAAAGCAAAAACACTGATATTCATGCAGTTTTGAGTTTTAGGGATTTTAGGATTTTCATAAAGTGTTTTTTTTTCAGTCAGAAAAGAAAACATCCAAAATACATGTTTAAATTTTACATATTTTTTCTTTTTTCTATAAAATGTTTTAAAATGCTCTTGTAAATATGATCATTAAAAATCAATAACTTGTATAAATATCATTAAATAATCTTGTATAAATAGACATTAAAAAACAATTACAAAATAATATTAATAAAATATATTTTACAACCACAAATGTAAAAATCCCAAAATCTGATCTGTGAAATCTGTAAATAAATAAATAAAAACTAAAATAACTTTGACTCTGCTATACATATAAAGAAAAGAATTTTCAACCTGACTTCATCCAGTCGTCGGATGCACTAGAATGTATGCAAATTAGCACATATTTAATGCAATAATCTCTTCTTTGCATTTTAAAATATATCATATGCCATAAGCCTACTGAATGTAGTGGTTGTTTTTATTCTCAAAAAGTGTTCCCTTTTGCAGTTATTCCCCTCATTTTGTATTAATTATGGGGTTTAAATACTGCATATTAGTGAAAGTTCATGCACTAATTTGCGCTGGATTAGCTAGTGTGCTGGATTGTGCTTGCTTTTTGATATATTCCAAAACATGTCTTACAATTTTGTCAAATTTTGCTTACCATACTATATTAATGTATTTATTTGTTTGTAGGTAAACAAGGTTTTAGTTTATATCACAGTTTTTTAAAGTGTTTTAAATTTTGAAATGAATTATTAAATGTTTGGGGAGAAATTGTACAGTATTTAAATTTATTAGACCATCTATCATAAAAAAAAAAAAAACATTTTAGCAATCTGTTAAGACATTTAAACCTAAACTTTAAAAAAGTAACTTATTATTATTTATTAGAAAAACATTACAAACTGCCCAGTATGTTCAACTTTACTCAGAAGTCAGAATTTGGCCATCTGAATAATAAAAAATACAACATAATAAGTTAATAATATTAATAAAAATGAGGTGCTTCAACGCCTCTGGCTGTGGGCCTGTATGCTATGGATAATATGATGAAAACTATTTGTTATTTTTTTACCCTATTAACTTGCAGTGTCTTGCCTTAAAGCAGAATAAATGTTTACAAATGCGCCGTAGCCTGCTTTTATTAAAAAGTAAAAGCATTTTGGCTGGAAACTGGAAGCAAATTAGCATAATAAACACATTAAGCTTAAAGAATAAATATTAGACAAGTTCATTTTGCAAAACTCGCCCTAAAAATTGTGCTGCTGGCTGTTTAATAATGTGTTACTGTGTTATACAGGTTAATATTAGCATTTAACAAAAAAAAAGTTTAATCTTTTATGTATTCATGAAACATTTAGTGAGGATTCTTGACCTTGGTAACACAACATTTTTAAGACCCGAAGCAATTGTAATGCAACAATGTTTTTCTGGTCAAGTTTTATTTTCTCTCTAAAAAAATATTTAAACATCATTAAAATAAGACTGGATATAATAAGAGAATGTATCTTGAATATTTTTCTTACCCCTTAGGCAAATTTATAGACACAAAACAAGATAATTCTGTTGAATTCAGGTTTAATGTATATATATATATATATATATATAAACATTTTAAATTATGTTGTATTATATTGTTTATATTTATGTTCCATTTTTGTGAAAGCAAAACAAGAAAAGTTGTTTTACCTTTATGAATGTATATATAAATAGGTATTACAATAAATAATTAATACATTTCTTGATTATTTCCTTAAAAAATGCATAACAAACAGCCAGTGTCAAATATAACAAGGAATTCACGGATAGTGTAATGCATTTTAACTTTGGTTACAGTTATTTACGATAAGCCTTAATGCATTATAATATACATTATTAATAGTAGCTTATGCATTATATATAAAGACTTTGAGTAAAATTTTACCTCAAGTTTTAATATTATGCAATATAAATGAGAATAAATCATCTTGAATCAAAAAGAGACCTTTCCTGTTTCTATTCTCAGGCATTTAAAAGTATTTCCATTTAGTTTCCCTCTGTCATTTTTTTTTCTGTGCAACATCAAAAGAAGATTGCATAATATAATGAGATAATATATCATTAATATACTTTGCAGAGTTTTTGTAAACAAAAAAGATGTTTATAATGCTTATAATGAAAGAAAATGTTGCACTAGGCAGTGAAAAAAGAAAATAATTTAATAGTAAAATATACTACTAATAATAATCAATATAAACACAACGTTAGACTTTCCTGGTTTCCTTTCTCAGTAATTTCAAAGTATGTCGTTTTTCTGTTGACTGGCTTTGTTTCATTTCCAGTCTCTGTGTGGTTTATCATTCTTCTTGACCTCATTTGGCCTACAGCTCAATCATTTAAAAGCCTTTAGCAGACACATGAGCAGCTAATAGATTACATCACAAAATCCATGTCAATCAATTTACATAAATCAATAGCTGGATGGAGAGTCTGTAAAACAGACGACAAGAAGACGGTGATCAATAGCCAAGAGTATGTTATTTGACAGCTACACTGTAAAGAAATATTGGTTAATTAACAGATGACTGTATTTTTGGCGTGTAGTTTTGGAGTTGCCTTATGGGAGCTTGATCTCTGCTCTTACGACTTTTAAAAAAAATTGAAAATGTAACTCTCCAGTTAAACAAAGTGACTTTTATTGACACATTTTAAAGGTTTGAATTCATACATTGTATCATATCTGGGTCGTTCATGTAAATTATGGTACAGAAATGTAGGTGCTTATTCTGTTATTTTATAGATTTATTTCAAAGTATAGCCACACAATAGGAATTAATTTCTCTCATAATCATTTTAAACAGTTGAAGATTTAATGAGGATTTTCTTTAAAATCAGGGTTGGACAGATATCAGAGAATTCTGAGAGTACTCTATAATAAATGCATAATTACTAATGCGTAATTAGCATCAACCTTGAGTTATTGTCACCATTTGTTACTACAGTCTACATTTTTGCTAGCTATCAGAATAAGTACAATTTTAACAATTTGAAGCTTTCACATTCATTCATTCATTCATTCATTCATTCATTTTCCTTAGGCTCAGTCCCTTATTTATCAGGGGTCGCCACAGCAGAATGAACCGCCAACTATTCCGGCATATGTTTTACAGAGCGGATGCCCTTCCAGCCATAACCCAGCACTGGGAAACACCCATACACACTCTCACATTCACACTTATACACTAAGGCCAATTTTTTATTTACCCAATTCACCTATAGCGCTTGTTTTTGGACTATGGGGAAACCAGACCCGGAGGAAACCCTCACGAACATGGAAAGAACATGCAAACTCCACACAGATATTCCAACTGGCACAGCCGGGACTCGAACCAGCAACCTTCTTGCTGTGAGGCGACAGTGCTAACCACTGAGCCACAGTGCTACCTAAGCTTTCGAAATTCATATCTAAAAACACATGCAAACACGAGCTGTACCGATTTCTCTTTTTTCAAAGCACACCAGAACTTGCGATCTTGCTGTGTCTGTGGTTGCTTAGCAACGATGAGCCGAACAATGTTTTTTATCATTTAAATTTGGCTGGGTGGTTAATAACACATTTATCTGTTGTGCGACAAACTCAATTTACGCAGATATTAACAGGTCTGTCCAGTCCTAATTAAGGTTAAAAAAAATGTGAAAATTTGTGTGTATAGTTTACATTTCACAGTTATGAGTGTGTGATAATGACAAAAATATCTCAATATTCTTATGCTGAATGTGTTTTTCTGCTGATTTATGCCTATCGTAGGTAAATAAATAAGACACTAAAACTGCCAGTAGGTGGGGACAAGTCCGTATCTTTGAGCGATTTATTTAAATTAAATGATTCATTCAAAATGGCTGATTCATTTAGAAACAAAGCAAGTGATTATCTTTATAAATGTAATTATTGGCTCAAATGATTTGTTCAAAAACAGATTCATTCAACAATAAAAAACAGCACAGTGTTGCTGTGAGAGACATAAATATTTTTCTATGATTTTGCTTTGTATCATCATTTGTGAATTACAAAAAAGACAATATTGTCTTACAACTCGGTTATAACTGATATCCGATTACTCTTTTGTTTGGAAGCCAGTATTCCTCAGGGTCAACAGCATGCATCTAAAGTGTATCAACTGAAAGAAATAATCCATGACTTATTGACCATATTTATTTACAGCTATTTGTTGACCAATATGGCTGCTGATATAAAGCATCGCTATAGTCTAAAGTGTAACTCTTTAATATTGTTCAAGTATTATATGTAATTATGCTGATATTCAGGCAAAAGGCAATCTTATTTGTGTGATATATTTAACTATATCATATAGGGATGCATTGATTTTTTTGAATTATTATTTTTTTGGCCAACTTTAATAAAAAAAAAAGTTTATCTGGTTCTGATACGGAGAGAGATCAATTGCATACAGTACTAGTTAGTTTTTTTCTCAATGAAATTAGTTTAACTGAACATGGATTGGATCCATTTCATACAATATGAATCTTTGTTTAATTCAATGTTTCTTTTTCAACAGCATTAACTTTTATTTTACATTTAATAGAAAATATTTATTTAATAAACTTAACAAATAAAGCCAGTGCTGTTTTCACATGGTAATGCAAAATTTTTGTGCTCCAGAAAAATATTGACACAAAGTACAGTCAGTTTCTTTTATTGTCCAAGACATTTTAGCCTAAACGACCCAATGGTTTTGTGCCAGTGCTTGAGCATGATACACTTTCTCAATGCACAGCTGACATTTTGTACATATTAGACTCAGGTCTGATATTTTCTACTGGCTATATTTTGTTTTTTGCAAGTATTTAATAATCTTACTCTGAGAAAAAAAAACATTTGATTATTCAAAATACATTGCCTCCATGTAATTAATAAATCATTTGTATAGGCCTTTTTCACACTACAGATAGATCACCCAAAAATTAAAAACACCTTATTATTCATTCTTCCTCATGTGGTTTCAAATCTTAATGTTTTATTTCTTTGTTTTCATGACTTGGGTATTTTATTATAGATTAGAATGATAGATTCACCTGCATTCCAGTAGCCTCCAATCGGTGCTTTTAGACTCTAAAGGGCGGTTTTGGTTTGTTCTTCATGCCAATTAACCGACACACAAGACAGTGTCATCTCACACATCATTAAAACAACAGTCACAATATTATCCAAGACAATTAGCCCAGCCCTGAGCTCTGGAGGAGGCTTCAGCAGCTCTCAGGTTCATCTGTAAGTTCACAGTGTGTGGTAAAGTGATGAGGCAGATGGAAAGAG
>CAIGQV010017532.1:11380926-11393156 GCA_903798115.1 Danio jaintianensis
TATATATATATATATATATATATATAT
This sequence comes from Danio jaintianensis, assembly GCA_903798115.1. Lineage (NCBI taxonomy): Eukaryota > Metazoa > Chordata > Actinopteri > Cypriniformes > Danionidae > Danio > Danio jaintianensis. Next base: position 11,380,954 of record CAIGQV010017532.1, read on the forward strand.
ATATATACTGTTTGGTCCTGAACGTAAGGAATACAAGCTACGCAGACACACACCTAACAAATGAAAAAACTAAAATATTTATAAATATGTAATTTTTTGTTGTGTTTGGTTGTATGTGCCCCTATCAGCACAATAAAAAGTATTAAAATTAAAAAGTAACTATTAATGGATGATGATAATGATAATGCTTTTGCATTTTCATTTGAATTATCTTTCTTTTCCAAATGTTTCTGAAAATACAATTCTTTTCTACATGTGAAACAGCTACAAGGGTAAGCATGAAATTTTTTATTTTGTTAACAAAACTCGTCATATGCTGATAACCAAACTGGTAATTAATGATGATTTGTGTGCAAATAAGTGGAAATAACTAAATATACCATATAGCTTAGTGTAAAATAAAAATTTAAAAACACAAAATGTGTGTAAATATGCGTTGACAAATATGAACACAGTATAAAAAAGACCTAGCATAATGCTAAATAACTCTATGTACTAGTTTTATCTATTATGTGCTGCAGCATCAGGGAAAATGCTGACATTCATGAAATTTCAGACCTGGGTATGAGTTTTATTTACAATAGTAAATGGACGGATTTGGCATTAGTAACTTGTCATTTTTAGCTATTCGTGCTATGAGAGGATTCCCCTATTTTGCACACCTTTTCAATCAATTTATAAATTCAATAAATTGTTAACTGGAGACTCGCTCAGACCGGATCAATTGAAACAGTGAGTCACTGACTGTAGACTCATTTGGTTCAGTGAGTTGTTGATTCATGAACAGTCTGTCGGATCTTTGAATTGTTCACTGTGATTTGTGAACTGATTTAACAGCTTAACTGACTACATTCGGCTTGTTCGTTAATTGAACTCTGCTATCATGCCTTTAAGCATGTCTCTCCACTTCAAAATAGCTTTTTACTCTGCCACATTTATGAAATCTAGTATTTAAAGTTTACAATATTTTGTTTTGGGATGTAGTAAAGTAAAAGTAAATGTTTCCTGAAGTAAAATGAAAACTGATACATAACAAAGTTAAGTAGTGCAGTTAAACTAATTTGTTATTGTCCATCATTCTCAGAAAACTGTTGTTGAGATCATATACTAATTATTCAAGCAAAAGTAATTTACTCACCCTCATGTTGTGTCTGACTTTTCATTTTTTTCTAAAACAAAAGAAGACATTTTTTTAAATAAATGTCCATGCAATGGTTAGTTGTGTACTGTATTTTTTTTTTTACTTTTAGGATACATTTATGCAATTGTTAACAATATGAAGGTTTTCCTTTGCTTTTTTTAAGTTTAGTGAACAAACAACATCATCAAAACTATCCCATTTTGCGTGTGTCTATAAAAATAACTAAAAGCGCTGCAACAATAAGCTTAATCAAAATAAACTTAATATCAGGGTTTCTGGAGGTTTTGGGGGTAATTTTAAACCATTTAAAAGACCAACTAGAGAAAATGTAAGAAAAAAAAAGTGAAAACAATACAGTGATATGTTGAGAACTACGTACAGTATAATGTCTAGGCAGCTGATGAAGAGATTGCTAACACTTTACAATAAGGTTGTATTAGTTAATGTTGCACATATTTTTTCAGTGTATTAAAGTTGTTTATGTTAACTCATGGTGCGTGACTTAGATTGTGTATAACTAATGTTAACAATCATGAATTTGGATTTTAATATTGCAGTAGTAAATGTTGAACTATGATTAATAAATGCTGTACAAGTATTGTTCATGTTAGTAAATACGTTAACTACCATTAACTAATGAAACTTCATTGTAAAGTGTGACTTTATAGCAAAATTCTAAAGTAAAAATACGATCGACCGTACTTTTAAATACATTTTGCATGAAGGATGTTAAGGCTTTAATACCCCTGATTCAACCACTTGATCAACTTCTGATCAGATCTATTATATATCTATATACCTCTGGAAATTAGTTGCTATGAATTCAACTCTTCGTGTGCTCCCTAGACATTATACTTTGTATAAAAGAGTTCACACAATGATATAAATATTTAACACTTTATTTAATACACTTGTTTTATCAGTTCAAATGTTTACCAGATTAATAGTCACCTCCTACAGTATTTTTAATCAAACAGCTATACTTGCAAAACTGTCTTATAGTGATGTTAAATAAGTGGCAAAAGTCATAATTTTGCATATTGGTAGCGGCTCCCTGAGATGCGTTTTTCATACTAGACATAATCATAGTATTATATACACACTGCATCCTACAGATGTAAGAAAATAGGGAAATCTGTAATTATAAGGTACAATCACATCCCTGAATGAAGCAGTAATACAGCTCATTCTCCAACACAGTAAACACTGATGGCACCAATGATGACAATGATGAGCCTCGCTGCAGAAATTATGCTTGCACATCACTTTCAAATGAAACACTTGAGGAAACAGTTCATCAAAAAAATCTATGTCATGATCATATGAATTTAAGACTTGCTGCTCTGATTTAAAAAGGACCTATTATGCCTTTTGTGACCATATAAAAGAAATGAGGGTCTGTCCCTAGAGTGTGTATGTGAAGTTCTAGCTCAAATTACCACACAAATAAGGTTTTATAGCTCGTTGAAACTCCCCCTTTAAGGCTTTGATCAACATTATTCTTTTTTGGTGACAGTCGCTTTAAATTCAAACGAGATTTGCATTACTTTTCAAAGGAGGGCGGAGCTACAAACACCTGTGCGTCAGCATAGTGGCAGATTCAAAAATATCAAAAAAATTGTCTCAAAAGAAATTTATAACCCTCTTAGTCACTGACATTATCTTCAATTATTATCTTTAACTCTAATGGCTGACCGCTACTTCTCACTCAGGGAGGTTTATGCTAATGAAAGAGGGATCGTCACTATCCCTGGTTATATTCTCACACTGTTGCCCCACAACGGTGTTTGAACCCCTCATAAAAGTGATTTTTGCATAATTTAAGGCCGTTAAGTTCATCTCAAAATGAAAATTGTCATCGTTTACTCACCCTTTACTTGTTTCAAACCTTTATGAGTTTCTTTCTACTGTTCAACACAGTGGAAGATATTTTGAAGGAATTCAAAGCCTATGGGTTCCTATGGAAGTTAATGGTTACAGGTTGCAGCTTTTCTTCAAAATATCCGTGTTCAACCGAAGAAAGAAACTTATAAATACTTGGAAACACTAGAGGGTGAGTAAATTTTGAGTAAATTTTGATTGTTTAGTGAACTATTCCTTTAAGGCATTATTTCATGAAGAACGGAGACTTTTTAAACCCAGCAGAAACCCTGAGTAAATATTCACTGATATTGTACTATTGCCCCAAAGTGTATATTATGCATCTAATGACCCCTATTATAATTCTTACTTTTGGAAACGTAAATACAGATGATAAGATAAGTAAATGAAAATTATACAGACAAGAAAATAATAAAGATAATAAATAAATTCAAATATACACCATTAGAAACTGTAATTCACACAAGATCACAATCACATAGCTAATAAATGGATTTTATTTTTGACCAGTTGAAAAACGGTTCGGCAGGATTTTGGAAAAGAAAGAGACTTTAGTGATTAAACATGAACAGTAGCAACTTCTGTAAAAACCAGCGTCAGGTTTGATTCATCCAGAGTAGATTCTGACTGAGATCATTGGTCATTCGTGAAGCAGAACCTGAGGCTCAAAACACTCAGCTAAACAAGATAAATAATTAACCGCCAACAATCACTTGTTGATCTGTTTAATCACGCTATTAATACTAAACCTCAGGGGTGGCCTTTGAAAGTATGATAATTCAAGGTATTAAACTGCTTCTGAATGCTAATTTATTTGCAGTGTTTTTTCAGGGAGGCATTTTACGTTGAATATATTTATGACCTGTTTATTTATTGTGTTAAAACATGCTTTTGCTTTCTAAAATTACAGCAAAAAGCTATGTTTTGTCAATATTTTGGCATTTAGGCCTCAAGGCAGTATTATAAATATACAGTATCGGTCAAAAAGAGTTTTGTTTTGGAAAGAAGAAAATAATTGTGTATCAGCAGATATTTCACCATATTACTGATAAATTTTTTTTATTGCACTTAATTTTTAAGTGTATTAAATGTATTTGATGATAATGTGAGTTTCAGCACTCATTATTCTAATCCTTAGTACGGGATCCTTCAAAAATCATTTCAATATGCTGGAAAATGATTGTCGTTTTGTTAAAGAGATCGTTCAACCGAAACAGAAAATTCACTCACCATTTACTCACCCTCAAGTGGCTTCAAACTTTTATAAGTTCCTCTTTTCTGCTGAATACAAAAGAAGATGAAACCGGTATGAAATGATGAAAAAGAATGTTGGAAACCGGTAGCACTTGTCATCCATAATAGGAACAAAAAATACTATGGATGTCAATGATTACAGGTTTCCATCATTCTCCAAAATATTATCTTTTGTTTTCAACAGAGAAAACAAACTCAAATAGGTTTGGAAGTATTTTTGTTGTTGTTGTTGTGTTCAAAAGAACAATTTATTTTTTAAATTCTATATCTTTTGCAACATTATTAATATCACAGTTTATTATGCGTCCTTGCTGAACAAAAGTAGCATAAATGACACTACATGTTTGAACCGTAGAGTAAACATAAATTCATTTCACACAAGGCAAAATTATTTAACAGTGTGACTTTAAATGTGATATTTATGTCAGTCTCGTGAAGTACTTGCAAGGCGTAAGATGACAGTGCCCTCTTCAGTTTGCACTGGGCTATTGTTTGTGTAACATGAGGATAGACTTCCCAGAATTCCTCTTTCACTGAAAAGTGTGAACACAGAGTTGCTGACCTAAAAAAAAAAAAAGGCCAACTGTTTTTATGGGATTTTTTTTTTTCTGTTCAAATCTGCCTGAAGTAGCGTCTCCAATGGGGTAAAGTTGACGATTCACTAGTTTCTTGATACTGGAGTACAAACGTTTGCTAAAAATGCATTATTATTTTTTTATTTTCTGTGTGGAGTTTGCATGTTCTCCCCGTGTTCGCGTGGGTTTCCTTCGGGTGCTCCGGTTTCCCCCACAAGTCCAAAGACATGTGGTATAGGTGAATTGGGTAAGCTAAAATTGTCCGTTGTGTATGAGTGTGTATGAATGTTTCCCAGTGATGGGTTGCAGCTGGAAGGGCATCCGCTGCGTAAAACATATGCTGGATAAGTTGGCGGTTCATCCCGCTGTGGCGACCCCAGATTAATAAAGGGACTAAGCCGAAAAGAAAATGAATGAATGAATGAAAATGTTTTGTTAAAGATTACTGGCAAAATAATTTCAGTAAGTAATTCAGTAATTTTAAAACGTACATATTTTTTATTGTAACCTAGAATTTTACACATTATTTATTCTTTTTATGTATGCAGTTTCATGTCATTGTTTTAAAATCTGTAAGTTTTGGAAATTGTGTCTGTGTCTGTTTTTTTTTTTTTAATGAGATGAATGCCCCAGTTTGCCTGAAATCATCCTTATTGTTAATTGAACAAACACAATATGCAACACAGTGCTTAACTGGAATAGCACTGTAGAACAATAATATTGTTGAAGTAAATTACTTAAAATAACATTATCTATAAGAATGTGTTAAATGTGATTCATTCCTGTGATTTAAAGTTGATTTTTCAGAATCGTACTATAGTATTCAGCACTAAATTATACTTAAGAAACTGACTTGATGCTCAAAAAACATTTATCAATGACGTTTTTTTTAAAAAATACAGCATTTATTCTTAACATTTTTGTAACATTTTAGATGTCTTTACTGTCATTTTTTGTAAATAAATATATTAATTACAATTTACTGAATTAAACTTTAGGTTAATGGTATCTTAATAGTTTTAAATTCTCAGATTTGCTATTTTATATTCCAAAATACTCCATGTGTCCAGACCTTAACTTTACTGTTATCCCACGTTTTGAGTTCAGACTGACACAAAATGTATGATATATGCATATGTTTAGGTTTGGACAAAAGTGTATTAAATATGTACTGACAAATATCCCATCTGTGAGACAGCAACAGTTAAATTAATCATGTACGTGTGTGTATGTATGTATGTATGTATGTATATATATATATATATATATATATATATATATATATGTATATGTATATGTATGTATATATATATGTATATGTGTATGTGTGTGCTAAATTAAATACTAAGTGAGCCTTAATAAATGTTCCAAAACCTCACAAAACTCTACAACAAACAATTGTTCATCAAATCAACTGTTTTATTGCAACAAGCCAATGATGAATAATTTAACATATTTTGTTTTTTAAACAATTCTGCATCCTTGATGAAATATTCAAATGCCTTGAGCACAGCGAAGACACCAAAAGTTTCCAATTTAGTACAATTGTTTCGATTCATTCCTTTCACCAACATCATTCAAGGCACATCAAACACTCAAAAGTGAGTGACTGTTGTTTTCATACTGATAAAACAGTAGTAGTGTAACAAAGAAGATCAGTACTTCACAACTTCAAGCAACCCAGAAACAGAAAAACATCCAAACAAAGACAAAACATTTCTAAACAGGATTTCAACATAGCACTTTGGTTTATACGACTACAGCATTTCAAAGATAAAATAAACCCTCATCCAAAAATAAGAAACAGTATCTTTGCACATTTGTCTCTTTTTTTTTATTTTTTTTTTATATTGAATATATTCAAATATCACCATATAAAATATTTGTCAGATTTTACAAAAAGTGCAGCACTAAAACATACTTTATTTAAAAAAAAAATGCTGGGTTCTTTCGAAATATTGACAATTTTGATCAATGAAAAATCTTGGATAGGTCTATAATTTGACTGATCTTTGGGTAATGTTCATGAGTTCATGTTATTGCACAGCCCTTGACTTGGGCCATGTCCCCATAATCCCACTGTCGAGGTTAGTGTTTAGCTGTCTGGCCTCCTGCTGGGCCTTGCGTCCTCTGTTCAGGCTGGGTCTCAGCGGCAGGTTGGTGAGATCCACCAGTTGCCTCTTGTGGGACAGCAGTGTCACCATGTGGTCGAGCTTGGAGCGAATGGACCTGTAGTGATGCTGTCGCTCTTTGGTGATCTTGAGGAAACACTCTCTAAAGTTGACGTCTTGTGGCATGGGGCAGATCGGCGGGCAACTGTCCACCTCCTGATGGTCACTTCTGCTTGAGGGTTTTGATTTCGGGATCTGGGGCTCATTGTGTGTTTGTACGCTCATGTCAGTCAAGTGGCAGGTGGTTTGTGTCGAGACGTCACAGGAAGACACGATCGTCACATCCACTGTCTGAGTCTCAGAGTTAACGGTGGTTGACGGCAAGCGAGGAGGGTCATCAGAGGCGAGCGCCAGTTCTAGGTCTTCACCTAGAGTGGAAGAGTTAGAAACTGGGTTACTCTTTCTGTCTGGCTCTTCAATGTCTTTATTCATCCGCTGGATCTCTGGGGTCTGAAGTCTGGCTGGAGTGCTCGTCAGACGCTCAGCTTGAGGCTTTGTTGTTCGTGCCAAGTAGGAGGGAGGCGTTCCAGGTGCTTTCAGGACAAGATGATCATATAAGCTGCCATTTCTGGCACTAGAGGGAGCTCGCGCGTTCACTGGCAGTGGTAGAGACTGAGCGTAGAGGATGCGGAACTCCTCATCGAATTTCTCAGTTATCTGGCCAGATAATTCGATAAGGTTGCTGCTGTTGAGTTTGCCATCCGTCCAGTTGAACCTGTAGATAAAAGAATGTGGCAAAATAAATAGGAAAAGGCTGAAACAGAACTGTAGGCAAGAGTGTTATGTGCTGATTGGTTGACATTTACAAAGTTAAAAATCAATTTTGGTGGTGAATGTTTTTATTCATTTCTTGATAAATATTCTGTATTAACTGAAAGGTCACATCCACAGGAAAAAAGAAAATATTTTGGTTACAGTTCACAGTAAGGTCTTATTAGTTAATGCTTTAAATAACATTAACTGGTGCTATTTTAATATCTGTTTAGCATAGTATAGTCGTTTGAATTAGTTTTAATGTTTATCTTTACAGTTTTAGAAACTTTGACAGTTGGAAAACGTGACGATTGTTTTAGAATGTAGGATTCATTTTAAGTGTGCATTTAGACAAAGAAATTGTACGAAAAACATTGGAAAAAGATTCGCAAACAGATGACTATGGTGCCAGGATCCCATTATCGAGAATCCACGGAAATGACAAAATATGCTGTATTATGCACCCCAGGCCAGTAGATGGCGATGTTAAAGTGCACATATGTTCCTGTAGTTGTCAAGCACTCATATAGTTAATACATATGTGCAATGCGCATAACTCAAAATCATGCTGCTATGTTACAGTTTTCAAAAACATTAACTCTAAAACTGATCAAAATATTAAATTACAACAAGTATTTACTATAGGGTCATAAATAGGTTTGGTTTATTGTTAATATCTGACTGGAAAAGAGGTCAGAAATCCTGCTCTCTCCATGTAAAAAATGCTGGTTCAGTTGGCGTTTCTGTGTGGAGTTTGCATGTTCTCCCCGTGTTCGCGTGGGTTTCCTCCGGGTGCTCCGGTTTCCCCCACAAGTCCAAAGACATGAGGTATAGGTGAATTGGGTAGGCTAAATTCGTAAAATCCGTAGTGTATGTGTGAGAATGAGTGTGTATGGATGTTTCCCAGTGATGGGTTGCAGCTGGAAGGGCATCCGCTGTGTAAAACATACGCTGGATAAGTTGGCGGTTCATTCCGCTGTGGCGACCCCAGATTAATAAAGGGACTAAGCCGAAAATAAAATAAATGAATGAATAATTTATTATATATTTTTTAATTGGTGTGCTTTCGATGGGGTTTGTGGGAATTTGATTGATAGGCTACTATGTAACAAATGGACCTTGTAAAGTGCAAACAATGTTTTTGTTCACAATAACACGATTAATATTGGACCACCCCATTGACTTTTATTGTATGGACAAAAAAAAAAATTATATATATATATATATATATATATGTATATATATATATATATATAGTTTTGCACAGAAGAAATACTCTTACAGGTCTGAATGACGTTACGGTGAACTATTTATATTTAAGGGTGAAGTGTCCCATGAAGATCTTCAAGATGCATGGAAAAGGTGGATGTTTTACCTGTAGGAACCTGTTGCCACTCTGTTCCCATCGATCAGCATGAAACGCTCATGAACCTTTCCTGTGATCCGAGCACCTGATCTCATGTAGTAGGTAGAGCCTGTTATGGTCCGTACTTTCATTTGCTTAAAAAAAGAAAAGAAAAACAATTTTAAAAATAAAATAAGTGCAGTTAATTATATATATATATATATATAATGTAATAAATGACATTATTAATGTAATTATAATGTAATTCTGTGGACTCATACCAGCAGTTCATCCAGGTGTACATAAAGGTTTTTGCACATCTGTAAGAAAGAGGCAACAGAAGACTGGTCTAAAAGAATATAAACAGGGACTCTGCGGCGTGTGCAAGCTTCCTGCAGATCATGGAAGATGTCCAGGTCTGTCATAGAGTCCGTCACAATGGCGATCACCTAAGGATAAAAATCACTTCTGTTTAACAATAGTCGCATAATGATTCTCCATGCAATTGAAAATGTATGACCTAAAGTTTGGTTGAACTAACAGCTTAGAGCTTCAGCACCAGTGAAACCGTCAGTGTTCAACTCATTTGTATGAGTGTCATGACTGAACAGCCACTGGCTACACACCTTGATGCTTTCTTATTACATTTGGCCTTTAAATACATGCAAGCTGGAACAGATCCAGGCTGCCTGCAGGTGTAACCTCGATACATTCAACTCAAAAAAGGCCTTCATTTGAAAGAGCCTGTTGTGGCACCTCCAGGTTCAGACCCATGTGTGATCGACACTTCAGCACATTCTTATCATTCCTCACTGCAGATTCAGATCCAACTACTTTGAATAAGCCATACACTATTTCTTCTATCACATGAAAACCCAAAGGCTCATCTTTTGATTCATACAATTGAAACGGGAGATATTTTAATCATCATTATCACCAATTCATCAGTATTCTTTCCACTGCCCTTGCTTGGTTATTTGTATTATTTTAATCCTCTTAAAATGTGGCAAACCTGAGAACAAATTAATTTCCAAACTTAATAACAATAAATAAAATAAAAATTCATTAAGACATATTATGGTGATCCATTTGAACATTACTAACATCTATTTTTTTAATCCAATTATTTTAAATTAATACAACAAAGACAAGCATCTGTTTCTATTTTCAATAGTTGCTATTCATTAGTGTTTTTATTTTTTTTAAAAGCACCAATGCCAATTAAATATGAACTATAAAAACTGGACTATGTAGTTACTAGAAATATACACCAGTAAAAATAGCTACCAGTAATAACTGGGAATCAAATTTGAAATTAATATTTTTTAGGACTTTTTAAGAAAGCAAGAAATAAAAATGTAATGCAAGAAGGGAACCAACACTTCAATATATTCTCTATATCTAAATATATGAGGAGCATACAATACTATTAGAACACTTAATAACTTTTAATTCTCTTTACACTCACAAAAAGGTTAATAACTCTGCTCCAGACACTAGGGTATAGAAAAACATTTACTGTACCTTCTGATCAGACACACACATGAAAAGATGCTTTTTTTTAAATCCGTATTTGTGTCAATTTAAGGATTCAGATGTATGAATAATTTTCACACCTCGATGACGTTTGCTTATTTTGTTTAATTTCTCAAAAATACTTTTTTTTTTTTTTTGCAAAGTAAATATATGTTAATGTGTATTTTTGACATTTTGAAAAAAAATAAAAACTGAGGAAGATAATCGTGCAATTTTTAATGCCATGATCTTGCATTTGAGTTTGTCTGCCCTGATTTTCAGATATTTTTAAGGCCTTAAATTGTGAAAGGATTCATTAAGACTTCTGTAGATTTATAGAAACCCTGCATCTTCCCTTACAAGATTTAGCCATGGTTTTATTATACAAAATGTGTAGCAACTTTGTTTTTTCCACGACAAATGCTTTAGTTGAACTATGGTTAATGTACTAGTAATTCAAAAAGGTTAAAGATGTATTCTCAGTCTTGACCTTGAGAGACAAATATTCCTAAAAAGTTGCTTTAGATCAGTTAGTATGTATGTGTGTTGGGCAAAAAAATTATACATTACTGTTTAAGCCAATTTTACTCTAATAAAAAAGAAAAAAAATAATAATAATAACATAACACTTACTTTCACATTACTTTTCTAAAAAGTAACTAAGTAACACATTTAGCTACTTTTTTAAGTGACTTTGAAAAGAGATTATAATATGTTACTTTTTTCCAAACACTAGTGTCAACAGGGAAGAACTGATGAATTATTACAACGTATAAATTAACCAACAGAATCATGAAGCTTCGCCTCTCTATCGCTATCTTTTTTTTATATTAGCAATACCTCCTTGGCATTTCTGATCATCCTCCTGGCCGCTTCTTTGCAGCTGTAAATGCACTCTCCGTAGCTCGGCTGGAAGTAGGCGACCGCTCGTGTTACTCCGCGGTACGAGCCTGCAGTGAACGCCGGCCAGCCGTTCTCCAGCACCGGTGGCTCAATGTCAGAGACCTCCGGGAAATAAGTGACAGATGAGCAGTCCAGGGTGCCCGACTGGTCCAGATGTGAATCGTCTCCGTTGATCGAGAGTGATTTGGGCACCACCGCCGCGCGAGAAATCCTCCTGATCTCGTCTTCGGACAGAAAGTTGGGGATCCTTTCTTTCTGGAGGAAGCCCATGAAGGACTGCACTCCCCCGGCCACCAGCTCCTCCAGAGCCAGCCGGTGTCTCTCATTGTAGAGCTCGTTAAGGTTCGGATCCTGTTCTTTCCTCGGTGTGCGCCAGCCTGGTGAGTCCTCGAGACACTGAGAAAGAGCCATGACTGTAACTTTCTCAGTCACACAGACAAGCGTTTCCAAAAATGAAAATCACACACCTGTATGCTGTACTTTCCAGAAGACTCGTCCCACAGCTGGAAGGCGACCATTGGTTGCTACGTTGTTGCCAGTCGAGTTGTGGCGTCACGTGTCCACTGAGAAAGAACGCTATTGGACAGTCTGCTCTGCGCCTATTGGTCAAGAGTTTGAATTCGGAGGCAAACAAAAGCGGCGTGGGTGATTTTCGCCTTTTTTTT